>JAVJAQ010003729.1:0-413155 GCA_032362365.1 Zygogramma bicolorata
TTTACGTACCCATAGCAAATAACTACGTACTTATCTTAAGTTTCTCATGAAATATTTACTTGCAGAAAAAATTAATCAGAAAAAGGAATTGGAAGAGAAGAAACAAAACTTGACTGCTGAATTGACGCAGCTACAAAACCGCCACTCTCAACTTACTATATCCTTGAGAAATCAGAAATCGGAACAGGATGAACTTCGGATGACACAGCAAAATACAGAGGAAAAAATTAAAGAAATACTTACTTTTATTGAACGTATACAGATGCAGAATGATGATAACTCTGAATCATGATTGTAAATAATGTCTTTGTTTTTTTTGATATTTCCCCGTTGATATATTTATATTAAGACTGATGAATCAATCGATTTAAAGATAATTTTCTATTAAATAGTTTTGTTAATTTGTTTTTATTTTCGATGACGACTATTCATCAAACTTCCCAATGGCCAAACAGAAGCTGAGAGGAGTCAGTTTCGAATTCTTTTCCAGGTAGGTGTTTTATTGTTTAGATATTTTTGGGTTGAGGTATTTCTTTTTGTTGGAAAGTCGAGTAGAAGAATTGATTGTATAATTCAAGGTGAATTTCTTATTGAAAGGCGGATCTTAGTTCTTTGACCAAACAGATGGAGTGATCTACAAAGTTAACAGTTTCACGACACAGTCGGTGAGTTAGCGTGCTTACAGACTGGCGATAATTAATTCATTTTTGAACAACTCGTTCAAGCTAGTCTCGAGTACCTACCTACACAGTAGGCTCATGGGCTAACGCCTGCCAGAAAATACCCCGCCCGAATTATTATCGATAGGTGTTGGGTAGGATTCTTCACAGAAGAAATTTCAGCATGTTTGTTGTGATACAAGTACCGGAGTTGATACTCAATTATATATTAGTCAAAAAATCAAACACAAAATTAGCATTTTGCAAAATGGTGTCGCCACCTATTTAAAGTGGCAAAAATTTATCACAAAAATATCTGAGTGCGATTTTCGCTGTTTTGGGAGTGTAGATGTTAGCACGTCCTCTTTTCAAGCGGAAGACCGGGGTCCAAATCCCTGCCAGAACACTGCGTGCACGTTGAAAGATAAGGCCTCGTTAATCCATATTGCTCGTACAAGTTTCGACTTCTGAGTGTTGACGTTCGTAAGCTGGTTAACCGAACGAATAATTTTCGAACGACAATTCAGAACAAATAACTCTGGATATATGGTGGCACCATTGTGAAAAGTGTAATTTTGTCTATTTTGAATAGTAGGAGTTGAGCAAAAAATGCAGTAAGGGTATTGCAAATGATAATGTCGCCTTTATCCTTGTAACATTCAGCGATATTTTTCAAGAAGAAACATTATCGAAGTTGTAGCAATAACTGGCAGACTGGGGTAACTTCAGGCAGCGACACGGTTGCCATGACAAATTGCATCGTGTAGTTCAAATGTAAGAAGGCAGCTCAATAAACATACCCTCAGGGCCGGTCATTTCACTTACAGATAAGGTCTCTGATAACTATCCATCACATGAACTACACAGGAATACATATTGATATCTGACAGATAAGTTATCAAGGACTTTATCTATAAGTGAAAAGACCGGCCCTCATAGGCACGAGTTTCGTGTCTCATCTGAAATTTCTGCAGAGCTTTCATTTCAAGAAGCTGAGAAGCTGTTACTGGCCACAATAAGTAATAAACCTCCCTTAATCGAATAAGATTTGAGATGTCTAAAAACGCTGAAGGTTCACTTCCTCTTGACTCATTATGCGGTTATCAGTTATTCATTCCTACAAGCCAATTAAATAACGTATTTCATTTAGGGTCACTGGATCTAGTAAGCTTCGCTTACTCAGCAAAGCTTACTAGATCCAGTGACCCTAATTTCATTAAGTATACAGCGCCATCTGGCTGTGAAATTTGAAACCTTTTGAAATCAAGTTGATACAAAATTATTACAAGTATAAGTTGAACCAGTTGGGGGTTTCTCTAAATGTTAGTTATATTCTTAGCGATAAACACATGAGAGACAAAGCCTCTGTTATAGACCGCTGAATCAACCAAAACAAAATGATGTTCTAATGAGCCAAAGCCAACGTCTGTGTATACTACCAAAATCCGGAATTTCAATTGAAAAATAAAAGCGACTTTTGCTTTCACTAAATTTTAAAATCAAGCCATCGAATGTGTCTAAACAAGTCACTACTACTACTAAATTTTTTTGTAAAATAGTCAATAACCCCTAAGATGAAAGTCAATTGCTTGTATTCATAAAACCAGACTTGGAAATTTCAAATACAATGGCATCTTTTGGTTTATTCCCATGAATGATATTTCTAAATTTGAACTTTTTACCGACGATACGTCCTGTATTGTACAGGCGATGAGTGATGAACAGTTTTCAAAAAATTCCACATATTGCATAAGCCAAATGAAATCTTGGTCCATTGCAAATGGCCTGAAATTAAACCTCTCTAAAACAGATTTGATGAATTTTAGTCCGATTGGGCACAAAAAAGATCATAGTATTCTTGTGCGATCAGGAGAGATACCAAATTCATCTTTAAAACAAAGTGAAAACGTGAAATTCCTTGGTTTGCACCTAGATAGCAGGTTGACGTGGGAGACTCATATTGAAAAGTTGGTTAAACAACTTTCAGTATGCAACTATGTGATTTCAAAACTGTATAAAATATCCACCCTGAAAATGTATTATTATGGATGTGTTAATTCTAAGTTAACATATGGATTGTTATGCTGGGGAAATTGTACAAATGTTGAACGAGTGCTGATTTTACAGAAGCGTATCCTCAGAAGCATGTTCAATCTCAAACGCACTGACTCGTGTCGCTCTGTATTTATTAATGAAAAAATTTTAACTGTCATCAGTCTATATATTCTTGAGGCTGCTTGTTATGTAAAGAAACATATAAATTAATTCCCAGCCTTCAAATATGTAAATAAGTACATATCTAGAAATGGGGACAAACTTTATTTACCCACAGCTACTCTAACACAAGTTCACAAAGGACCATTTATGACATCAATAAAAATCTATAATAACCTTCCAATTAGTATAAGAAGTGAAAATAGATTTATCACTTTCAAAAAGTCAGTGAAAGACTATCTGAAGGACCACGCTTTTTATTCACTTGGGGATTTATGGCAATTAAACACGACTTCTAAATTCGAAACAAATTTTAATATGCCTTGTGTTTTGTAACTTGTATGTATTTGTATTATATTCTATTTTCAAACTTTAGTGTAAGTGTACTGACAATTTCGAAGCCTGTATGGGTCAGATGAAAATAAACATTATTATTATTATTAATTTCATCTTGGGGATTGAATGAAATATACTAATATGCTTGAGTGCACCGAGATCAACCCTCTCAATATAAAAAATATCAATTGAACAAAAATTAAAATATCAAGATGAGGTTACCAACAGATTGCGAGCTTTGGCGCAGCTGAATATCACTTATTATTTATAATCGGATAAGTCGGCAAGCAATCTGAAGTGAAAACAAATATCAAAGAAGTGAAAATAAGTCAGAAATATTATATTTTTGTTAAATAATATTAATTTGTCTTTAATAATCAGAACATTTTTATTGAACAGCTCACTCCACAAGATTTCTAACTTCTCAGTTGCTTTTTCCCCGTACTCTATTATTTTCCATTCTGTCTACTAGAAATGAATATGTTGATTCACCTGATTTTACCTAATCCATCAAAAAATAAAGGATATGATAATAAAATAAAATTTCAACTTTATTACCCCTCTCACCAAAATACAACGAATTGCGATTTACAAATTGCATTATATATGTATAAATAACATAAAAATAAATATAAAATAGGTACAATTTTTCTTAACCACCCAATCACATCATAAAGATGGAATGTTACGAGCTTGTTTCCAATTGAACTTTCAATAATATGTATATAACCTATATAAAGTAAATAAACCAATAGTACAAAAATGAACTTTCCTTCCATTTTTCTAAAAATATATCAATATGCTGGAATGGTTTCAGAAGTATAATTATCCGTTTCATAATATCATCCTTGCTGATATAATATCATAGAGAAATAATTTCCATGTGCAGTGAATGGGTTTTTAAAACCAGTTGATTTGTATATAGCGAAAGACAAAAAAGGTCCAGAACATCCAAATTCTTGCTTATGTCGTTATGATAACATAAAACAAATCCATGAGTGAACCACCTTTACTTTGATATCACTAAAAGACTATATAGCTTCATTTTTCTATTACTCGTTATGAACATTCGAATATAACATGACCCTATTCGTGTATGATTCATTGAGCAAAACTTCATGGAATATTTTCCAAACAGATGAAAATATCAGAAACCCCTTAGACCCGTTAACGAAAGTTTCCCGCAATTAAACAGATTTTCAAGAGAGGTTTTTCAGACAAACAGAAATCTAAGTGGAGAAGCGTGGAGTTTCCTCTCTTATCACTCACAAATACATGACACATTTTTCGTCATAAGAACATTAATATCTATATGTTTTTCGAGGCTTTAAATTTGTGATTGATTTTGATTGTTGATTTCCATATATCAATGATGAAATTTGCTTACAACCAAAATCACCGCAGGCATTTTTATATCACAAGGTCGAAGGAGATTTGATATTTTGAACCGTTGAACCCCACAAAATTTAAAATTTTCGATAAAGCCAATCGTAAAAAATATTTCCCCTCCCAACAAAAATTTCCACTCGCGAAGTGTGAAATTTGGACCTCTGTAGATTTCAAACATTCTGAATGAATATAAAAAAAAAATTATTTATCTAACTTCATCATGATCTGTCTGTTGATTATTTTTCCCACATTTCGAGACCATCTACATACCCGAAACAATTTCGGCCCTTTTTAGGATTGATAGAAAATATGCTTTATGCTCCAAAACACCAAAGTCTGTTAGAATATCTCCAAACACTTTATGGCGTGGATTTTAAATTAAAAAAAAAAAACTATGCCTTTATGGGAAACATGATCATTTCCAAATCCTACGTTTTATAGTTTTTATGGTAGAATATGTGTAAGGCAGTGCAACATCATGCATTGGAACCATTTTAAAAAAGGTAATGACTAAATATTTACTCAGTTACCAACTTTCACTCTTAACTTAATATAATGGAATGTATAGGATTGAGAAATATCAACATTCATCTTATTGTTCAACAATCTTAGGGCTATAAGCAGCCTAGTACTATCATCTAAAATTTTACAGAAACCAACGTTTTCTGAACATTGGCAGAGCATATATGGATTTCGAAAAGAATATTTACAACAAAAAACAGCTATCAACAAAACAAAAGATTCATTACTTCTGAAATATGTTCAATAATTCAAAATATATTGGAGACTGATTTGCTAAGACAAAAAAATTATATTACGAAATAACTCGCTCAAGTTACCCACTAAGAATTTGAAAATAACAGGAGTAAATCATCCAAAATCCAAAGGATCTGAATCATACAACTTGCTGTAATATTTTTTATCATATGTGTAACTTCTTGTTGCCTATAAACCTGGATTTTCCAATAGAATACCCTGTACATTACAGAACTTAAAAAAAAAGATCATCTCAATTCCATGAGTACCAGTTCGTGTTATGATTTATCCATGAGAACATTTTATGGTTAAGGTTTTCTGGTAAATTGAAACCATAATTATTAGAGCAGTAAAAATTGGTGATAATATCAAGGAACGTTTCGAATTCTATAAAATTATCTTCATGGCATTACAAAGTGAATTCTAATGCTCAGATGTCCATAAATTATCATGTGAATGAAAGAGAGAACAATTTATCAAATGTATGCACGATATGCAGAATTATTTTTGTTGACACAGAAATATACATACAATACAAAAAACACTAAGGTGGGTACTTGCAAATAAATTTTTCTTGTCAATAATTTGCGGTAATATTATCCAGTCCAATGCTTCTGACAATTTGATTATTTTATTATTGTTGTTAGATAATTTTTTCAAATGTATTGTATCCTTTCTCGTGCATTCATTTGAAACAATTTACTCATCAGAGTTGAGTTCTTAGTTCGAACAAATATCATTCAATAAAAAATATGTTCCTGATTCCCACTTATTTATATTGTTTTTTGTGAACAAAAAAAATTATATAAAATCACACTTGTTGCTTGACAACAAAAGTTGAGGCAATTTTGAACATTGTTTGCCTTTTTTTTCACTTTCAAGAGAGACAGCAGAATTAAATTTCTGAACATGAGTCAAACTTTTTGGGAAAATTTGATCTAAGTGAGACATAACATTTGTTTCCACAAACACAAAATATTTTGATTAATCCTAATAACAATTAGAACCATATTTCAGAAATAAAAATAATACAATTTTCTCGACTAATGAAAAAAAATTGTTAATAATGCTAAATAAATTACAAATCCCGATGAAAATATGTTTGGCTCTGCCATTCGTCTATTCTAAATACCGGCGATCGATAAAATGCCATTATAATTAGATCTATGTATAGGAAATATATCTTCAAACAAATATACTATAACAATATTATCATTTTCAACAATGGACGGATTCTTAGAGCAAATATCAGGTTGAACGTTGTACATTACACTAAGGCATTTCTCGAGGCACGAATTTATCCTTTTTCTAGGCACATACATTTCTCAGTTCCATCAACCACATAACAAAATAGAAACGATTTTATGAAAGAATCGAATAATCGTTTCCTCCGCTTAACACCCGAATAAGGCATCTTTCTAACTGAACGCAAATATCCCAGTTCGCGGGAACATACGGATCTTGAACAGGTGCCTTAAGTGGCATTCGCGCGATGACCTCCATTTTTTATGATTTATTCATACGAACTTGGTTAATAGAAATGTGCGATGGAAACTGTTGTCGAATGTTGTTTCGCGAGATGCCGTTGATAACCCTTAGCTACCAAGGGCCAGTCGTATAGTTTCAGTTTTAATATGGTGTGGAGTTTAAACTACAGAATCGAACGAAAACCATCAACTCAACTCTGCGCCACTTGGAGCTTCCAACGAACCTATGATGCATTTCTTGATGCCCGATTCCAAAAAGTTCTGTTATCATCCCATTTTGAGGATTGAATTGAACTTGCCGATACTTGATGAAAATCCATATTTAACTCACAGTTTCGTATACGTTCCTCACTAACAATTTTTTGTGAGAATCGTAGGAAACTGTGATATTTTTTTTATTTCATTTTGTTTAATGTTCGACTTGATTGAGTACAGAATGACCAACGATGTCGGATTCAGATTAGTTTTTTTACCTATCGTAAAAGTTGTTCACTTGCAATTCATAGCAGCCTAAGAATAATCCAACCACGTTTTGTATTAAATAAAAAAAAAAACGTAATTAGTACGAAAATAATACATGAGAATGTGTTGACATCAGACATTAGAAAAATTTCGATGAGTTCTCTAGTTGATAACTTTCTCAATGATAATGTTCTTCTTCCTCCAATAAATTATTTTGTGAAAGTGAAAAAATGGATATCAGACAATTATTTTGTCTTAATATAATAACTTACATATTTTCTCATAAAAACTGCTGTAAGTATAATAAACATTTATATAATACACGAAATAAAAACAAAATTACTGCTAAAAATAAAATTTCCGAAGCCAAATCACAAAAAAAACTTTTTATATTTAGCATCATTTATTTACGATAAATTACCAAATTCGATTAAAGTAACAAAGTCAAAATATTCTTATAAAAAACTGGCGAAAAAATGGATTCTTGAAACTCCCAGATTATTTTTACAGAATCTTATAGAATTTAAACTTTCCATGTGACTGCCAGTGTGCTGATTATACTGTCATTTCCATTTATTGTTCAAATGTTATTATATTATTGAATCATTTATTTTTAATCCATAATTATTCAATAAAATATATAATCCTTACAACAAGTGCAATAACTTCGTAAGGTTCAAATATTTATTCACATGTTATTTATTTTAAAATTGTAATATCGAGGTTTATTGTGAATAAATTATTATTATTATTATTATTATTATTATTATTGGTTTTTTATGGTTATTACTATGTGTTGGTTTTAAGGAGAGTGTCAGTCCAAAAAAATCTGCGAAGTTGATATGAGACAGACAAATCTATTCAGACTATCAAATTTGAATGACTTGATTTTTTCCAATTAAAAGAATGTAGACAGAGATTCCTCAAATTAACAAACAAATCTCAATATGTTTTGCAACATTCATTTCTGCTGAATCCACAAAATAATACAGTTTCCTGTACGATTCTCACGAACAATGCTTTTTTATCGAGCTTGAGGAAGCTTTTGTATAGCGAAACACTTGTCGCGGTTTTGTAAACCCCTCAATAATCCGCTAGTTCAATTCAATCATCTAAACTATGTTCTGATGGCATTTTGGATGCAGAATTGTCAAATTTTCATTATTATTTTGCTAATTTTGAAATAATATCAGAGGAAACATAAAAAATTCGAATGGACCGTTCGTAAAACAGCATCTAGCGAAAAAATCCTATTCCTTTGAGGGAAGCAATAGAAAATAATTTTCCCGAGGAAAATGTCATATGAAGGAAAATTGAAATAAATATATCATAATGGGTGCTAATGGGACAGTAATTTTTTTCCATCAGGCAATGGCGCGTTCAGATAGGATGATGCCTCACGTTACCTTATCATTATTAGACACCCTGTATAAAATTGAAACCGAACTATCGCTCATTTCAGCCGATGAAGGAAATATACATTTTAATTTTCTGTACAGTTTATAACCGAAAACTAAATATTTTTTCTGTAGAATATAAAGTTTGAGTACGAGTACTCTTCGCTATTCTGATTCATTATTTCTGAAACGGAGGTAAAAGTTGAGAATGTATGAAGTTGTAGGGGTTTGAAAAATATTCAAGAGAGTTTCAGAAATGAATGAAAAATCAATGAATAGAGCGCTGAAACCAAGAATGCCATTGTTAAACAATGCTTCATGTAAGGTTAGGTTGGCTGAAAATTAACTGTTGAAATTCAATATTACTTTATGAATATTTTCAGTCGATTCAAACAAAACCATTCAAGAAATATATCTCCACCCTCAAATGAATTCCTGTCTACTTCTTGATGAAATAGATTGAATATAACAACCGACATGATGATTCACAAAACTGAATTGGAGCGACGTCGCCAGAACGTGAAATGGAACCTTCTTTATACACATACAAAACAAACAACAAGTTTGTTAGGTTTATAATGGAAGCATGGTACAAACACAACTTGTTACGATAGCTCAGGTGGGTTTAATTGTCACTGTATTTATGAAGCATTTGATTCTGTGAATCATTCAATTCTTTTAAAAATTATGTATAGCATTGGAATTAGAGGTAACGCTCATAAATGGTTTGAAAATTATTTAGGCAATAGAAAACAGTTTGTGTATATAGGAGATAGAGT
Organism: Zygogramma bicolorata; assembly: GCA_032362365.1. Taxonomy (NCBI): domain Eukaryota; kingdom Metazoa; phylum Arthropoda; class Insecta; order Coleoptera; family Chrysomelidae; genus Zygogramma; species Zygogramma bicolorata. The sequence continues at coordinate 9,480 of JAVJAQ010003729.1, forward strand.
GAGCATGGAAAAAGAAATAATTTCTGGAGTACCACAAGGTTCAGTCATCGGACCAGTCTTTTTTCTTATATATATCAACACCATAGCTAGTCTGAATCTAAATGGAGAAATTAAATTATATGCAGATGATACTACTCTTGTATATTTTTCAAAAAGTATCGATGAAATTAAATCAAAAGTTGAAGATGACCTTAAAAAAATTTCAGTTTGGTTGGAGGCTCATAAATTAATGCTCAATTTTTATAAATGCTCATTCATGTTCATTGACGAAAGATTGATATTAACTGAGCAACTAACAAAAATAATGTTTGGAAATAATATAATAAATTATGTTGAATCTATCAATTTCTTGGGGTTAAGTATTGATCCATTTCTCTCATGGGCCACTCACATAACACAGTTGAGGAAACAAATTTCACCAATCATTGGAATTCTATATAGGATAAGGAACCATGTACCCAGAAAATATCTCAGAATCATTTACTTTAGTTCAATATTTTCAAAATTGCAATATTTAATTTCCGTGTGGGGGACAGCAATCAATGTTGAGACTTCTGAAAACACTACAAAACAGACCAATAAAATGTATTTTCAGGTTCAGTATTCAGAACCCACTATAAATCTATACAAGTCGAGAAACCTATTGAATTTTGATTGCATTCATCAGTTAAAAATTTGCACGTTTATACATTTTGCCTCTACAAACAATAGACACTCTGCATGAATTTTATTCAAAATTCTAGTATTCATGATCATAGACCAAGACAATCACAATATTTTGATGAAGATAAAAAGTAAACTTCGGCAAAAAATCAATTATTCATAATGGAATACATATTTACAATAATTTACCAGAAAAGTTGAAAAATTCAAAAAATATATTGAAATTTAAACATGAAATAATATTTTATGAACAAATTAATAATTCCCAGTTTTTTTTGTTTTGTTATCTCAGTTGTTATTTCGATCTATCTGTTATTTATTCCTGTATCTGTTCTTTTTTATATATTTTGTATTCTTATAATCACATCCCTTTATAAGCACATGTGTTTCTTGGGATTTAAATAAAAAACATAAGCAGAAATTTTCGAAACTATCACAGATATTGGAGTATGGACTAGACTATTGTCTATTTTACATTCAAGCAGTCACTTCAGACCAGTTTTGAACTGTCAATATGGATGCTGTTTAATGAACAACATCGTAACAAGTATGATATTAAGAAATTTCATCACGCGTCATTATATGTGCACAATTTCGTAATATTTTTGGCAAGTGAGTGTTTCATATTAAAAAGTATGAAACCAACAAAATAGCAGTAAAATATCATTTTTGAGGTAAGTATCCCAAGGTTTTAGTGCTCAATTCATTCATTTTGAATGTTTTCTGAAAATTTTGTGGAGGAGGCAAAATTTATGAGAGAAAAAAAAAAGCGTCGTTACCTCTCATTATGTATTTTAGGTATTTTTTCTGTTGTGAATAATAGTCGAAAGTGAATTCCAAACATATTATGAAACACAGTTCATGATTGGTATGGGCGCTCCAATTTTTTCCCGTACTTCTACCCCCGGGGGCTCCGATACCTAAATGGGGCACCGTTGTACTCATCACGCCATGCCCGACATGACGACAAAAAATTGACCCGATTCTCGGCGGGCTGCTCTGTAAAAGTTGAGCCTCTATAAAAAATCGGCGACTTCACACATTCTCAACCTTCTCCGAAACAGATTCCATACGAACCAATACCAGAAGCCGAATATCTCAATCGAATCAGTCCGGTCGAACGAGCATAACCCCCCCTCCCCCACTTACTGATGACTCTTGCTCAGCAAATGGGAATTGAACTCGTACACGTTGCAGCACTGTTCCCCGCAAATGTTGCACTTCCACGGATTGGCGTCCGAGTGGCATCCTTTGTGCAAGAAGTAGAGCGTCTGGTCCGGAAAGCCGATGCCGCAGAAGATGCACTGCAGCCCGCTCAAAGATCTCTTTCCCATCGTCCTCCACAGAGACGATTCGGAAGGCTGTTCGAGACCGGTCGAGGTGATGACGCCGTTCGTCGTGGTGGCGCCCTCTGTGGGGGACGTTTCCGGGTTGCCGCTCGGCGATGCGGTCGAGCGCCCTCTGTTCGAGCCGCTCCGCGTGATTATTTTTCGTTTCAGGTCGTCTCTCAGCAGGCTTTTGAGCGGGGACACTTTGATCAGAGTACTGAAACGGAATTGTTTGTGTTAGGGGTAGTTGCACCAAGCGATTTAACGGAGGTTTAATATTAAACTTAGATTAAACATAGACATTTGTCCAACTTTAGTCCAACTTTAACATTAAACATCCGTTAAATGGCTTGGTGCAACTACCCATTGGTGGATCAGACCACAATAATATACTCAGTCACAGAATACATTTAGAATTGTAATAGACGTCAAAACGCGCAAAACTTGGAAGCTCAATGTCAACAATCAACGAAGGTAATTATATTGAGACTGAGGGTGAAGCTATTGGGATTTCAACAAGCGACACGCCCTCTGGAGAAAAGTTTCAAACAATTTGAAAGTATTGTCAAAGTGGCGCTTCTTACTTGAGGTCTTGGTCAAATCGCGCTGCGATCTTATTGACCATCTGTCTATTGGTTCTCGAAAATGACCCAGAGAACATTGGAAATTTATTAAACAAATTATATTACCGGACTTGGGCAGACTTTCAGTCCTTGTTCTCTCCTGATAAAAGGTAACAGTACAATTACAGAAACATGTTTATATAGGCAACGGCATATTTATTTAAATCAAAAACTATTTATTGCACCACATTCATGTAGCCGTTGATAACCCCAAATTATACTACAACTGTACGAAACAAAATAGGACAATTCTATTATTATCTACAATTGAGGGCAGATTTCATATACTTGGATCGATCAATATAAACCAACAACTAAAAAATAATCTATCTCACCACCTAACTTAGAACATATCTAATGTGCGAGCATTTTCTTCGGAAAATATGGCGCCACGTACCCTAAGACGTCTTACATTATGATGTAAGTTCAAAAAAATTAACCCTTTTCGTTAAGTTATCCGGAATATTCAGCGAAACTAGAGTGTTATGTGAGCTCTCTTTCAGTATGTGGCATTGTAACAAAAAAATCCCCTTTGAGCACAAAATCTGGGTTGAAAATTTGGTTCAGAGATTTGTATAGTTTAGTCGTATGTTTCACTTGGTCCAAGTAAGTATGGGAAATCACTTGGTTATTCTTGAAAAAAAACAGTTACTTTTCCGCGCATTTTTCGTGTGAACATTTGGTCCTCATCCACTGCCCGAATAAAATACAGCTCAAAATGTCAAAATGGCATTGCATGTTAGATAGACGTCAAAGTCAATTGACACCATCATAGAGGTTTACGATCACAGAAATAAATTTAGAAGCTTGGGGTCAACAACAAGCGAAGGTGATGATGGCGATTATTTTGTTCCAGTTGCGAGTGAAGATATTATTGGATCGCTGATTTCCCTTGATGCTGTCAATTGACTGACTTGAAGAGTATTCTGCAAATTATGAACTGTTTTTATTAGATGAAATGAAGACCATGTTTTCAGAAGAATGCGAGGAAAAGTCATCTTTTATTCCAAGAATAAGCATGATTTTTTATACTTGGATCAAGTGAGTCAAACCAACAAACTATGAAAATCTCTTTGGAATCAAATTTTCAACCCATATTTTTTGTTCAAAGTAGTCTTCTTCAGAATTCATACTTCCACCATTGAAAGGACTTACATAACGCTCTCATTTCTCTTAAAATTCCAGGTAAGTTACAGAAAATAATGTATTCTTTTGTATTGCGTCATATATTATAAGTTGTGCTTCTCGTACAGGAGATGTGTCGTAATTTGGTGGCAAGATGAATTTTCATTATTGGTTGGTTTGTATTGAGCGATTCAAGTATGGAAAATCCGTCATCGAAAAGTCAATAATGAAGTATCTGAATAAAGTAGTATACCAAATCAGAAAACTCACACATATAACCACCCTAGATGCATTGACATACTATTACAGTAATTTCTATACTAGTTTTGCTTATGAGTTTTTACTGTGGGGTAACTCCTCAGCAAGCGAAAGGATCTTCAAAATTCAGAAAAAAGTTGTACGCATAATAGGACAAGCAGGCCTCAGAAATCACTGCAAGCCGCTGTTCCAAAAACTAAACATCTTAACTCTACCATCGGCATTCATTTTGCCATGCATTATGTTTGTAAAGGAAAATGAAACTTAATTTCCTGCCAATTCATTTCACCATTGTTACGACACCAGAAACTAAAGATCTGAGCATTCCGTATCACCGGTTAAAATTGACGCAGCATCCGATAAATTATACATCCATCAAGATCTTCAATAAATTACCCACTGAATTGAAAAAAGTCTCGGCTAAGCAACTCAAAGCGGCCATTACAGGAATTTTATTGAAAGAAGCGTTCTATACAATATCGACGAATTTTTTTAATTTTCGTTCAATAGGACTCCACCGTGCAACAGGTTATGAATATTTTTACTTGAAATGTATTTTACCTCAACAAGCAATTTTTTTTAATTCTCTGTGAATTCATATTTGTTTGTACATATATGTAGCTGTTTATCTGTGTGTATGTGTGCATTTTTAATTCAGAATTTTATTTTTACCATGGCTTGTCAAAGTGATCTTGCCAATTCCTACATGCTGATATTGTGACCACCTTGAATGTATTCATACATAGCTTGGGCTAAAAAATTGTTATTATCCTGCATTTGTAGTTTCTACAGTTTTCTCTGATACATCCAATTTTTTTAAATATAATTGGAGTCAACAACACCCTTAGGCATGTGGCGCAATACTTTTTGATTTTTACAAGATGTTGTTGCCTCAGGTCTTGAAAATGTTAACAATAAATCTTTGGTAATTGTTTCGGTAAAGAGGTATAATCCGTTCACTCAGTTGTTATTCACCCGAAGATATTCGAATAGATTCACTAACCTGAGGCAACTAGAAGTCGCTGACTGCAACTGCACGCCTCCTGACGGTGAAGCACTCAGGTTCACCGTCCCATTCCTTTTCGAGCTTTCGTATTCTTCTCCGGGTTCTTGTTTGATAGGTATGAGCGATATGGAAGGCGTGATATTGGTCTCTTGGTCTATTCTCAGTGAGCTCGGTTGAATGTGGCTACTGGATGGGGCGTTGGAGTTTGAATCGGCGGATTGGGGCGAGTTGGGACATTCGCCGTTCATCCGCTGGGCAGAATCCTCGCTCTGCCCGGCTTGGTTTGTTCTTTGCTGCTCACCCTGGAAATTTTCAGAAATGAATCGAGTGGAACTGCGGAATCGCAGGAAAAAATCGAAATATAAATGAAGAGGTTTGTTCGACTTTTTGCTATAACCGTCCGAGAACCGTAGGGAGCATGCGCAATAACGAAAACGTGTTTGAGTTATGATCGGACTGTGACAACTGCACTGAATGAATGGACCGTTGAAACATTGGGAAGAGTCGAGAGGAACAGCAGGCAGTCAAAGCAGATGATTTCGGGGCCCAACAGGGCAAGGTCGGCCAAGATATTCAATCAATCAATCAATATGTTTATTGTACATAAGAATAAATTGTCGTTGACAAACACGGGTAAATTATATATATATATATATATATATATATATATATATATATATATATATATATATATATAAATGAGTATTTTAAATACAAGATTTAAAACTTTAAAATATAGAATTGGGAATTGTGGATCTTGCTCCAAAGTATATATTGGCCAGACAGGTAGACCATTCAAAAGCCGCATACGTGAACATCGTATGAATTATGAAAGAAAACAACACATTCATCATATGCCAATCACATTTTGGAGGAAGGCCATGACTTCGATAAAAATTTCGAAATTCTGCATGTTGAAAATAAAGGCATTAGACTTAATCATTTAGAATTTTTGGAAATCAATAAATTAAAAAATTCAAATTGTTTGCTTAATGATCAATTGGATCTCAATAGTTCCCCTTTGTTGAACTTATTCAATTAATAAGTAGTAACTATGGTCCGATATCATAATCATTATCAGTTGTAATTCTAGGAATCAGTATCAGTTATTAGCATCAGTTAATAAGTTTAGGAATCATCATCAGTGTCAGTTGTATTATTTTAGGAATCAGAGATAATCAGAGTAGGCCCTGATGTATTTAAGGAGCTTTTAACAAAGAATAATTTAGTGTTTAAATACATTCGCTTGATAAAGATACAGTGTATCGAAACATGTCGCGAAGACAATAAATTTTGTGAAAATTTAATCGTGTCTACCTTATAGCGTAATCACTATGGATTTCCATCAAGTAAAGGCCACCTCAATCCAAAATCATAAAAAGTGGTTTACATGAGTCGCTAAGTTTTACTTTACGCAGGTATCTAATTGCTCGCTTCTTTGTTCTGTGAAATGAACACTGACTGAAACAATTGATTGTTACAGACTCCCCAAAAAGATATACCATAACGCAAATGCACAAGTGCGTAATGAACTGGTTTTGCAGCTGTAAGCCCCAACTCATTAGAAACAACCCTCAAAACGTAACAAGCAGATGCCAATTTTTCATCATATACTCAAGTCATTCGCTAAGCAAAATTTCGAAAATCATGAAAGTGCAGCACACATTTTAAACGATCAGAACTTGGTGAACTCGGGATATAACCCCCGAATAATATCCCTGATTTGTTGAATGGATTAATATACAAAAATATTTTTTTCCTGTTTGGCCTTTTTTGGAGCATATACTATTATGAATGAGAGGATTTCAGGAGTATTGAGGTCCCCAGATAATTTTTGTATTATAAATCCTACAGTATGATCCATGTAAAGTGGAGGTACCCTTCTAAAACATTTTTGGAAGTAGTCTAAAAATGTGGCGTTTTTTTTTTCAAAGAAATCTGACCACACCACTGGATTCACGTTTTTTTGAAATGACTTCTGTCAGAATAACTTCAAAAATCGGTTTATCTCTAGAAAAGTTTATAAGGAAATGAAAGTTGAAAATGGGCCATTTATTCATTAAACCATTCAATTTTGAAAATTTGATTAAAATTGCTACTTCCTCTCTCAATTCAATAGGTGTTGATTTATGTCAATAATTATGATGTAAATCTGTTCATCATTGAAAAAAGTATAGGTGAACAATATTTTTAGAATGCTTTATCTGATGGATTCGGAATAAAAGCCACCGAAAAGATAATTTGTTACTACAAAAAAAGGACAAGTTAGAGAGTTGGCAAACGACGCGAAGCTGTCAGCTAAGTCTTCAACAGCCAATAGAATTGCTTATCCAAGATATTCGATTGGCTGTTGAGGATTTAACTGACAGGTAAATTCCTTTACAGTATTCGGTCTTTACTGAATTACTAAAAAATTACTAAAAATAACGAAATATATATTCAGAAAGAACATGCAAAAGGAGGGCTAAATAAATCCACATAATCTTCCAATAAAAAGTTTCATCAAGGAAAACAGAAAAATACTTCATTACAATAATACAAACTTCTATACATATATTATAGCTTCTTCAGGCGTATTATAATACTATTTTAACACTCCTTGTACCATTGTACAATATCTCAGTCACAATAACGATGCCAAATCAACACATACAATTTATGGGATTACCAGCGAAGTGAGGATCAAGGGAGGCCATGCATGTTAAAACTCATGTTTGAATGTCGTCGATTATGTTCCATTCTATTGTCTATATTTGAAACTATGAAATCAGTCAAAATTATAATTGGGTAGAAAAAATTGAATGAAAGCTACTGATGAAAACAGGAAATTTGCAATATAAAGTTGTACGAAAAACGAATTAATTTTTTTATGGTTATCAACTATACAGAAAAATAGGAACCAAATAAAAAATGAAAATAAACAGAGAACAAATAAAGTAACAAACACATTTTTTTCATTCTTTCTATCAATTGTTCATTGCTTGTTCGACTTTTTATTTATTTTGGCTAATTATTTCCATTTGCCAATGAATCGACAGCCAATGAAGGTCATGTGAAAACTATAAATGAGTTAATCGTTTGTTCGGAGACAACACCTTATGCTTGCTTGAAATATTCTTCAATTTTGTTCACACAACCGTCCAAATTATTGTGATATATGTGTGAGTATAAAAAAATATTAAGTCAGAAATTTTCCTTGTACTTTACTTTGAATTTTTTTTTAAATTCCGCAATTATTCTGGTCCTTACCTAGCTGTTTTCCTTCAATTTAACAAAAATGCAAAAACAAGCAACAAAACACCTCTCAGATTAGGCCCTGTTTTGTAATCCCTGTAGCCCCTTCAATTTACTGAGGAAAAGAAATAAAAAACCGCTCAGGGTAGACCCCGTTTTGTTCCGAATGTTACTAATGTGCTATGAACAAAAAACGTTTCATTGTGGGCCGTTTTGTACGTCAGTGGGGCTAAGTTAACTGCTCCCTCAAAAATTAATGAGAAATGCGGAACAAAAAAAACCTCTCAGAGTAGGCCCCGTTTTGTAACCCCGAAGGAGTTCCGAACGTTACTGAGCTATGACCAACACAACGAGCAAGTGACGCGCCGATCATATCCTATCTTACATCAGTGGCACTCATTGCTAACCAGCACAACCGGTGGTACTTTCTACCAGGGATCCGGGGACCTTTCCCAGGGTATAATGAGTTACATGAACTCGGTGTGTAACCCCGATGGCCGGACTTGAGAGGTTCATATCAGGTAAGGGCAGGTGGTCGTATTTGTATTAATTACACCTGAGGTTGCGTCGGTGAGAAGAAAAGAGAAATGTTCATGTATGAAGTGTTGCCATCATTCGGGCGCCAGCCAAAATATCAAGTTGGGTGGATATTTTCATTAAGTTTACTCATGTCAACGTATACCCACTCATTATTTTTTGGTATCAAAAACGTGTTAAGGAAAGTGTTTGTGGAACATGTTTCAGTAACCTTCCAAAAAGTAAAAGTAAAGCCACGTTGACACGTTTTGTAACAGATGTTTTCATAACATCTTAAAAAAAGTCAAACTGTAAATGTAGCCTTATGAATAAGATGTCCTCGTATCGTTTCCAAAAGCAATCATTTTGACTTGATTGGACATTCTAGAAATAGTTTCAGAAGTATATAGATCTATCAACAAAATTAACTATTTATTTCACAAAAAAAAAAATATTGAACTCACTAAAATTTTCACTATACTGAGGTTTAAAAAACCGAGTCGTTTCGCTAGGCACCAGCTTTTTCATAAAACTTATTTCACATAGAAAAGTAAAACAGAATACTGGGGGGTCTTTTCTTACGTATCAAATGAGCTATTTCCCATTTTACTGGAAAAAAATATAGTCCACACACTAATTTTGAAACATTAACTCAATTAGGAGAAAACATGAGAAATACGACACCTGAAATTACTATACCACTCAATACCACTAACCAATATGGACAGCGACCATGAAACAGACGCAAAACAAAAACGTATCATAAAAAAGGGGCTGATAAGCTCCCCGATCATAAGATCTCGAGAATCGGCCCCACGTGATTCTTGTTTACTAATTAATCAATCTGATTATGCCCTCTATGGTATGAAAGGAAAACTTTCTCGTTACTGATTTCTCAGAGAAATGTATTTTCATATGAATATTTGTGCATTATCAAAATGCAATTTATAGTCAAATTTATTTATTTATTAATTTTTTTTTCAAATACGACGCCGGACATCAGAGTAAAGTAAATTCAGTATCCTTTCTGAATATCGAAAACTTTCACTGGATAATATCGTTGGTAAGAGCAGACTATCATTATATTCGCAACTGGGGCCATCTATAATTAAAAAATATTTTTTATTTTTTATTTATTGTAGATACTGACTTCCTATCAGCTATATAATATAGTCGGCCCACTTCACTCTATACAAAGTTGTAAAATTATGTTGATTTTCTTGGTGTAAAGTTAACATAAATGAATTCTTTCATTTCTCATAACTCACACTTGAAGTTTTGTTCTTGTTTTCAGTGTGACACATATAAAAGAAATCACCCATATATTTTTGATATCAGAAAAAACACAAACGTTGATTTTTGAACAAATTTACAAGTTGTTGTGTCACATTTTTTCAAGAAAGCAAAATGTAAACTTCAAACTCGGCCCGTTACGAATTGTATGTAGCGGGTATCAAATAATAATTTCTCACAGCACACTAATTATCAAATAAAAAATATACCTTCAACATTTTTTGTTTGACACAGAATATTGCGAATATCATAAATGCAAATTTTGTACTCGAACATTTTTTGTATATCTTTGTGAATTCGTAGTAGATCAAATTCCAAGTGCACATTTCAGTTGAGTGTCTTAAAAATTGTGCCCCATCAACCTATAAATCATTTTGATCCAGTTTTCATATGCTTGGTATACATATTCAGCAAGAAAAAGTGATTTCTATGTAACCCAGTGCCCATCGTTGCTATATAGGCAGGGAAGTAGCTGTTTTAGATTGACTTTTTCTTCCTTTTAATGTGAATTAATCGAACGTCTTCTAATGTATACACGTACCTTTCAACAGAGGGTGTTTGTAATTTTTTTTTGATTTCACTTCTTCAATAGAAGTCGTAATTTAAAATTTTTGATTCGAAGAAGAAAGCCAAAAAATAATTCATCAAACTACAATCTCATCACAAAAATATCCAAGTTCCAAAATGGATTTTGGTCTAAGAATAAAAATTGAAAATGCAATTTATCAAATAATAATATTGTAACAAAAAATCAATATAAACAAATGTTGAAACATAGTTTCGTGTTGAATGTACTCACGACACGACGTTTCGATCGCTGGTATCCACAATCATCTGATGATGACAGTTGAATTATATTCAATAGGTTTCAGTGAAAGGTTTTTCACAGAAGAAATTCAATCCATGTGCCAGATGCAATTCTCAATTATTTGGACGGACACATTTGCAGACCAGTCTCGGGCTTACTGTGGCCTTTCGTCTGTACAAGGTAGTTCATATAAGGTTTATTGCTCCCAAGAAATGACATGTTTTTTATAAGAGAGAACATCTTCATTTGAAGTAGTTGAGTTCAGTGGTCCATTAACAAAATCCAAAAAAAAACAAACAGAAAATCACTTATACACGATATAGTCATGAGTAAGATATAATAAAATGATAAAGAAAAAAAGTGAAGGAAGTTCAAGATAATGTATTTTTTTTAAATGAATTACTATTTTTAGTATTTTTCAATGTTTTCGGCTAGTTGTTATAACAGATGACGCTTTCATACAAAATAGATTCTTTACAATAATTTGTTCTAAATTTAGCCAGAGAAAAGTCATCTGCTTTTCTTGTTGAATAGTGGTTAGTTTGAAATTCGAATTTTTTACGTTATTTTTGATCGAATGAATAAATACTGAAAGTTTATATTTGAAAAGAGAAAGAATACCTAATAATCCTCTAGGTTTATAAAGATTAATTGTTGGTTCTTGCTGCTCTAAATTGAATGAACATCTTACAATTCATTTTTGAATAGTTTGAAGTGCTTTGATAATTGTATTATTTGCTATTCCCCAACTTGAGATGAGGTACTGGATTCTTGAATAAATTAATGAAAAATATATTGGTTTTCTAAAATGTATCGGAATTTGTTTCTTGATCCTATAAAAAATTCACAAAAAAAGGCGAAATTCGCTTTCTCAATACTTCTATGTGTTTTGACCACGATACATTTTGATCGATATATAACCCCAAACATTTTGTGTTTGTGGAATATTCAATTGATTCTTTCTTGAACTTAATCGGAACTCTCAAAGAGTTGGGTATTGTTTTTTCCGAAACAAACATGAACTAAGATTTAGCATAGTTTAGACTCAATTTATGAGAAGACATCCAAGACGATCATCAGTTATATCTTCTTTTATTTCTTCAGAGTTATATCCTTAATAAACTAGAGTAGTATTGTCTGCAAATAAGAATGACTTTCCTTTCAGAGCCAAATCTTTTACAGAATTTATATAAACTAAAAAAAGAATAGGACCTAGAACTGAGCCTTGTGGTACTCTACAAATAACAGTTTTACACCCACTCATTTCTTTCCCTATATACACATACTGTTTTCTGTTTCTAAAATAATTTTAAAACCAATTGCGAATTTTTCCCCGAAGCCCCGCGTGATATGTTATTTTCAAGAGTATACTGTGGTTAGCAGTATCAAAAGTATTTTTCAAATCAAGTGATAAGAGTCCACATATTTTCTTTGAATCCAATTGTGAATGAAAGTTAGTAATAACTTCCATTGCTGCACACTCTGTGTCACTCGACTTGAGACTTGACTTGAGAGAATACTTTCAACACCTTATTTCCACGATGAAATTTGTCGATGCAATCCTTAAAATTGCATGTATTCATGCAAGTTTTTCGAGATGAATCTTTTTTTGTGCTATAAGTTGCAGCTACTTGTGATCTCTGTGGTGAATTTGTTGCTGTAAACTACAAATATGTGGTGGCACCATTGTGAAGAATGGTAGGTTTGAATAATTAATTATTTTTCGAGACTAAAGGAATGGAGTAAAGTAATGAGGTGTATTTATTACAATTATTATTATTAGAAATGAATGAAATCGTAACAGTTGTGAATGTAGAATGTAGGCGTTCATCTCGGTAACATTCAGTGCTATTTTTTAATATTGGCAATGCAAAATGACAGATAGATGACATTTCTCGCAGCGACAAGGGCGACAAGTTCCCGCGAGAAATTGCATCGTGGAAATAGGGTGTAACAAGGCTGAAACTAACGACAAGAAAAATGAGCGTCATAACGCCATCTGTTCTTAGACGAGGCAACAACCAAAAGCACATCCGAATAAGTCTCTTATATAGTAAAATCACAATAGTCGGGGAGCATACTTGAATATTGGCTATAAATCAAATCATCTTGCAGTTAGTGTTCTTTACAGAAGGAATTCTTGCATTTGCTTTTGTCGATACAAATACCAGAATTCATTTGCAATGATTGGGACAGGCACTACACCCATTGGGCTCTTGTCTGGTACTGGCACCTGTCGGATATAAATCAATACCCCCCGTGTACGAGTGAGGGGAGTTTTCTGACTGATGTTAGCTCTTTCAAGAATTGAGATTGTACTAATTTCGATGAATAAAAGATTCTGTAAAACATATTTTTTTAGAACCCATATTGTTGATGCAATTACAAAGTAGTATGGCATAAAAGTTTCCATACACCATTGGGATTAATACTCAGTATGCTCTTGGGCAAATTGCAAACTATTTGGCCAGAGGCCCTTGGCTTTGTAAGATCGACGTCTTCCGTACATAAACACTTATACTTTACACCCTTGGTACCTAAATAATAAGAGCAAATATGCATAAAATTTAAATTTGTCACAAATATATCTTTATTATCGTCCAATTAGGAAATAGGGAAGGAAATTCAAACCTACAAAACGAGTCACCATTGGTCAAAACGAAATGTGACGTCAGACGACACAACAGTGTATTTTTCTGCAACGATATTCATACTGTATTAGTGGTAAAATGTATCAAATCTGTACTCCTGTGTCGATTTCTAGTGAATCCAACTTTGTAGTTAATATAGAATGATGACCGGAAGTGGTTTTATACGAGCACAATCGGACAATTCACCGAACATAGATAAATTTATTTGGCATCAAATCTCGATGTTACGTACGCAGAGATCGAATGAGTGATAGTTAAAGTAGCTTTATTGTCCATAAGATCATTTACATTATATGGTATACGTCAGAAAAGAGTATTCTCTTAAGAACAAAGTCTTTCAATTATACAATATGAATAAAACAGAATCAATCAATCAATCAAATATACTTTATTGTCTGAAGAAAATACAACTTATAGACAAAGTCTATAAGTCAAAGAATATAAGTGAAATACGCGAACTTGACTAGATAAAACAAAGGAATCAAAACACTGAAAGTTAAAATCTAGATAATGTTGCACAGAATAAAATAAGCTGTTCAATAGCATTTTTTCACAGCTTGTTGGATCAATTTAAGGCTAGTAATTGTTTTCAGATCATTAGGGAGCTTTCCCTAATCATCCCCACATCAACAGTTCTAGGATGTAAATACAGTGGGTGATTGAAAGCTGCGATGTAAACATTATGTTAAATGATGTATTCGAGTCAATAACAAAGATTGGTATTCGTAAATGCCCACAGCAGAGATATATTACAAATCTATATTCCGATATGTTAGGTTAGTTAGTAAAAAATCAAGTTTTCCACTGCTTCAAAGCAAACGCAAAACTTACTTGTAACCAAGATGAATAAAAACCCTGGTGCGTTGACCGATATGCTTCTGTATAGCCAATTCCTCTCGACCTGAGAAATCGAAGAGTAAACTTACATATTTTGACGGTAGATGGTGCTGAGGTGGTACAAATTCGATTTTCTAAGGGTACATTTTCATTGAGGCGGCAGCTTACGAGTGATTTTCGATACCGGCGGTCTCATTGGATAAACTCTTGCGGGATCTTTCGTTCACCAATAGAATTATCAGTATACAAAATACGTAAGGTCAAGTTTGTTTAATAAAAAGCTATTAATTTTTTTCAAATGTTCGATTTGAATTTGAATGCATTTGAAAGTTCCTTTAATATTCAAAATCTTGTACCTAGTTCTTGTTTCTTTTCACGTTTTTCTTGTTCATATTCTTTTTAAGTGTTTATCGTTGCTGTTTTTGTATTTGTTTGATTTTATAGTGATAGGATTCATTATGAACCGATTTACAAAGCTCGAAATAAAACGCTCGTGTAACGTCTAGGCATTACTTATCCCTCATATCATCGGCTCGAAATCACATTAAAATTGCATTTTTTTTAACACTATGAAGAAAAAAGTACTTACCTATCTTCGGTTCCTCAGAAAGTATAGAAAGATAAGATATCAATACTTTCCAGTTTCACTCACAACTGTTGTTTCGGAAGATTTGAAATCACATAACAATCACTGAGTTTTTGATTTATTTTTCATTAAATTGAAAGCAAAAGGAATACCTAATAATCAGTCAAAATGTGATGACTACATAATTTCTAGCATTTCGCGGGAAAGCAAGAAATTGCATGCAAAACATGAGACCATGAAATAAACATAACCTATAAATCTATAAATAATCGAATGGCCGTCGAGCAGACGGATATCATGGCATCACAGATTAAATTAAAATCACGTAAGGTGCGCCTCTGCTGGCAAACTCTCGAAGGCATCTCTTCAGTTAAAATTCAAAATCAAGATAGCGAAAAGTCGAGAAAATTTGCTTACAATCTATTAGGTATAAGTCAACACACCAGGGTTTTTATTCATCTTGCTTGTAACTAATTCACACAGAGCTGTATATAAATATAGCACACTCACGTTAAAATGATCTTCACAACACTATAAACACGATTTTGGAGATACATTATCCCTTCTCAGTACCTTACACCATTGTTTTCGTACTTTCGCATTGTTTTAAATACGAAAACAATCTTCTTCCAGTGTATTTCTTAAGCGTTTTTGCACTTCGATACCATACAATAGTCAAGTCAGTTGTTTTAGCTTCTACCATGATCTGTATAGCAATTGAAACTGAAACGCTAAATGGTCGCGCTGGAACGGCTCAAATGTATTCAATGTTTTGAATTTTACTTTGAGATTTTTTTTTGAATATTTTCAAGACTATTCATATAATTTACTACCTCATGAAGATGTTTATGAATAATTTATGACATAACAAAAAACATGCATATTCCCTATTCGCGATAAAAAATAAGATCGCAGCGCTAGCGCGGAGAAACGAGAAAGTGCCCATGGTTAGATTGTCATTGTCATATTTACATTTGCATGGGTATATATGGAGCTTCGATGTTCTCGTGTTCTTTTTGTTCATGTAATTTTCAATTTCTCGGTAATTTCTGCGTGAGAAGTGACTCAATCGACAGTTGAATACTCAAAGAACATTTCATTGAACAAATTCGAAGATTTTTCAAAGGTAATACCACGAGTCCTTCAAATTTAATTGATAAATTTTTATTTTCCACAAAAACTTTTTTATTTGGCAAAAGTATGAAAACAAACCGATTGATAAAATCACGAGTCCGTAGGACGAGTGATTTCATCTAATTCGGTTTGTTTGAATGCTTTTGCCTCAAAATAAAAAAGTTTGAGTGTTTCGAAAATGAAAATTTATCTTATTAAATTTGAAGAACGAGTTGTATTTGGAGTGATTATTTTTTGAACAAATAGAAGGAAGAACAATTTAATTGATCAGTATTTCATTTACATAAGAAGGAAAGGAGAATAGGTGAAAATTTTACAAATTTGAAATGTCAAACAACGATGTATGCCTTCTATGATCCAGAAGAGATATGATGCTTACGCAGTGCATATGATAATGCTTGCTGACGATACCAAGAGATGGCGCCACACCTCTCATTGTACAAGGTTGATAATTGAAAATTTCATATGAAATGAAAATCGCGCCAGAAGGAACATAAAATCATTCGTTATGTCGTTGTATCAGAATCTTCATACAACGGTTTCTTCTCATACCACAAAAAATGAATTGTATTTAATAAAAACTAATTGTACTCCATCCTCATTTAAGTTCAGGAAACCTTAAATATTTGAATCGGTAGTTCGCTATATCTGCCATAAAGTTGGGGTTATGAGCTATTTACGTGTTTGAGTGTTCATTGAAATGTGTTATGTTATTATTATGCTGAAAAAGTGAAAAGTGAATGACTATTAATAATAGGGTAACTCTTCATTCATGATAATTTATATAAATATGAGCCAGTTCAAAAAAGTGAAAAAAAAAAAATTATAAAAACATTGTAAAATTCGAATGACTCGAGGTTGTTTCCAGATGAGACTTGGAGTTTCTGCAATCAAGTCGGGCTCAATGAACGAATATTGCATGATTTAATTATTAGTGCACACCTGAAATGATTGAGAATTACATCTCTCAGTAGGAAAAATTTACTTCAATGAATTGAATTTGAAATTTATTCAATGTATTCAAGGAATAATAAAGTATCAGAAGTGTCAGTTTTCAGCTGGTTGATGTGATTCACTCTAATTAGAATTATGCATTACACACTAAATCATACATTATCACTCATACCGTAGAGATTTTATAAAAGATTAACTCGTTTATATCCAGACCCAGAAAACAACAAAGAGTAAATATACGTTCACAATGAATGAAAAGCAGCAAACCTTCCAATTATTTCACAGAAATATTTCCAAACTTTCGGAAAATCTTCACAATCGCTATTGAAGCTCATACACACAAAAATCATAAGAATCCAAAATGACTGGAGAGTCAACACAACAGCTCCATATAAACGCATGCAAACTAGAGTATGGTCTAACCACTGAGTGTTCTCGCAAAAATCTATAGGGGGCGTATCGCTTATTTTCTGTCACGAATTAGAATTTTTTTCACTTCATTGATGTAGGGTTCGTAAAAATTTGGAACTCACCGGAGATGCCGGAAATACGGGCCCCGGTGCATCGGCCATGGATATCTCTACGTGCGGCGTCAAAAAGTGCATCGGCGGCGTAGCGTTGTCCGTCGATCTGTTGCCGGTCGAGTCGCCGGAATCGCTGTAGTTCGCCCCACCACTGCCGCCGCCCGTCACGCTCACGGACAGGCTTCCCGTGAGTTGGCTGAGAGAATTCAGCGTGCCCTCCATCGAGAAGCCTTGCTGCGCCGCCGCTGCGAGCAACGAAGCCTGCGAACCCGCCGGTCCTGGGTTGTCCAGATCGATTCCGTGTCTGAAAATTATAACGACGCGTCAGATCATTGGGATTGCAAATAAAGATGGCAGCGCTGCTTTGGAGAAAACTTCAACTGATTTGCACCACTTTAACCAATCTTCCTAATGAAGGGTAGGACCACAGAATACATAAATATATTTAGAGATGTAACAGCCGCCTTTACGTGCGAAATTTTGAAGCTTAGGGTCAACGACCACTGAAGGCGCTAATGGCGGTTATTTTGTTCCAACTAGGAGTGAAGAAAACCGCTAACTTCTATAATAATGACAATTGACCTTGGCGTCTATGTGACATACATGCATTTTAGAAAGAATACTGTGAAGCACAACTTACGAATTTATTTCGATAAAATAGTTTTCTATGAGTTATGAGGTGTTTTTCATTCCAATATCAGATGAAACTACAAAAATCTCTTCGGAATCAAATTTTCAACCCATATTTTTTGTTCAAAGTACATACTTTTATGCAAATATTGACAGAAAACTAACATAAGGTTCTCACTTCAAGTCGTCATAGGGTAAGTGACGCCATATATTCCGAAGAGAAATGTTTCCTGCACAGGAGATGTGTTGTAAAATAGTGGCGAGATGAATTTTTATTTTTGGTTGGTTTGTATCGAACGGTTAAAGTATGTGAAATCCGTCATCAACTCGTCGATAATAAGAGTATTCTGTATTTCTAGTTTCTATAGTTTTCTCTTATCCATCCAAAGTGGCGCATTAGTTTTTGCTTCATACAAGTATGATGTTTCCTATCTGAAGTTGTTTTTGTAATCTGTGGTTAGGACCTCGACATTTTGGACATTGTGTGAAAACTATATGGTCGGTTTTAGAGTTTATTCAATTTTTATGTGAATGTTAATCATTAATTGTGCTTTATAAACATATTAGATCTAATATAATCATATTTCAACATTTCAAACGAACACGGTCGCGCCATTTTGATGAATACTTCAGCTGAACTCTACCTCTTTGACACTGACCGAAGCTACGTTCGAGATGAAGCCCAATCGAGGGAGCAGGGCAATCAGTGCATTTGCCGGAGTTTCAATGCCACTCAAAATAATGGAACAGAACTCGCCCCGAGTTTCAAAAGAAATGTGGTAGAGTTATTGAGAGCGCGCCGGATCGTTTCGGGCATCAACTCGAAGGCCTCTTCAACTTTTATCCAGAGGATATTTCGCATCCCTTGAAATCCCAATATGTGTTTTCTCAAGCTCATATTGATACGTATACCCTGTTGGTTCGGAAATAAATGACACTCAATAAAACGAAAACAGAACGAATTAATTCACTCAAATAAACCGGACATAATATTTCACAAACTAGTTTACACGAACACAAACTGTCAGTTTTAGGTTGGCTCGACTCTTCCAGAAATCCCAGAAACATGTTTGGGATTTATCATCTGGGATAAACCCAGACACTTTGACTGAATAGGGATTTCGAAATGAAGACAAGGTTGCATATCAAAGAGCTAGTCCCTTTACTTATAGACATATATAGTGAAAACTAAAAATTCAATATTTGTTTTCTATTGATATCTGGTTTGGATAGATCTCCAAAAGCTAGTTGTTCACTGTCATTACAACACTTAATAAGTACGCTGTAGAAATGTGCACTGAAACATCTTCGAAGTTTCAGATTCACTTGCCTATGAAATTGATTCCAATGTTCCAGGTTCATTATAGTCTCCACTCGAGGACGAAGATCTGCTCTGTATCTGAATTCAGAATCAGACTGCTAAATATATTTCTAACACAATAAGTGAGAAAGATTTTTGTATAAAACTTGAAAATTTGAATCATTCAAAATGTGTTTCTATCAGATCGGTATCAACAAAATTCATATAAATCCTAACCCTTCTTAGTCTTTTTAGGGAATGAAGGGTCTGGATTATTGTTACTCATCATGAGAATATCGCTACGGGAAACTGAGTCGACTTTTATTTTGTCGACCAGTTTCAACAGTGCCAACCAACACACAACACTCTAGTACCATTTAAAACGTTATCACATGATGGAACTTATTAGATTAGATTCTCAAGAGCAACATATACGTCATTCATGGGCGCTGTTACAAGAAATGTTAGGGGGAGGGGGCACATTACGCAAAATGTTAGTGAGGGGCACATGTTTTCAAATCATAGCATTGCATTTAATTGAAATGAAAATCCTTTGAACAGTACTTATGAGTGTGGTTTAGAAAAAATTGCAAAATCAAGTCGATATCATGTCTTACGCGGTGTATGGATTGAAAAAAATATAAAATCCAGCCCCCCTTGCCCTCAACAAACGGCGCCCTTGGCGTCATTCGCATGATAGCTGAAACTGGCTGAGCGCAGCATGTGCGTCAGATGCAGTGAACGTGTTGAAATTATTTTTCAGGGGCTTATTTTTCTTGGGCCACCTCTATCTTTGAATTATTCAATACGGACTCATATTTTTTTCCTATTTTTGATACCTTTCGAGCCATATTTGAAGACGACAAATACCCATAAGATTTTCAGTTTGATTCGAAATTCCAAAAATTCAGAACTTGTTAAATGTATTGCATTAATATAATTACATCATAAAAGGGATTGATATGGGCTGGGCATATGCGGGATTTTCTTCTGTGGAGAACATCAGACAGGCACCGGTCGGATATAATCCAATGCCCTTCTTGGTAATAGTCAGGGGAGTAACTGTTTTCTGACATATGTCAGCCCAGAAACCTAGTATGTAGATATCTGAGACTGGCCTGAAAGAATTATTCAAAAAATGATTCGATTTATCGCCAGTCTTCAAGTATGCCCACCGAGTATGTCGAATGTTTTAACATTTTTTTTTTAGGAGGAATGGGCGAATTCGATTTACTTTTGGGATACCTCGTCTATAAGAAGTTGGCGCAATGACGGCTTATTTTGTTTGTCGTTCACATCAGTTTTGTTCGAGGTATGATACTATGAAAGGAATTCGTTTTTTGATTATTGGAAGTCATCAACTTCGTTTTGATGATGAAACCTACCTTGTACTGATGAGAGCCCCAATAGCCTGAGACCGGTCTGCAGGTCTGCCCGTTCCAATTCTGCCGCCATCGAAAACTAATTCTTTTATTTGTATCGCCGAAAGCATATGCGGGATTTTGTTCTGTGAAGAACCCCGCATTGACACCGGTCGGATATTATCCAATACCCTCCGTGTAAGATGCCTTGAAACCCTGATGTTTACTTACAACTGTGAAAGTTTGGGATGAAAGTGTCGAAATCTGGATTGCTTGATTTTTGGTGGATGATTGAGCTTTTGGCGGTTTCCGCACAATACGTATAGATGTCGCCCACACGCACTTGTCAGTCTTGTCTGAAGCTAGATTTACACTAAGTGAAAATGTGCAGTAGGGTTTTTCCAGTTTTATTCGATTGGCTAGTGAGAAGAGATCGGAACATAAAGGATTTGATCAATCAAATACCAGTAGAAAACCAGTTAAAACGTTTCAATGTTTAAAAGCAACGAAATCATCAAATAAATACGATAGAAACATCAGACATATCAAAATTTCAAAGTTACATGACAATGAGCCAATCAACTTGAAACTTGAAATCAAATTTATAAAATGGGAACATATCGCCCCCTACCGGAAAAATAGGGGAGAACTCCAAAAGCGTCAACTGTTTTTTTTTCGCTACAAAAAATCTAATCAGTGGAGTTACCAGGGTTTCTAGGCATCTTACCTCCGTTGTATCAGCCAGGGAAGTGTGGGTTTTCTGACAGGTGTCAGCCCAGAAACTTACTTGGTAGCTATTTCATACCGTTCTGAACGAATTGTTCGAAAGGTGATTCGAATAACGGTAATACCTATTGAAAAAATGTATCCTCAAACTCTTCATGGACCCGGCTCTGTAACTGCACAACGGACAAGTCTTGACGAGATCGTGCTGGCCGACGTGTTCGTTCTGGAAGTGGGCGCGCATCGCGATCTGCCTCTGGAAACCCCTGTTGCAAATCGGACAGTGGTACGGCAGCGTTTTCGTGTGGGTGGTGAAGTGCTCGGCGAGGTGGTCTTTGCGGAAAAACCTCTTCTGGCACACCCTGCACTCGTACGGCTTGACGCCGGTGTGCCGCATCTTGTGCCGTCTCATATTGGCTCCGTTCGAGAACTTCATGTTGCACACGTCGCACTCGAACATCTTCCTGTGGACGCGATCCGGCGGCGGATTGTTGTTCTCCACTTCCATTTCCACTTCGTTTGTGCTGTGTACTGGAAATTACGTAAAACGTTAAAGAATCTGGTGTAATTATGGTATGACTTTTATACTAGGAACACTGTGGGGAAAATAGTATTTTGTACAACAAGAATGAAAATGGTGGCCAATATCCAATCGAGTTGTACTGTTGTAGGCACAATCAAATTGATGTCCATGATTTGAATAGATGTAGATGTAAATTTATTTGACCAGATTACAAAAATGTTTTTGGCACGTCAAAAAAAAACAAACAAACATGTTACAATCATACAGAAACAGATTGAAATATGAAGGTAATACAAGAAATAATATACAAACACACTCGACTATTGATTAAAAAAAATTCGATCAATAAAACTAAACATCAACAGATCAACTGCTGAGACATAAGGGCGTCCTCAAGTAATCATTTATTGAATAAAAACAGTGTTCCAGAATGTGCTTTTTTATTTTCGTTTTGAAAGAGGAAAAAGGGAGGGATCTGAGCAATTGGGGCAGATAGTTATATAATCTGAAATCGAGAATATAGAGATTTATGGAAATAAAATAGATATAGTAACAGAAATAAAATATCTTGGTGTAAATGTAGACAACACTCTTAATTTCAAATCACATTTTAACTACATTTATAAAAAAATTGTTAAAAAACTATTTTTTCTCTAGAGTCAGAACATGTTTATCCTTTAAATCTTCTTCCACGGTTTATAGAACAATCATACAGCCACATTTTGATTATTGTTCTAGTTTGCTTTCCCTACTAGATAATTATTGTGTATTCTCATTGCAAAAGCTGCAAAACCGTGGAATGAGGATCATACTACAGTGTAACAGATATACCCCTGTAAACTCTATGTTATCTGTTCTTGATTGGAGTCAGTAAAGCAGAGGATATTATATTTTTCCATGTTGTTCATTTTCAAAGTAGTGAATTGTAAACTTCCAACATATTTCAACAAATTCATCACATTTAACAATCAAATTCACAATCATGAGACTAGGGGTAGGTTTGATTTCCATGTTAATCGCACTAGAATGAAAAAAACTATGAATTCATTATTTCACCAAGGCTCAGTTGAGTACAATAAACTTCCCATGGAAATCAAGACGAGTTCATCTATCCAAATATTCAAATCAAAAATAAAAAAAATTATTACTGACTAGTTACTTATTTATATCATCACTTACATTGGCTTATATCTATTGTAGTTACCTATTATTGTTCACATTGTTTATATCATTTAGTTATCTATATGTATTATTTGTTGATGATTTTACATCACTAATTTTGTAAACTAGGAATTCCTATTTGAAAAAAGATTATTATTATTATTATTATTATTATTATTATTATTGATTTTTTCATCGACCCGGTGAATACTTCATTTCTCTCTTTCGAGTATCTGTTGATAATAAACTCCAGATATAGAGTATTTTTTCTATGAAAAACTCGAAGGAAAGAAACTTTATCGAATTCAATATAGAACGATACCAATCAAATTAGTAATGTCAAATTAAAAAAGTATAAAAAACAGTTTTGGTGAGACTGGAACCAACGACTATAAAGTGGATTGTCACAGACGGCCTTAACCATTTGGACTGTACAATTTTAGTTAGTTGCTGTAGACAGTAGATGTATGTCCAATTTCACGAAAAAAAAATCATCCATTGTGACAATTCAAACTTGACTCAATATACTAGAGAATATTTGACTCGACTCGTGACGTTTCTACAAGGTTGTATCTGGTAACCCAAGTATTTTATTCTCAGTGATTGTTGGAACTCATATCCAACACGGTTAAACAAATGTTTGGTAAGTCCCATTTGAATATTTTTTTTCAACTATGAGGTTAATATATATAAATGAAAATTGTCGAATTGCAGTATGTTATGGCAAGTATTTTGTTTCCTCATCAAATTATTTTATTGTATTGATGAAAACAATTCTCATCCATTTCCCAACAAAAGCAGCATTTGAAAATGAAACTATAACTATAAACAAGACTTTCTTCTGAGATATTTTTCGATAGCAGTATAACAGTGCTACCAGGAGTTTAAAGAAAAAGAAAAAAGATTACTGATATTTTTTTTTAGTTTTATACAGTATTCGCTGAAGTAAACGCTCAAATCATTTTTCAAAGTGACATCATTTTGAATTGAGAATTTCAGAAATACACATTTCGAAAGTGTCATAACGTGTTGGAAATTACTTTTCAGCTTTGTTTGTATGTCATCCACAGTTTTTTATGTTTAAGACAGCAAAGCACGTCTGGGCAGATCCTCACAGCATGTGTGCTGAGGTCATCCACAAGGAGGGACATTGATTCAGAAGAACAGTTGGTCCATATAAGATGGCATCACTCTGGTAATTTTCAGTTCTCACAAATGGACTATTGCGAATACTAGTAAGATAGATGGATGAAACTAGTCTTGAAGGGGCTTCCACGGAAAACTTTTTTGGTCTACCTCATTGCTGGTGTAAGAAAAAACGAAAAATCAACGGGGAAAAGTATTCGCAAGGAAGAGGAAAGCCCATATGAAACTTAATTCCAAGAAGTGATCAATATTCCAAATGGAAGGTGATTCAAATGGATCCGTCAATTATCTTGAAAAACTGACAGAAAACAACGTGTAGCTCAACTGAAGTTCAGTATACGGAGCCGCATTAATTGTACTATATGTCCCCTTGGCGACGATGATGAGTTCCAGAGATATGACTGGTCAAGTTTGCATATCTATAACGCGAAGTTTGTTGAGAACTTATCCGAATTGAAAAATATAAATAACAACTTCGATGAAAGAAGTAAATTAAAAAAAATACAAATACTCCCTTCTCAAAGACGTTTTTTTTTATTCACAAAAACAGCTACTATATAGCAACGACGGGCACTGGCTTACAAAGAAATCACTTTTTC
Source organism: Zygogramma bicolorata (assembly GCA_032362365.1). Taxonomy (NCBI): domain Eukaryota; kingdom Metazoa; phylum Arthropoda; class Insecta; order Coleoptera; family Chrysomelidae; genus Zygogramma; species Zygogramma bicolorata. The sequence continues at coordinate 34,463 of JAVJAQ010003729.1, forward strand.
TTGTTCGTTCGTATACCAAGCATATTATAACGATATTTTCATAAACATGGGTGATCAAATTATTTGAAAAACCATAAATGTTTTTGTTCTCATCCAGATTTCAATTTTTCTCCATTTTATCATGTATGATGTTTTTTATAAGACGAATAAATCATTGAAAACTTTTCAATAATCAACGTCATAAGAAAATAAAAAACTGTTGGAAATAACGACAATGATGAATATAATTGAACTCCCTGTATTTACATTTTTCGTAGTTGTCACTATAAAAAAATTATATCTATTAATGTAAACATTTTGACATATTGTAGTTGTTTTTCCTTACAAAAACAACAGTTAATATGGCTGAGAAATCGAAAAACATCGCATAAAATATGCGATTTCGTCTGTTTACACAATCAACGACACGTAAAATTCATTGTTCGTGGTAGTGGTAGGCGTATTTCAATGATACAAATCGAAAAAAAAACGGCTCATTGCTGATAAAACCGAATTGAGATGAAAAATCGGTTGCGCGAAGGGCGACTTTCAAACGCTGCTGCCACCATGTTGTCCACTGTTCGAAAAAGGCAGCACTTTTTTTTATGTAGTCCTACCCCTCCCCTGTTTGGAGGAACAACCACAATACGGAAGACTTATCATTACAGAAACCTAAAAAAATATTTTTTTGTTTATTTTTTTTAAGGCGTTGACCGGTCCCAGACATGGCAGAAGGGCCATTTTGTGTTCTCCTGTGAATGAAATATCGAATTATATGTATGACTTTTGAAAGCCCTATCATTAAAGGTTCAGTGTTGTGGCCTAGGACAAAGTGGAAGAAGAAAGGAATTGATTTGCATGCCTATCAGATAGTGTGTGACCATTAACCTCATCACGTCCAATCAATCAATAATCTTCCTCCAATGATTACAGAATAATCCAATACAGTTGTCCTGACGTTTCAACATCCCATGGATGTTCATAGGATATCCGTCGGACATGAAACGGATATCCTATGCATGTACGACATATCCGAGCAGGATGAAAGTTGAATTATCTTTGTGTTCAATGCTACCACCCACCTTGCGTAATATGAACTGCCAACAGCGACTGGCTCGTCGTCTCGAACTCGCATTTGTTGCACTTGAAGGCGCCCTCGCCGGAATCGTAGCACGCGTTGGACGCCGACACTTGCTCGGCGCCGGCGTCGTTCTGATCGGCGTCGTCTTCGTGACGGGTCGTCACCGCTTCCGTGGTACCGCTGCCCGAATCCGCTTCGTTCTCAGCAGCAGCGTTGGCCATGATCACCGGAGGGCTTCAGAGGGTCGATTCCTGGGTGCTTGCGATTCCATCAACTCCTGGAAGAGAATTGGACGATTAGAATTATGTTTGGAAGTTCTAGATTGTCGTATATTTGAATGTAGCGCTAGTTTTTTTTTGGCTGGTATTGCAGTTGGAAACAATAGACTCTGTGGTGTTCACGAAAATACACGAGGACGTACACGAAGGATAGGTTGAAGCAGAGGTGGAAATAGTAGTTTGTATTAGTAGTGTATTAGTATTATTAGTACAAGAGTAGATATGGTGGACATATCGCACGACGTTCGAGTGCGATTTGGCCACTATCCATTCGAGTTGTACAGTTGATTTTTTCTTCGACCAGGTAAATATTTCAAAACTCTATTCAAAGTATCATATCGATAATCAATTTTAGATATGGAGTATTTTTTCGTTATTTATGAATAACTAGAAGGAAATAAACTTCATTAAATTCAATGTTGAACGATACGCGATACACATTAAAATATTAATGACAAATTGATACAAGGCAAAAAACTATGAAGTGGATTGCCTCAGAGGACCAACGCTCTAACCAACTACACAACTTGGATTGTATAATTCCAGTTAATTATTGGTGTGAAAAGCAGACGTAAGACCTTCAATAACACAAAAAAATCATCAATTGTCACAATTCAAACTCGTCTCAATAAAGTGGAAAATATTTCAGAATATAAGTAGATTTAATAAACGATGAGTTTTGGAACCTTTGGTGTAAAAGTTGAAACTTTTCCTAGAGATCAATTACCCTAACACCAAACTGATATTTTTGCACTTGACGCTAACAAGGTTAGCATCTTCAGAAGAAAATTGATACTAAATCTAGAGCTGAGGTTAGTTATTTATATACCTAAAGTTTTCCGGTCCGATATGGACTTCGTTTGTTACTGTTAATTATTCTAATTAATTTCTCGGTAATGAACTGACTACCTGCAAGTTCCGTCATCTGTTAGTATTGATTTCTGATTACTTCCTCAACAATAAATTGAAAAGCGGGCTAAAAGGGATAGGTCCCTTGTCACCATTCATGCTGATTTTACATTTTGCTATCTCTAGACTCTCACATGCATCGAGTAGTCTTGTGTCATGCACATGCTTGATCAGTTTCAGATTGCTTTCACCAATTTTGTGATCATTGTGTAGAGCGTGTTGGGCGACACTGGATTTTTCTACCCTTCCGTATTTTATATGTGCAAAATGCTCTTTGAAACGGGTTTTAATAGCTCGTCGGCTCTGGCCGATGTACTTGTTGTTGCAATCTTGACAACTGATCTCGTAAATTCCCGACTTCTCTGAGTTTTCTAGTTTATCTTTTGGGTTACCAAGAAGCTGCTGTAATTTGTAAGAAGTTTTATATGCAACTTTCATATTTACTTTGTCAAATATCTGTTGGAGTCCTCTAGTGTATTGAGGTTCATATGGGATTACTATAAACTTTTCGTTTATCTCATCTTTTTTAAAAGTCGAAGATTTACGAAGTGTTTCCCTAAATTTACATTTTCTAATTATCTTATCAACTATCTCTGGGTTAAAACCGTTCACTTCAGCTACGTGCCTAATCACTCTCCTTTCATTGTCGTACTTATCTTTTTTCAAAGGAAAAGTTATTAACCTATGGACAAGAAATTGCAGTGCCGCCATTTTATGCTGTGGACAATGATTTGAGTCATTTGGAATGTATCTGAAGGTGTTCGTGTCTTTCCTGTAAATGTCAAATTCTATTTCATTCTGTTCGTTCCTTATAACCAATACATCTAAAAATGGCAACTTTCGTTCTTTTTCTACTTCGCACGTGAATTTTATACTATTACATCTGTTGTTTAGTGCCGAAAGGACATTTTCAATTTTGGCAATCCTTGTATCCACCACAGCGAATATGTCGTCAACATATCTAATCCAGACCCTAGGGAAGTAACTGAGTTCCTCCCTAGCATCCGTCTCAAACCTGCCCATGAACAGGTTCGCCACAAATGGAGACAATGGGTTACCCATGGCTGTCCCTTCGTGCTGTGCATAATATGAGCCATTATATTGAAAACAATTCTGTTGTCCTTGGTAATAATCCGGTCAAGATAGACATAAAAATTGTGATCAAATGAAAAACAAATCCGACAGCCAAATTTTGGTAAAGAAATTGGGTTTACCATAAAAAATAAAAATTTCAATCCCATGTTTGCTAAAGAAGTTATTTGGGGTCAAAGGTCAAAATTTCAGGTTCTTTGGTTTTTCTCGAAAACGGTGAGTTTTATCAAAAAAGCACCTCAGACCAAAGTTGTACATCTTAAAATTCTCTAAATGAATGGTTTGAATAATTTTTTTTTCTAAGTGTCACTATTCCTGTTATATCGCAATTGTAAGGGTCACTTTCTACATACTATTCACCCATTTGCCACTCCCATGAATATTCAGGTACTTTAGCAAGCAAAAATGCCAATTTGTCTTTCTTATGTATTAACTATATGCTATCAAGAAAAGGAATAAATGATAGTCGGAGACGGCTTCGAGTGTTTCCTTTTCTTAAAATAAACCACTTTCCTTCGAGCATGGACTCTTTCATTCGTCTATATATTATATAGAGAAAATATATCTTTGAAAGACGGTCTTTCAATAACCAATATTATTCTTAAAAGTCCTCATGCAGTTGAATAAGTATAGTGTCTAAAATTATGTCATAGCGGTTCGTGAAATGGGCCTACAGGGGAAACCACCTTAAAAATAAAGCGCGAGTACACTACCTCACAGGTAGTGTGGAAACGTGTGCATATTATGTAGAACGTAACTCGTACAATTGCAATATCTCAGGAACGGTGATACTTGGAGAAGAAATTACAGGTACCATTTTTGTAGAGAATTTCAGAATCTTAAATTTTGGTCTGGGGTACTTTTTTGATAAAACTCAAGGTTTTCAAGGAAAACTCAAAAAACCTGAAATTTTGACCTTTGCCCCGTATAACTTTATTAGCTCACATTGTATTGATAGGGACTTTCAAAATTTTAATTTTTATGGTGGTCTTTAGCAATATTTGGCTGTCGGATTTTTTTTTATTTCAATTGTTTAACTTGACCGGATTAGAACCAAGTATTTTGTTCTCTGTGATTAGGAGAATTCATATCCTACATTGTGTGGATCCATTCAGTTGAGTGGAATCGGCTACTTATCCGTATAGCAATCTATAAAGAAATCAGCATATTGAAGGTTGGGAGTAGAAAAAGATTGCTGAATAAGATTTGAGATATTGTCACTGACGAGAATCAGAAATAGACATTTTCATGATTTTATTTTTAGAGTGTTTTTTGTTAATTGAAGAGTTACAACATTGTAGGGCGAGCTTTCATTATCTCATTTTCCTGAACTAATTGATAGTAACACAAAAAAAAACAGCATTTCTGATACGTTTGTAGCGGATTCACTCTCATCACTACCAATCATGGTAGGTGAAGTCTTTTGATCCCGACCATGTAGCACTGTAAGTTTTTCTAGTTTCTCTACCGTTCAAATAGCAAATCCACTACCAAACAATCAGTAAAACCTCCCATAGCGCTAAAGCTGAGGTTGAAGCCAAACAAACTTTCTTTCTGAATTTTCATGATTGCTGTTTTTATAGAGTATATGTGTTCATCTCGTTGTGTTCATCAATAAAAATGGTTTCACTACGTAATGAACAGATTTGAAAAATTGATAATAATCCTTGCAACAAAGTTATTGCATTTGAGAAAGCTCTACAATTAGGTACTTCAACTGCACTAAACAACGCTTTTATCAAAAAACTTCATCGAGGTCTCCGCAGAAGTGTTAATTACAACACCTGATCATCCATCTCTTATTTTTTGCCGGCGAGAAATGGCCAATAATCGGCGCACGACAAAATCATTTCTGTAAATGTGAACTTTGAACCGGCGATAAGTCACATTTCATTTTGCTCGTACTACTCAGTCAAATTCAATGTCATTTGTTCGATTTCGAAAGTTTGTTTACAGATTTAAATTGTTTTTATTCCAGGGACAATGGAACTCCGAGTTGCTATCGTTCGATACCACAACTATAGTCGAATGAAACATGTTTTCTATTTTATTTCCCTGAATATAGACTCAGATTCAACCTCTCAGTATAGTAACTCTTGTCTATGATTCAACCACAAAGTTGCGCCATAGGAAGTACTGTCGAGTACTGTATCACAGAGAGTTGTTCGTTCTTCCATATTTATCGAGAGCGTCTCATAATTATATCAGATACCAGAATATAGACATTTGCAGAATATGAGCAAAATATAATAATAACAAACTTATTAAAAAAAGACTATATTTATCTCATCATCTTAAAAAACAATGTTTTTTGTAAATTGAAAAATAAAATGGAAACAATGATAAACCGATTAACGTGAAAAATATAATTGCTCGTTCCTGAACAATTACCTTTGTAATGATGATAAAAATAATTGATTAATATGATATACAGTGCGGTAATTTGAATTGAAGTAGGTAGCTCGGTATAGATAAATTCTGGCAAACTGAAACGAAGTTTAGTATTTTCGCCTTCCTTTTTATGTGTATACTCAATTACTTAAGAAAATAAATCACGCAATGTTAAGAGTATATCGTGAAAACTGAGGAAACAAAGATTATTTTGTTATTTCATTCACAAGTGTTTGAATTTTTATTTGATCCAGTTTCACTGGAAACAACCTGTTTTTTCACCGAAAATAAAAAAAAAAGTTTTTCAAAAATTTTGGCAGTTTACCCGCTTATTACAATTATTAACTTTCATAGAAATGGGAGGGCCTCAAATTCTATAGGGTAGCCTTATTTTCGAAATGTTACATATCTTCCCAAAGTCACCCTGCTTTTCAGGTTTTTTTAATTCTCGTATACGATTTTTTTGTGACGTTCATCCTACAGTTTGTCAGTTTGAAGCCTAAAAATGTTTTATCACTCTAGGCTCATCACACCAAATTACGATTGATATCGTTTAGTGGGTATTCGACTATGGAATTTTATTCATTATTCTATTCAAGCATAGTATAAATATTCATCATGTAGTTAATAGCTCAACTATCAGCCAAAACATTTACCGGACGTGCAAAAACGCTTGTCAACTTTGTCATTGTCCTAGATAAAACCAAACTCTTTAAAGTAATTTTCTTTGTTCGGTAAGATTCTGATTTCAATTGTCCATGCCATTTGATATCTTGAAATTCGAAATTGTCATTCGTTTATAATTCTCAGGGCTCTGAAGTTCCCCACGAATTTGTTCCATTTCAAAACGATATATTGAGATATATACAACGTTCTGAACTTTTTCATTGATCTAAGGTCATGAATAAATATTTCATTTATAACCAAATCCCAAATCATCCCACCAAATCGAGATATGAAAATAATATGACAAAAGAAGACCGCAAATCTGCAATGAATTCGTCTAGAGGCAAAAATCGTCAACCGCTAGATGGCGTTGCTAAATCCGAGATGGCTTCACTTTGGAGTGAACAACAAATTTTGGCCATTTGAAGTAATGGTACTATTAGTCCATGTTTTGCATTCTTAAGGACTTGTTGAGTGATAGTTACTGTTTGAACGTCTTCAGTTGCTTTGTGTCCTAAGGCAGTTCCATGTTTGGCTAGTATTACAGCCTCATTTTACTCGTGTGTTATAATTTGAACTACTTCACCTACCTACATTCCAGATCAAAATGTCTATTATAACATTGGATCTACGTAGTATTCTGGATTACGTGGGAAGCAGAACTAGACCGTTGAAAGAGGGTGAAGCTGTGTTCAAAGCAGAGCATATCATTGCATGTGGAGTGGAAGAAAATAACCATAAAAAATAAGGCGCTTATGTTTGCAAACATCAGCTTCAGTAGAGCATTTATGCAAAATCAATATATTTCTGACTGATGAGGGATGGAAATGCCAATGTTCCTGCAAAGCGGGTTTATCTGTGTTCTGCAAACTATATATTGAGTGGGAACTGAAATGTCCACTAAATTTTGTTTTCAGACGCTCTAGAAAGTGGAGGCTACTTAAAAACATATTGTTAGTTATTGGTTTACTAATTTTCAATGTATTTTTCTTCCTGAGAAAAAGATTTTCGTCGTTAATGGCGAATTTATGTAGTGAAATAGTACTAGTATTATATAATGAGCACTGAGACATCAAGCACATTCTTCTCCATTTTGTAGGAATATACTTCAATGAATTCGCTGCATTTTGGTTTGTAAACCACAACATTTCATATCTATTTCACTGTTCGCACTTCTGTAGTGTATTAAGTTATATTTCCAAAATAATAATTTTGAATCCAACACTCATTAGTTAAAAAAGAATATATAGATGGCGACTACTTCGAAGTTTTAGGCTATAGGCTATAGTGTAGTGGTTAGCACATTCGCCTTTCAAGCGGAAGACCGGGGTTCTGTTCCCCGCCGGGCAAACAACAATTTTATTGAGTGAATTTAGAGTTGAAGAAGATGTAAAAATTACTTGACCGAGTTTGATTCAAAAATTCTATTCATTTATATGGTTTCATTAATACATTCATTTGGTTAAGTAATTTATTTCAGTGCAGTTTTCATATAAAACTTCTGGTGGTACCTTTTTTTCATGCTGATTTGAAGATTCTAATCGAGGTATAGGTAGTGTTAAGGGTGAATTGTCTGAAACCACTTGTTTCCTAGCAGCGACTAACATAAGTGAGTTGAAAACATTCGTTAGATATTTATTGAAAAAAAGTACATTATGATTTTTTTTATAATTTCATGCTAATGCAACTCATATACGAGGCTGGGTCAATGAGTCCGTGACTTTTTGAATTTTCCGCCTCTTAAAGAATGAAAAAAAAAATTGGAAAAACGTTGGAGTAAGTGTAAAGAACTCAAAGGAGACTATGCCGAGGAATAAAATAACTTTTTATATAAATATCTGTGTTTCAAACTATTTTTCATACTTTTGTATTTTTTTTTATTTTATTGTCCGAGTTTATGAAGTTTTTTAGGCAAAATAAATGTTCACCCAAAAATGTTTTTTTTTCACACGTAATTTTCAAAATCAAATTCATAATAAACATTTTTTGTATTTGTATTCGTACATTCATTCAAAAAAGTCACTGACTTATTGACTCGCCCTCGTATTTTAGGTAGTATCTGACTTCTGGGACCTATATTTCTTTCAAAATTACTGTTTGACCGTTTTGCTACATTTAGGATATTCTTGATGAAGAAAATTTAAAATAGGTAAAACTATCAATTCACCAATAATCACAGTTTTTATTAGCTGCAATCGAAGCTATTGAGTGTGTTCATCGAGGTGTTCATTGAACAAGAGAATCCGTTCGTGACTGCATTAAAGTTCAATAACCACTATTTGGCACAAAATTAGTAAAGGAGTTGTAGACAAGAAATTTGAAACCTGAATTATATTGAGTAGAGGGCTACTGGCATTGGCGCCCGCTTATTGGAAAAACTCTCCTCACTGCCGGTTAGGTGGCGAGTTCAATCCCCTGTCACGGCAGACATTTTTTCTGCTAGGTGAAGTCTGTTGATCGAAAACACCACTGTAGGTTTTTCAGGGTTTCACTACGGTTGAAATATCAAAAAATCGTTACTGTTATATCATGCACACTTTGTCAATGCCATTTTTTCTCATGAGACAATGGGCTATATTTTTGATTGATTGATTCGTACTTATTGGATAATGCAAAAAGCTAAAAATTCGTCCGAAAATCAGTGCAATGTTAGATATTATTAAATACTAGGAATATACTATACTTATTGAGACTGAAATTATGATGATTACACACATACTTCGCAAAATATTCGAGCACTTTATCATAGAAATGATAATCTTAATACCAAGGAGAATCACTTAAGTGGGTAATTATTCGTTATCCGGGCTCCCGTTCAATTTTCAAATAATACAGTTGTAGCTTTCGTATCTTGGTCCGCCGATTACAAATCTAAAAGAAAAACACGGCAATCGAATAACTTCTGGGGGTACGGCTCCCCAAATCTTCAGACTATTTGCAAGATTTTATCTCGGATTCAAAATTGGTTTTAAAATCACGTAGGTGATTGATGGTTCATGTATTTTTAGAATACAAAGTTATGCTTGGAGCATGGAGATTGGCGGACCCGCATAGGGTGTCCGCCAAATTTGTAGCTCTGAATCGCACTTCCTATTTGAAAAAATATTTACACAGTTTCCTGTAAGATGATCACTATAATATGGTTCATTACGGTAAAAATCTCACAGGAATAAAGTGTCGACAAGTTTTAATCAATTAAAATTTTTCGAACGTGAAAAACACAAATTTTTGGAATATCAACTCATTCTTGATCTAGACAGACAATTTTTTACGTCAGCCACGAAACGTCATACCGAGCTTCATATAAAATTTAGAAGTTTGCACAAAATCAAATATGAGGCTCGAGGTAAGTATTCCAAAATAATATAACCTCGAATAATTCATTTTCTTCACCTTCCAAATTTTTACTGTAAAGGGATGTTCTCTGACAAATGGACAAATGAGACACCCTTAAGTTTTTATAATTATATTAATTGTCAATACGATTAGGACCGAAGTTTCGGCTGTGATTTTCAGGGCTACAATAAAATAAAATTAATATAAAATATTCAATAATCAAGTAATACTTTAGGCTACCATTTCTGAACTACTTACCAAAATTCTATATCTGAATGTGTATGTCTAGTACATTTTTTTTCTCTCAAAATTTTCCTGTGGCTCGAATCAATTTTGAAAAAAGTCAAATAATGCGCCCTGCGATCGTGAAAAAAAAACGTTTTGAAAATACTAGGAAGTACTTGCCTGTTCAATAGCTAGAAATAAACAAATTGGCCTAAAATTTTTGTCAATGTTTGGAAGTACCTACCAGTGTGCATAATTATTTTCCTTGATGAAAGGAATCTTCCGCAAGAACGCGATTAATGGACGCGCACTTGGACGCAGTTCTGAAAGATATTTTCGGTGATAAATTCATTCAATAAAAGACAAAAGATGTCAAATATCTGGCAAAAAAAACAATGTTTGTGTTTATTTGTGATGTCATTTTGATTGAAAAATTAATAAATATAGTTGTCACATGATGGTACTTTTTTCATAAAAATTCAAATTATTTTACCTTTTTTGGCTCACCAGTGACTTTGAGTTTGACATGGATGCTCCACAATAACCTCGAATAAAACATTAAAAATTTCATCAAGTTCTTGTAATCTCAATGAGTTATCTCTACTCAATAACTACGAAAAAATATTACTTGTTGCAGCTTTCAGCTTCTAAACTCACCACAATATGAAAAAACAAAGAATGCCGCAAATAATTGATATGGAATACTCGAGGGAAATTGAGACAGGTACAGAAGGGAAGATTTCTAATCCTTCGAAAAGTCGCTGTGCTAAGGAAAAATGTTTCTTTAGAATGAGGCAAAAACGAAATTCGCCTGCCAAAAAAATTAATGAATTGGTTTATCGTAACCGGCAATTCGAAAACATGGACGTTTTCTGCGAATTGAAGAATTCTGGGTCATGTGAATAGAGTTCGAGCAAATTGCTGTACCCACTGAGTTTTTTTGTAGAAAAACGTATTCCTAATAAGAGAGGAACCTAACCTCGAAACTAAGTTGGAGTTCCGATTTAATAAGTCAGAATTAGCTAATTAAGATAATACTAAGACAAAATCGGAATTATGAGGAAAGAAATTTTCAAAAGTTTTAGCCCCTTTTCGATTATATACAATCGCGACTTTCAACTGAAAAGCAACGACTTTGTTACGATTTCATTCAATAACGTGGAAATATTATATTCGGGATTCAGCATAATTTCGGAAACATAAACCGATTCGTTTTTCTAAACGCACCTATAGGTACCAATTTAAGTTATTATTTTTTTAGAACGCAATCCAGAGTGATTCGTCAATTTGCCGACTGGTTTATGGTTTTCGATATCCAGAAGGATTGATTATTATATTATATATATATATATATATATATATATATATATATATATATATATATATATATATATATATATACGTAGGATGACGAGTGAAATTGCGTTCTCAAAAAGAAAAAGAAAGTGGCTTTTCATGTGTTTCCGAAAAATCTCAAGACTTGAAATTAACAGAAATGTGATGGAGAAGTGTCCTATTTCTGGCCCAACTTGGATTTATACGCAAGTAGATCTGAGCCCAGATTCTATTTCACGAATTCGATTATCGAATTGTTTAGAACATGCATATATTTTCGGTAGAGCTTATGCTGCAGTCACAGTCTGAGCTACTCGACAATCGAATTCGTGAAATAGAATCTGGGGGCTGATCGCAGATCCAAGATCACACCACACTTCAGCAAAACGAACTGTCGCCATAGCGATGAAACATTTGAAAGCTACTGCTACGACAAAATACCACCATTATGTTGTTGCAGGAATTCAAGTGATAAAACATTATCGTTATTTTGAGGGTTCACGAATTGTTATGAACTTGCGGCGAGCAAACTATTTTCCCTCGAATTCGTTACATTTCTGTCTGTGAAAAAAATATTGGCATAGACGTATCTACAAACAGCATACTATGAATCAGTTAGTATAAGTCTATTCCCCAGAATATAAAGAAATGAAAAAAATTAGTATGAGATCAGTTTTTTCTAAGTTGAATTTCGTGTTTTGAGGAAATTATAATCCGTTTCAGGATTCATTCAATGTCATAAAATATCGCTCCAAATAAATTTCCTTGTGTCTCAGATGGTGATTGACTAGTAGATAGGTATTAAACAAACCGTAAATTGTTGATACGGACTTCCTTTTATTTTGTCCCCTTTACAATAAGGTACACGCACTAGTTATTGACACCGTTTCAGTTATTGACAATGGTTGCTATTTCCTCAAGAAGAAGAAGGTCATTCATAGGTAACTCAATCAATTTCAACTCTACTTAGTATATTTTTCTGTGCATCATTTGCCATGAGCTTATTTATACAGGGTGTAACATAAGTACATTAAACTTCAAGTGACGAATTCCTGAGACAATTTTAAGAAAAAAATTCTATATAAACTTGTGTCCGGAAATGCTTCATTACGGAGACACAGGGTGTAGAAATTGAATTTGTTCGTTTTCTAAAAATATCTTTCGCAAAAAATAAGTTATTTGTGCGAAATTTGGTACCGGAGTTTTTGACGGAGTTTTGGGAAATCATAAATTCGTATTCACTTAACATCTAGAGGGTGCTGCGTACGCTGTCATTATTCATTTCAAATTGATGCATATTCCGCTCCGTAGGGCGATAAGTGAAGTTGCTGAGAAAAACTATGTGGTGGATCTCGTCAAAATAAACAACTTTTTCCTATAAAATGTAACTTGAAAAATGATTCGTTTTCGAAATACAGATTGTTAAAATTTTTCAAAAATGAGGGATAGTTTTCCTGAAAGATGCGTCTGGCCTAGCTGGAATTTCCATCAGCCAAGCCGTATGAAAAAATCAGGCGTTTTAGCATTCCTACGGTCGGGCATGTTACCAATAAATAACTTTATGAACTCCGAACTGTGAATTTGTCAATGAATAGTTGAAAATGTGACAGCGAACTTCTATTTAGATAAACAAACGTTCATAGCCTCCTCGCTTTCAATTCGCAAGCGGAGAGTGACAGAAATAGTGATAGTTTGAAAATATTCAGTTTAGTATACTGCGTATGAAGATTGATGAAAATAATTAAAATTGCAAAAAACTCATGACAAAAACCAACCATGTTTTGAAAAAGTTCCAAGATCTGTATTTCGATAATGAATTTTGTGATGTTCTCAGCAACTTAACTTAGCGCCCTAGGAGCTAAGTGATATGCATGGATGTAGAAAATTGTGAATATCTTTTGCAAAAATTTTTTTTTAAAGCGAACAAATAAAATCAATTTCAACATCCTGTATCTGCGAAACGAAACATTTCCGGACATACGTTTACACAGTGCGACTCAAAAGTCTCCTCCCTCCTCTTATCAAAACCTTGGACAAGTGCAAAAACGTCGAATTAGGGAGACTAACAAAAACGTCAGCTCATTTGACGACTATCCAGAGGCGGAGCTTGAATTTTGAATGTAAGGATTAACTGTTTTAAATCATCACAGCCTTGCGTTTTTCAAAAGCGAGTTGTCAAAACTGACATAAACACAAACAAAATTAGTATCATTGAATACGTTTTTTGAATACCTTCCAAAAGAGGTGTCGCTTGCCGTAGAGATCCATTTAAAATTATATCGCTCGAGTGATGAGATGCTCTAGTGCGTCTTACCGATTTTTCGGTGGTGCACTCGCTACACCAAACTTAAGAAATCCCACAAAAACCTACAGTGCTAGATGGGGGTTGGTGTATTCGACCAACAAACATCACCTACCAAAATTGGTTTCCAGGAAGCCAATAGTTGACTATTGCATGAATCCTGTCAGAAAAATTTCCGCCACGGCAGGGAATCGAACCCGAGCAAATCGGAAGTGAAGAGAGTCAATTTAATACAAACGGAAGTCAAGCCCGCTTGAACACCATCCGATATTGACACACAATGAAGAAGAACAAGTACCTGTAGCTACAGCTGCGAATATGCACTTTGTTCCTAGAGTAAGACTAATCTATAAATCATCGAGTGGGCTGCCTGTGAATCTATGAATCATCGGGTAGGTTGCCTGTGGAAGAGGACCTTTTGGAGAAGTGGATCCCATTTCTGGTTAAAATACACTATCCTGTCAATAAGGAGCAGCTACTGGGCAGTAACTATCTGTCACGGTATCTGATAATTCAGGAATCTAAAAAACCAAATCCCTTTACCAACCCTAGTCCGTCGGAAATGAAACGATTCATACAGGGGTGCGCAAAAGTCCGGAATAAAATAAATCTGTTTTACCAGTAACTTAGGAAAAAATCGCTGAAACACGTCAATTGATTTCAAAGTGTACGCATTTTTTGGCAATAAAATGAAATATTTTTTTTCAACCCCTTAGCTGCAACCCTCCCCAACCTTTTTTTTTTCAAATGCAAACCTATGTCGTGTATGGGCTCATTGGAAAGCTCGTAAAAAATGGAATCTGGCCATATACTTTTTTTTTACCCATCTGGTTACCACGAAATGAGAAAAAACTCTTGAAAGTTAGAAAGACATACTTAGTGCTATCTACGGGTGAATTAACGTTGCAAAAAACAAATACATATTTCTTACCAGGGCATTAAATTTGGTACAAAAAATGCAACAACTTTTTTCTCTTTTTGAAGTACACTGGTCAACAATAATTGGTTGGGATGGAACTAATTTTATGTGTAAGTTTTTTGTGAAAAAATAAATTCCAAAGAATGTTGGTGCTAGATTACGTTGTCAGTTTTACACATAAATCAATCAATGAAATTTGTTGTGGTGCCTGCCCAGAATGGTGTGTTCTTAAAATCTGTAAACTTTTGGAAACTAGGTACTGGTGATCCTTGGCAATTGTTGAGCAGTGTACATCATCATATGCTGAATGCCACTTATTTGTTTTTTGCAACGTTAATTCACCCGTAGATAGCACTTAGTAGGTATTTCTAACTTTTAAGAGTTTTTTCTCATTTTGTGGTAACCACATGGGTAAAAAAAAGAAAGGGTATGGTCAAATTCCATTTTTTACGAGCTTTTCAATGAGCCCATACACGACATAGGTTTGCATTTGAAAAAAAAAGTTGGGGAGGGTTGCAGCTAAGGGGTTGAAAAAAAAATCATTTTATTGCCAAAAAATGCGTAAACTTTGAAATCAATTGACGTGTTTCAGCGATTTTTTCCTAAATTACTGGTTAAAGAGATACTAATTTGATTCCGGACTTTTGCGTACCCCTGTATATCAAAAGCTACAATATAAAGTGTGAGATACGCCTAACTTCGTTAAGGGTTACAATGAAGGTTTCGAGGAATAGATGAATATTCAAAATATTAAAATGTATTCGATATTACGAGTAATTCAATACCAGCGTTCAATTATGCCGAGTTTTTTTTTCAGCCAAACGGCGACGAAGTGTTGGCAAAAAAGAAATACGTGAATAATGCAGGAATAAACGACGAAAAGAAGGTAGGTACTTAATTGAGAATTCGGCGCTTCCATGAATAATTTCAAATGTGTAACAAACGATATTCGCGCAAGAAAATAAGCGATAGCCCCTATCGACTTTTGCGTTAATACCTATTCCATGATTGCCATACTCGTCTCTTCAGTAATTATATTTTTTTTATTTTTGTATGTTTTGGGCATAAAAAACAGTGAAAAATTGTACTTATTCACTTATTGCTGTGGTTCTCGGTAGTGTAGAGGTTAGCACAATCGTCTTTCAAGCGAAAGACCGGGGTTCGATTCCCCGCCGGCCACCGTGCTGGGTAATCGCACGTTAAAAGGTAAAGCCTCGTTGATCCATTGCTCACATAAGTTTAGACTTCTCAAGGTTGACGTTCGTGAGCTGGTTAACGGAAACGAACAACTTCAGTACGACAACAACAATTGTGAGCGTTCATTTAACTTTTTGTTGTTTTCCAGTACTGGATACAAAGGAGTTAATCTTTTATAAAATCCATACTAGGTATGGGTGATAATGCATAACTTAGTTAATAATGCATAATTCGAATTAGGGAAAATCACATCTACCATCTAAAAACTGTCACTTCTGATACTTTATCGTTGCTTATTATTGAATAAATAGTCATATTGAATAAGTTGAATGACCGAAGTGAATTCTTTCAACTGAGAAATGTTATTCTCCATTATTTAAGTTATCCAAATGCAATAAATTATGCACTGTTCGTTCAGTAAACCCGACTTTATCGCAGAAATTCATGAATCGCGTCTCATCTGCAAAAAACCTCGAGCCATTCGACTTTCACAACGCTTTGATAATGAAAAAATTAGCTCATTGAAATATTCAAGTCTTCAACTGTCGATAGAGTCAATTTTCGCACAAAAATTAATAACAAATTGAAATTTCGCAAACAAAAAAGTAACACGTGAATTTCATAGTCAAATACACACATGCAAATAATGTAAACAGCGATCAAACCATACTTGGATAGTTTCGCGTTTCTCCAGGCTTGCTCTGAGATGCCAATTAAAGATACATCTTCGATCTTCGAAAGAAACGAACGCAAAATTCCGTTTTCTATTTTTTAAATGCTTTAAATATATTTTCCGTTAGCCAGCTGACGAGCGTCAACTCTCAGAAATCGAAACTTGGGTGAGCAATGGATTAACGAGGTTTTACCTTTTAACGTGCGAATCCCAGCACGGTGGTTCGGCAGGGCATTGAACCCCGGTCTACTAGATTGCTGGTACAAAATGTTTCCACCCCAGAAAAGGGGTTATTGAATAAGACTATTTCGAAATATCGACTGCCCGATTCACTACCAAAATAGCTCTATAATCGCCAGTAAAAAAATATAATGTGAATCTAAGATCGTTATCATTGGTAGGTAACTTTACTTCAATTTCCAGTTATTTCATCTGCTGTAAAACTGCAATTTCATAAATGCTGAACTCTCTCGGATAATAAGTAATAGATATTTTTTTATAAAAAAAAGTTTTGAATAAGGCTCGGAATAAGGTGAAAATGTGTAAAAGAGATCTGGCGTCGAAAAACGTTTCGGTAGGTGCCTATTTTCGTGCTACCCGAGCCTTTCGAAAACATTTTCGGACTTACTAATTTTCAACCGCTGAACACGAATCTGGTTGAAACGCGGCGCTCTCCCTCTTGAAGCTACGGCCCTTCAAGGTTCGGAGTTCACAACTTATTCCACCTTCTTCAAGACTTTTATCGGATAATAAGCATTTTTCACTTATAAACTGGCTAGAGAAACAATAAGATTTTGAGGTTAGGTAAGTATTCGGCATTCCAGATTCTTGTTAATAATGCCTGCTGCCCCCCAGAAACTGTTTGTTTTTTTCGGAAGAGTGTGATTTCCATTGTAAAACTGTTATCTGGCCCACAGAAATCAAGTAATCTGGAATTACGCCAAGCGCCAGAGCAAAAAAAGTAGGTTCATAACGCAATGTTCTACAGAACGGATTTTTTTGTTCGAATATGTTCAGGGATGTCCCCTGAATTTGAATCCAAGTTGACGGGACTGAGGGGGGGGCGCGTCAGCCGCCATCTTGGAAAACACGTTTTATAGAATATCTCGCGAACCGCGCATCGCCCGACAAGAATAGAAGAGACCTTTTCAATAGATAAAAATATATGCCGTCTTCTTGACTTCAAACTTTTTTTTGTACAACGCATAGGTTTTTGTTATAGCGCTCCAAACTTTTTACAATGTGGTTACCGCTAAATAAATAGTCAACGGTTCATGATATATCGAAAATGGTAGAAACCAAGTTCGTAGAGCATAAAATTTCCTATGTATTTTATTAAATTTTTTTCCTGTAGCATTTTTAGTTCATGAGCTATAACGCTGTAAATGCCGAATAAACGCGAAATATTTACGCAAAATATCTACGAAATGTAACGGGAAGTTTCGATTATAATTTATAGGAAATTTCATGCACTACAGATTCAGTTATCACCATTTCAATGTATCATGAACTGTTAACTATATATTTAGCAATAACCACATCGCAAAAAAAATGGATAGCTATAATTAAAAACCTATGCGTTATACGAAATAAGTTTCAAATAAAGAAGACAGCAAACATTGTTATCTATAAAAATCGAGGGGAAAACACCTTCTTTCAATCTTGTACACCTAAAAATTTTAAGTCATTTAAGTCATCGTTTTATGTCTTTAAGTCATGCGTTTAAGTCTTTAAGTCTTTGAAAGATTTTAAATCTTGTACAGATTTTAGCTAGTTGTTTCCCCCTCGATAAAAATGGCATGAAGTGTTCACAATAATGTCAATACAGCTGTGTAGAGAATCAATTGAAATCATAGCAACTAGCAATTATTTATCATACATACATAAGAATTGTTATTTTTATAATTATTATCAATAAAGTTATGATTATTATTAAAAATAATTGACGTTAATTGACGAGGGGAAAATTCCGAACGACCCGAAATTTGTACTACAACTTATAGGCGCTTGATTGAATAAACAGCATTATAATCTCGTGGATATTTTGCGTTTACTCGACATTTCAAGCGTCATAGCTCATATACTATAAATGCTACAGAAAAAAGTTCTGGATGAAATTTATGGGAAATTTTATATTCTACAAATTTGGTCACCACCATTTTTGATATATCATGAACATTTACTATATATTTCGAGATATATTTAGTAATAACCATAAGTTTGGAGCGCTATAATTGAAAACCTATGCGTTATACAAAAAAAAGTTTCAAGTGAAAAAGACAGCAAACATCATTATCTATAAAATTTATCTCTTTCACCTATTTTTGTCGTGCGATGCGCGGTTCACGAGATATTCGATAAAACGTGATTTCCAAGATGGTGACTGACGAGGGTGCCCCCCAGTCCCGCCAACTTGGATTTACATTCAGGGGACATCCCTGAACATATTCGAAAAAATTAATGCGTTCTATAGAACATTGCAAAAAAAATTACGCGGCGCTTGGCCAAAATGCCTTGTATCGAAACAAAAGAACGCGCATCGTTGAAAAATAGTTGAAATTCAAAAGTAATGAAGATGAAGAAGGTGGACTGATGTATACCGGGCACCATAAGGATAAAAAGTTTGTGTTTTCGATTGAAATAAGGCAAAAAGGGCATCATATGCCCTTCTTTCGAAGTTTGAAGGCCATTAACTTCGAGACGGGAGAGCGCCGCGTTTTGATTTCGGATTCGTGTTCGGCGACTCAAAGTATGCTAGTGCCTAAAAATGTTCTCAAAAGTCTTGAGGTGTTGGATAACAGACTCCGAGACAGACTCCTACCACCGTTTGATCCTATATTTCTATGGTGAACTAGATATTCTCTATAACTTCCATACGAAGGAAGATCGCTGTTTTCACTTCCGATACGTATTCTATGAGTCAAAAATACGTATGTTTTCAAAACCTAGGTACTTACTTACCTAGTCGATGTGAGGAAAGTTAGAGGAAAGCTAGCGAACTTCTACCTTTTTTTTCACATGCCAAGCATACCTATTCTGGAACAAATTTTGATATCGAAGAAATGGGGAGGTTTATATTTCTCTCTTACTATACAGGTAGGTAGGAAAATACCCCCCTGGCTCCCGGTTTGATCCACCACTGTTAAAGTTATAACTACTTGTGCAGACAACTATTCAACATTTCCAAAGCAAAAGCACTGGAGAGTTTCTTCCTCGATTTTTCACAGATCATTCTTTGGATTTGAGTACTCCTAAGGGAGTAGGTATGATAATGTATTGGCACTCAGCAAGTAAAAAATCTGAAACCTAGGTATCTATCCAACTCAAGAAACATAATTAACGATATTTGAAAATTATGAATACCTCACTGAACTATTAATCAAGTAGATAGGTAGGTAGGTAGGTACTTACATTGAACAAAATCGTACAACGTTCGTAAAATGGGTTATTGCAAAATTCATTAGAAACTGCAAACCAAGTGACACTTTTCGAAACCAAATTACTATTCTCGCGTACGCAGAAACATTACATCACAGTCGAATAACAACAATATTTGATTGATAGGACATGATTGATAAACGAAAATCACGAAGCCCAAATAATCACGTAGGTATGGCTGGTATCCGCAACACGTCAACAGTACAAAAGTAACGTTACATTTGGGAACGAGGACCGCAAGTCCCGATTGAGAACACTGCACTCATTTAATGCACTAGAAATCAACAAATTCAAACAATCGTGTTTACACATAACCTGTAAACGTCTCGGTTGTGCTAAAGCGACCGTTTTGACCTATAAACGCTTTGAAAAAATCAAACTTACGTGTATAAAACTAAAAATTCACAACACTATAAACTACATTTGAAAACACCTGTACACTGATGACCGCTTTCCATCCATTCCAGGTTTGACCTGCCGTGGAAGTGGGATTGTTGAACAGGCAGGGCCGGTTTCGCTCGTCGGGACAACGGGAATACTCTGTTTCATTTGTTTTATTTTGCACGTATTTGGCATTTGGTGCAAATAATCCACAGGATGATTCAGGGTTATGGAGTTCATACATGTTTTTGTTTTCTACCGGTTTCGATACGTTTGAGGCAGATGGCGTGCTGTATGATTTTCTTTTATTGTCGTATTTGTCGTTCAAGGTCAGCTATGGTGACATCGGAAACCAAATGTTGACCGATCTGAAAAAGTGGTCAGGTGAAAATCATTTAAAAATATTCAGGATGACGAACAATCAAGATTATTTCATGGAGATTATTCTCTCGATGAATTATGATCATTGAAAAATATTGATAATCACATATGGGCAGACTAAATTCTGATTTTGCAGTTTTAAGAGACAATTTAGTTCAATAAGTACTTACAGAAATAGGCATACCTTTATTGGTGATAGGTACGGTAAGTTTTTCTGGGTGTTGAAACTATCGGATTTAAGACTGTTTTCAGGGCCGCATTAAGAACCCTTGGCGCCCTGGGCTGAATGAGAGGCAGCCCCCCCCCCCCCCCAATATGTTTTTACTAATGTTAAAGTTTTTAAGTTGGTCAGTTTCCAGTTTTGGTTCGGGAGTGGCGGTCTAGTGTGGTTGTCTGAGAGCGGGGAGCTTGCCCCGCGCCGTTGTTACACTATTATAGGCCTACTATTCTACTCTCCTCCTTGTCCGACGTATTGAATAGGATAATGTTAATAATCTGTAAATATTACATTAATTCAATAATAACTTTTGAAATAGTCAAATAGAACGTAAATACTTTGCTTTGAACGCCTTAATAGGCCAATCTCGTTTTTCTCATTTTTTTAACCCAAACTCGAGCGCCCCCCAAGCTCATGCGCCCCTGGGCTGCAGCCCAGTCAGCCCATTTACTAATAAGGCACTGACTGTTTTAGTTGCCTCAGCAATTTTCTCAAGACCACTTGAATATTTTCCTAGGAATTTATCATTATTTTTTTAAAAGCAAAATAATCCTTTTTTTTTCAGTAGCGGTCGCCATTAATTTTCAATTCAATGGTGAGTGAGGCATTACGTCAGGACGGTGGAACTATAAAAATTAAAGTACGAGACTCTAGGATAAGGCCACTAACTTGCATTCAAAATTTTTTCGTAATGGCAGCTGATGAAGTATTTACATTGATCAAGGTGATTCTCGATATATACAAACTGAACGACGATGAGGTGTAGGCTTTTGCAGAAAATGTTGGTATGTATTCAAGTTTTACTATAAAGTGAGTCGATATACATGGTTTAACCCTAGTCGAATTCCACCACTATGTATGCATGTTGTTTTCATTGTGGATGAACTAGATGCTACCAAAAACTTAGTAGATGAGAGAATAAAATGGAAAAATAATTTATATGTTCTTACTTTCGTATCGCACAGCTTGATCATATTTAGTCCTCCAGGAATTACTGCGTATAACGATTCTACCAAAAAGTTTAATAGCTTCTAAAATGGAGTAAATATGAAAATATTTATGAATTCAGGTTTCTAACAGCGATTTCAAAGCAGTGATGCCATCAATTCATTCGAAAAATGAAGAAATGCATGAAAATCTCATGAGTGTCAGAAAACTTCAGTTTAATTCAACCACTCAAAAATTTAAGTCAAAGTCAGACACGTCTAGGAAACTAGTATTTTCTTCAAGTATCGACAAGTTCAAACAAAATATGAGTTTTTGTACAAAAAAAAAAACAACGCTTGGGCAATTGGTGGATTTTATAATAGCAAATCCATATTGAAATCAAAAATACAGAAATTACCTAATCATGCGTATTTCATTTCGTAATAAACTGAAAGGAATCGAAAATATCTCTTCGAGTATAACGATACGAAATCCTACAAATACCTCTTCAACTGTATCTTTATACAATTTCAAAAATAATTTGACTGTATTGATAATACGATAATTTGTGGAATGAGTATGTATATTTCCTATGTCATAAATCTCTATTATCACTTTATTTTTCCTTCAGAGAAATTTGAAATAGTGCTAAAATCTATTTCAGATAATGATTTCTTATATTATAAATTTTCAGGACGTCGTAGAATCTAGAATTATTGCTCATCATATTCTTCCCATACAATTTTCAGTGCTAGTTCTTTCGGTTCGTTGATTTTCTGCAATAAGGAAGGCTTTCATCTCATGGAAATGAAAATTCACAAAATGAAAACAAATTTGGGCAAAGATGAGAAATTATCTCTAATTTAAAATAACTATAGAAAATGTAAGAAAGGAATAAAAATTCTACTGAAAGTCGGAATTTCCATAGGAGGTATATAATGTGCCGATTGTTCCATATAATTCCTTTGAATTGAGGCGGAATGAAACCAACATCTATTCTGAAATTTCAAGGAAAGAATCGAAAATTTCCTAAAGTGTTGAGTTTATTTTATTCTGAGTTTTTCATCTATATTTCAATGATGAAATTCGATGTAGGCAAATTTCCAATTTAATTCTTTCGATTTTTTCTTGAAATTTTTGTGAGTTATGATATGTTCTCTCTTCAAAATTTTATAAAGTCGAAACGATTTTTTCGCTAGTGCTGGAATTGTCAACATTCTTCAAAATATCTCGAGAATAAAATTGAATACTAGTCAAGTATCATTATACAATACGGAAACAAACTGGAGAAAAACCGAAAATAACTTTCGAATAATTGAGGAAAGTACTTGAAAATTGATGATTTTTGCCAACATTAATTTTCCAACTTTTACTTTTACGTTGTCAACATTACTGTGGTTCCAGAAGCATTAATACACACTGCCTTATTGTCTGAACATAAGTATTATCGGCGATTCAGTCGTTATCCAACACGAACGACTGGAATACTTTCAACGGGTTGCTCCATCAATACTGCGACTAAAGAGCAAAGACCCGACCTCAATTCTCCAATTTATAGCCCAGCCCACTCTTCCACAATTCACTACGCCTGCCCTGGTTCTCCCATTCCAGTCACTCCAGTCGGTCCTCGAGTCGTGGCTAGAGGTGTGCGCAGAGCATATTTCATGTAATTTCTGACTTGATACAGTTACGATTTTCAACAGGTTATCAAGCTGATATCCACTCATCCAGTAGGTACTCGATTGGGAGTAGCACACAAGCATCAGTAGTTTATTCCGTTATTTTATCTTTAAGTATTGCTGTATAACATTATTTTCGAAGTTTGTGGCAAATAATACAGGGCCCGCTCTGAGAGCGATTAGCTTCGCCCATCTCTATTCGGGAACGGACCTAATGGGATTTTGTCTCTTGACTTCTAGCAGGTTTATTCGCCCTTTGTGGTTCTTGATTTTGTTTTGTATTGTTGACGCCCTATGGGTATTTCATTTCACAGACTAAGCGCCATCAGGTAGATGTCGGGATGAGGGAGGTTCGGACTATAAAAATAATTAGCTCAATAAGGTAGGTTAGTCGTTGGTAGGTATAGGTATTTATACATAGTCACTCATTGCCAAGGTTCCCTCCTTTCAAGATGAACTAAAAAATTCATAATGTGGTGACAATGACTACCTATATGTTCCTTGTCGATTATCAAATTAAATTAAATCTTTTTTTAATTCAATGCCTAATTGCTGAATGACTTCTGTCTGGTATATGATATGAAGACAGTGGCGTAACCAAGGAGGGCCAAGCCCCTTGGCAAACATAGGCTATACGCCCCCCACCCTATAATTAATATTTTATATATATATATATATATATATATATATATATATATATATATATATATTTCGTTAATCGGGCTACGAATCGAATATGAAAAATTTTTGGTGGAACTTACGTAATTTGGCCTCCTGAACAAAAAAGTCAAATGAAATTTTTGGGGCTCTCAACTCGTTTCGAAGATACTGCCCCTCAAAGACAGAAAATCGGGGTTTTACGCCAATGTTTGTTTCTCAGCCAATTCCGCTCGAAATTCCTCCTTTCTATCAGCAGAATATACACATTCTATATCAACTTCTTCATCACTTTCCAACGGAATTATACGAATTTTTCTATTTTTCACTACAAAACTAAAATTTCTATGACGATTTACATTATAGAGTTTTGTAGTGAGAAATGCTTATAATTCGGTTATAAAGTAACGAACAAGGTGGTATATAATGTGTATATTGTGCTGATAGAAACCCCGATTTCCTGTCTTTGAGGGGCCGTATCTCCGAAACGAGTTGGGAACCTCAAAAATTTCATTTGACTTTTCAGGCCAAAATACGTAAATTCCACCAAAAATTTTTCGTTTTCGAGATATAGATTGGTAGTCTTTGCTGACCAGTCAGGATACAAGGGGAGAAGAAATTGGGTGAAGCAGCAAGCAGAAAGTGTAATCTTTTCACACTGAATTTTCCAATATTTCGACAGTGAATACTGTCATCTTCAGGGAAGCTACAGATATAACGTCCTTTGTTAAAAATATGGATTCAAATTTACGACAAATGACATATGACAAGAATTTGTAAATGTGAATACTTATGAAGTATGACAGATACAACAACTATTTGGCTGCTGCTTATGTGAACATTTAGCCAATTTACTGAACTCAAAGGAGTAACGTATTGCCAAATAGTTGTTGTATCAGTCATACTTCATAAATATTCACATTTACAAATTCGTGTCATATGTCATTTCGTCATTTCTCGAAAATTTTAATTCTAACCTCCATTAACACGCTGCGACTGACTGCACGTGGCAAAAATTAGTTATAAAATTAATTCAAAATAAGTAATCACTACCAGCTCTCAATGCTATTGAAAACAATGGAACAGAACTCGCCCCGACTTTGAAAATAAATGCATTCAGGTTATTGAGAACGCGCCCGGATTGTTTCGGGCATTCGGGCGTCAAATCGAACGCAACTTATAATCAGTTAGAACTTAAACTACTTAAATTTCTTTAATGAGTAACACATTCCTCCTGATTTTTTTCAATTGTCAATTGTGTACCTCTATCTCTATCTATATGACATTAATAAGGTTTTTTCATTTCAGATATTATTTTTTTGTTATTGAATGCCTTTTGTTGCGCCCCCTCCTGCACTGCGCCCCTTGGCGCCGCCAAGGTTGCCAAGGCGTTATTTACGCCACTGTATGAAGATACCTATCATGTATCAAATTATTTATCTATCTTCTAGGTACTAGTTTTTTTAATTGTTCTGGGTAGGTATGTCCTGTTTCAAATTTTTTCATTATTTTTCGCTCATTTTCTTTCCCATAACTGATTGTTTCCAATCATTTCTGTATTATTTCTCTTTCTTTCGCTTCCCAGGTAGAATGAATATATTCTGATAATATTCTGCCAATGTGCTGAAGTGTCGCGTTGTAGAACATTTATTGGAATATTCATAACCTATTCGCAATTTTCAAATTCAATTCAAATACAGATTCACACGAAAGAAGAGCCCTTTGATGTTCAAAGAACGGCGCGTGAATCGAGGGACAGATTGCTGATTTTCATTTATCCATTTGTTATTATCACAAATTTGGTAATAGATCTATTTGCTGAAAGAGAAACGACAGTCACATCCACGTCCTGTCCAGAAAAATTTTCACGAGTTTGAACCCAAGTTCATGAGAATTTTTCAGAACAGACGTACATATGTGGCTGGTATTTCTCTTTCAGCAAAAAGAACTGTCAAATTTGTGCTAGTAACAATCTTGCATACCTCTTGAAATTTCTGTCAAATTACATAAAAATAACATATCAGCTATTTTTTTGTTTTAGAATTGTTATGACAAAATATCAAACTGTTATGTAGTAAGCGTTTTTTTCTGTTTGTGTTATGAACGTTCTCAGACTATTTTCAAAGGAAGGTCTGGGATTTCAAACCTAGATAGCATCATAAGTTCGTTATCAATCGTTCTGAGATTATTTCAGATCAATTCCAGTCGATTTCATATGCCCATATAGAGAATGTGATGGAAATATTCAAACATTTCTGTCTAAATTTCTCAAAAATTCAAATGTTCCAGCAAATGCTTCAAGACATGTTCTCAGAACATGATTGTGCTCTCTGGTCACTATAAATTTCAATAACCAGTTTAACCAGTTTCGAATAATAATTTTTGTTTTAGCTACATTCAAATAGTTTCCTCTCGCAAGTTGACCAAGAGTTAGATCGGTGATTTAATGCTTGAAAAGTCAATTTTTCTATCAAGGATTTCTCTTTCGTATTGAAGAATGACTATTGTTTCTTGTTTCATGCTGCTCCTTAGAAAGACGTATGGGATTAGAAAAATGACTAGTCCCTTGCGCGCCCAAGTCTCACGAAGACCTCTGAGAGTTGAGAAAATTGAAGTCCTTGCATTTATTCAGGGAAAATCTTTGAATACAGATGTACGTCCGTAAAGTAAAAATGTATTTCATTATTTCCTTTCTAAATATGGGAATTCGTTTCAAGTTAGAACATATGTATTTCTAGTGTGATATGTATTTTAGGAAGTAATTTTTTTACCATTGAATCGAGAAATATTCGGCACACCGTTAAGGTTTAGGGACTACGCATTCATACAAGAGAAACATCCTATAATGTTCAAGGAAGATCGTGGAAACAATAATATAATAATACTCTTCCCAATAAAAACCGACAAACATTTTTCCTATCCCGAACTCTTGCGAATGTTCTACTATATAAACGCTGTGTGATCTTTTGTTTTTCGTCCACCCTTTCGTGAAATGTTAAAGACTGGTTCTAAAAATGACTTAGCATGGTCGACTACCGCTTTGCTGGTGGCGATCCGAGAAAAAGCATCTCCGAAATTTAAATTTGAGTCCAGGCTTACTTGTATAATAATATTTATACGTTCAGACTTCCAGAAAACTGAATCTCACATTTTACATTCCAGTAGAAAGGTTTGAAACTCAACCTTCTGGGAAGTACGAAAATCAACAACCCCGAAAATTTCCTTTCATTCTCACTAAAAATAAGGCCCATTCCATTTCTAGAATCAATTAGAGGTAGGTAAATCATGTATTCATCAAATAATTATAGATTATATATCCCCACCATATATTTATGTCATCGATAATTTGAAAATAATATTCCTGCTGCTGGGAGTTACCTATATCGTATGACAAAACACATGCCGCGGTTTCATGATTTTTTTTAGAAAACTTAAAAATTGTATTTATAATCTCCCGGGTATGGGTACCTTTGGTACATAATAATTGTATAGTCGTCTAGACATCCTGTCTAATATTCTCAATAGGTAGGTACAAATTTGGCAGATTCGTCACTTCCTACAGAACATAATTCGTTTTAAATTGCAGTAATTATAGGATATAACAGGACAAATCTCCGGAAATATTTGCAAGGCTAATCCAGATTATTTCTGGGCAATCACTACAATATTCCCAAAAGTCCCTCTGCCAGTAACTGAAGATATTTTTTAATCATTTCGAATATGTATAATCATTTTTTTATTCAATCATTTTTATTTTGTCTTTCTTTTTTATTTATCCAAGTTTAAACATTATCCGACTAAAGAATAAAGTCGCTGTCTCCAATACTGTAGAAGCATGTTCCATCTTGCGATTATTTGTCTAAATACTATTTGCCTTTTTCTCGCTTCTTCGAATGAATTTTAAAATATAGAAAGCTGCAGTTGACCGATAGTTTGGGATAGTAGATAACAGATGGCGGAACAGCAATTCTTTGTTCATGATTATTTTTTTTAAATCATTTATGGGTCTGTTTTCAGAAAATTGAAAGCATTGACAGACTGTTTTCATGTCTACGGGAAATTGACAAACGACAGAAAAAAACAACCGAAATTGTTTCTATCTTCTTTAATGAGTGTATTAAGGGAATCAGAAAGCATATGCATCTTGGACTGAATAATCATCTTATTAGTTCTTTCTTTGGTATCTTCAGTATGAAAGGAAAAATGTACATTGAATAATTCCATAGGACAGGAGGGCTCTAGTGCGTTTCAAATGTGAGGCCAATTCTTCACAATTTGATTTTCACTGGATAGGGTACAGATCCGCTACACTTGTTTCACTGTACAATAGCTTCTTTGGACGTGTTGGAATCATGATTCAATTATTTACAAAAAGTTTTTGTGATATACATATATTTATATGTGAAAAACTAAAATTTCGGATGTTTGCCCTACCGCCATGAAACTTATCTTTTTTTAAATTTTATCTTGGTTATAATGTGATATAAACTGATTATTAGGCGGTAGTCCTTGAAAAGTCGCATTGAAATTTTTGTAGGTTCACCCTTCCATTCTGTTCTCTGATTTGAGAAAAGACAGGAAGAATTTTTTCAGAAATAAAAAATAATGTTTTAGGGGTCACTACCTAGCTTCAAACATTGGAATTATAGTCAAACCTCGTAAAAAGCGAGTTTTCATAACGCTTTGAATATAATTGAACAAAAATCGAAATAGACAGGTTTATAAGTCAAAAGATCAGTAATATGTTCGGACTTGTTCAGACAGAAGTGCTTCATGTCTCCACATGCTCTCGGCACTGCCTTACTCAGTTTCTTGTTGGATACTGTGCAACATAGATTGTTTACTGTTTATGTCAGTCTTGATGTCGCGAAATTGAGTGACAGAAAAGCGGCTGTTGAATTGACTGACACATTTTACTACTGATCACAATGTGAACAGATCTTTTATGTGGCAGGAGAGGGCTCAAGATCTGAAGAGAGAGTTTAGAGGTGTGTCTTCTACAGTTCACTATGGAAAAATTTTGAAAGACATTTCTGGATGTGAGAAAATTGTTAGATTGCCTATGGTCGTATCAGGATCAGTAACTTGCTGTTCCAAAAATACAATCTGGAACAGGGGAACTCACAGCTTGTGCTATATATGGAACAATTGAGTCCTGGGGAATTACAGATCAAGTGGAATGAATGAGTTTTGATACAACTTATGCTAATAGTGGGACTCATAATGGAGCATGCATCCTTTTAGAGCAAAAGATGGAAAAAGATATGCTCTGGTTGGCATGCCGTCACATATGTTTTTGAAATTATGTTAGAAGCTGTGGTTATTAAGTCAATAGGAGTTTCATGGGGGCTGAGATACTCATGTTTAAGCGATTCAAGGTGTTTTGGATTTCTATTGATGGCAGTATTTTCAAAACTGCTTTATCTGATGACTTATATAGTTCACAAACGTGTAACAGGCGGTGCACAGTATTAGTTTGCTAAGAAACAACTGGAGATGATAATGGAATTTCCAGAGCTAACAAAAAATGGTACCAGAAAATGGTATCCATTTCAGTATGCCGGGGGAATACATCGAGCCCGATGGTTGGCAAAGACTATCTAGTCACTTTAAATATAATATAAATATTCAGAGATCACTTTGTCTCATTGAAACGAGGAGAAGCAGGTATCCGAGACATTTGTCCATTTGTTGTCAGTTTATATTGACAGCTGGTTCCAGGCACCGTCAGCATGTAGCGCTGCTCCCAGTAATGACCTGCAGCTTTTGAATAATGTAACTGATCAAGAAGCTGTGAACGGAAAAAATCATAAAATGTACAATGAAAACAATTCTCCGGCATTTGTCAATGGAAGTGTTTGAAATTGCATTTTTTGATCAAGATGTCCCTGGAGAAACCAAGAGAAAAATGATGGATTCTTCAAAGAATGAAGGAAACGACGAACAAATTCACCAGGACAAGCGCTAAAATTTGCCATCTGGCCATCCCTTCACGATCCAACTAATCGTATCTCGTGGTGGATTGAAAAAGCAAAGGATCTGGTGGAAGGTCTATAATCTGCAAATATTGCGAGATTCACGAGGAACGTCTGAAACTGAAGTTTTCTGCCATTACTCTCGTGTGTTGTTGTCACAATTGTTGACAAGTCCAGCAGATGCTCTCGGAATTTTTATCCTGGAGACTCTGTACAGAAGGTTCCATTTGAAACCATAAATTTGCAATCCAATGCATGTCGCCAAAGGTTGAACAACAAGTCCAGCAGAACACAGAACCGCAGACATGCATCGGATTGCAGATGAAAATTCCGAGAGCACCTACTGAGTAATGGCAGAAAACTTTGGTTTCATATACATACATACATATATATATATATATATATATATATATATATATATATATATATATATATATATATATATATATTTGCAACAAAAATCGTAGTCAGTCTTTTTTCCAGCCAATATAGTGTTCACAATATTGCCCCAATATCATATGATGATGTATCATTATATCCTTATGTTGTTTTCGAATAATGAACCAATAGATATTGCCAAATGCTTACATTTTTAATGGCAATATGATATTAACGATATTGATCTGATATGTTTTCGTTATTTTGAACCAATATTGGTCCAATATATATGTGTGCTACTTGGGATAAGTTCTTGAAGGATTTTGAATATACTAGAACTCATATCATTCTAATGTTGGCGATTCGAATTAATATCTATTATTTGTTGGTAGCTTTCTCGCACTCCATTCATCCCTGTCATCAAAAAACGAACACTGCAGGAATTCCGAGTGTGAAACTGCGCGTTGAACGCTAGTTTCGCTAGTTTGATGAATATCACCAACAAAAATAAATCGTCTACCGTACCAGATGCTCCCCGAAGTATATTTTAAGACATAATCATCAAATTTGTATCTGAGGGCCTGACATTTGGATTTAGAGTTGCCAAACGCGTAGGAGTTCATTCATACTCAGTGTTATTAGTAGATTTTCATGTGGGTGCCAATAACACTTCCAGGTCTGGTAGCTGCCGAAGTTAATGAAATAAGATATACGAATTGCATCCAAGAGTGAAATGAATTGTGAAACGATTGTTTTTCTATCCAAGCAAAAGACAGGATTCTCTACAATATGATCAATAATGGACATTCCTCTGGAATCCTTTTCAGACCCATGGAAGAATATCCAATTTAATCGGTAAAGAATATGTCCATGAGGAAATGCAATGAACTTTCATGGATATCTTTCGGAGCTTTCTTTTGATCTCCATAGAACGATCTGAAATTTGATCGGTGTTTCATGCCCATTCATTCCTTACGGACTAATATTTGACATTAATGGAAATCATTGGTTGCTCTTTTCACGTACAAGTCTATGGGGATTGATGAATAAATGTTTATGGACATTTTTCAATTTTCAACAATAAAAATGATTATCCAGGTAATGTTACAAGTGGATAATAAACACCAATCAAGAGCAAGATTGAGTAGACTTCAAGTTTCACTGTTGCTCAACAAAAAATTAGAATATTTCTATTCATCATCCAAGAACATTCTGAAATATGTGCATGCTATATTTCATATGAGAAAATTAGGGTGATCATATATCCTCTATACTGGATGAAATAGTTCACCTGTAGAAAAGAACTCCGAGAGATTCAAAGAATCTCATTATTTTAAAATCAGAATTGAAAAAAATACTTAAATTCACAATCATTCGGAAACGTGCTCATTTCCAACCTGGTTCCCAAATGGAAAGTAACGAATCCTCCTTTATCCGAAGAAGACGAAGTTGGCAAAACTCTTTGTCGACCTCTTCGCACTTTTCCGTCTCCGTCTTCTTCTTTTATTCCAAACATTATTCTGCTCATTGAAATCTATGAATTGCTTAGATCTCCGCTAACGTGTACACGCAGTTACAAAAATGAGCTATCCCTGGCATGATATTACAGTTTTCACACATTTTCTTGAAATACCAGAAGGAAAAAAAGTTTCGCCCTCAAAAACCGCTTTAATGACTAACATTATTTTCCAAAAATGGTACGTTACCGTTTAATCAGCCATTTTCTCAAGTGCAGGATTCAGCGCTCTCGTCACACAAGGCCAGTCCATTTGTGTTGTCGAAAATATCTTTAACATTTCAGTAAGTAATCTAATTCTTGACATTTGCAACAATCCTCATGAAACATAATGTGAATTTATAAGATATCAGTGTCGAACGCATGAATCGAAACTAAAGAAGATAAATTGGAAAACATTTCAATTTACAAATGACATTTATATAGAATGACAATATGCCCACTTGAAACACAAAATTTATCAAAATTAATCTTTGCGAATATCCTCATTCTCATCACTTCATGAAATTAATTCGAATGACTATTAATAAAATAGTACAAAATTATTCACGTGATTATCATTTGATAATTCTTATCTTGAATAAATAATATACAGTTGCCTGTAAGATCTTCACATATTAGGGTTTACTAAACCGCGACACGTGTTTCGTTATACAATAGCTTCCTCAAGCAGGAACTAAAGTTCCTATTGTATATGCTTGAGGAAGCTATTGTATAACGAAACACGTGTCGCGGTTCAATAAACCATAATATGTGAAGATCTTACAGACAACTGTATATTATTTATTTAATATGGATTGTCATCAAGTAACGGCCACTTAAATTCAATTCTCATCTTGTTTATATGTTCTTCATGTTCCTCTGCTTCATGGATCCGCAATGAATGATTGATTTTCAAATGAAGTTTCTCTGGTGATATTCACGAAACGGGAAGTTTGAAATTTGGGAACTTCATTATTTTTGTGGAGAGAAGGAAGTTTTGAGGAAATGATTTTTGTCTTTTTTTCTTCAAGTCATTGCAAAAGGAATTCAAAACTTCTTTAAGAGGAATAACATCCAATATTCAGCAAACATTCCCTGTTGACGTATGTGTAAATCACATAGAACTCACTTTCTCTTGTTTAATTTGTATACCCAGTATACCAAGATCACGACACGACAGTGATATGTCGTAGAAATGTCAAGCCAGTGTAATATTTTCTTTTATTAATCGGGTGCCTCATTGAAGATCGAACCCACAACCACTCAATTGTGAGTCGAGAAATGAACCACTGCTTTAGCTCGGTGTCGCAAGAATATGGAAGGGTCTCTTCGTCACGAACCTAAAGTAGGTACTAGGAAAAAATCCAAAGTATACCCCACAGACAATAATGAAATAAAAATAGTTCACATTTAAATAAATAACATTTTATTGGCAATAATTTATACATATATTTTTTAATAAATACATTCAATTATCTACAACATATTCATGGAGGTAATTAGAAAATAGACACTAATGTTACATCGCTGCTGATAACATAGATACATTCTGGAAAAACATGCTTTTGGTTGCCCAAAAAATCATGCTACAGTTAGTCACTGAAAAGCAACCAGTCGGTGAACAAATATATCAGTTTCTGGAAGAATATACGTATAACTTTCTGATAGATTATTCATAATCTCCAAATATACTGTTGAATCTCATTTCAATATCATATGGTGCCTCTGGCATTTTTCAAATTGGAACATTGCAAATAATTCTGGAGTAGATATTGTTGTACTTGCTTCAATATCCTGCATTATAATATTTTGATTTACCTTCCGGTATAAGCTCACCAAACTTTCTTTTATCTTTCTCATAAAGCAGAAACACGAAAGAAAATAAGTTGGTTACGAGTTATGGTACATTAGAAAGATGCAATCCTTTAACAAGACATTTTTCCCAAAATATTCGATTTCAATTCTTTAAAGCAACTTGGAAAACAGCAGAAAGTTTTTCAATTTACCCCTGGTTGCTCTCAAACAAAGTCGCATGTAGTTGATTGCTCAAGTGAACATCATAAAAGGTGACAGAAAACGTGCTGATTTCGAAGACATGTGCAGGTGTAGTGCTAAAAAAATAGGCGAATCTGGTGAAGTGTCTAACTATACAGAAAAACTAGTTTTTTTTATTGAAATAATCAATGGACAGTCAAGAACGAAACTTTGTCCTGAATTTTTTTAATACTTTTCCAGGACATAACAGTACTTTTTGTTATGTTGAGAACTACGGCCTTATTATTACCAGCTTTGTGATCATTTATTTCGTTGAAGCCAAAAATAGAAAAGATTCAGAAATACACAGCTGTCTACCATAATTGCAATAGTGAGGCATATATTTGCGTTTAAAGGTGTATATTGTTTTTTTGCGGATTAAACGTGAATTGAATTTCCGATAAGTGAATCATATTCCTGTTGGCGAAATACAAACTTCAAATTTTTCGAGTCCGAACAAAATATTTTTTACTTTACACTGAACAGTTTATTATGTCTTAGTTCTCAGAACAAATAGAACGAAGCAGGGAACTCGAACTTGCAAAAGAAATACATCTCGGTCCACGTTATCAGGTGAATAGCATGATTTTAATGAATTGAACTAAATGTTCTCCAACGATACATTACTGTAGAATTATTCTAGATGTTATCCACAAATGTCGAATTCCCGATAACGTGGATCGATCACAGTTTCCAAGATTCCTAGCAGAAAGTTACTTAATATAAGTAATTTCTTGATATACATACGAATACCTGTACAGACATCGTGCCACCACATCAAATTAGAACGATTAGAGACAAAAATCGCGAATTATTCATACCCGAACAAGGCCAGTTTTTGCGACCAAAACAGATTATTACAGAGAAATGTTAGGTGTTACTGCCCCTTGGAGTTGCTTTCTTCTATGTACACGTTTCCTTTGGGTAGGGTACCAATCTTTTCTCCATCTTTTCGATCTGAAATAAAACAGATAACCAATTGAATTGAGAAACAATTGCTGTAGTGATTTCAGTATAAAAGTGCATGCGCATTGTGAGAATCGAAAGTTTTCAGTTCCATGTTTAGTTTCAAATCCTGTGAAAACGACATGACATTTTGGAAACATTTGAACGCCAATCGAGAACAAATAAGATGAATACATAGGACACGAAGTCAATTAGTTTAAAAAAATATTTAATAAACAAAGGCGGATACAAAAAGGAAGGTCGTGGGTACAATGATTTCCCTTAGGTTTCAAGTTCAAATACACATAATATATCATTCATGTTTGAACATAAGAAGTCCGTAGTTTCTTCGATGATTAAATTTCGAACCATTGATATTTCTGACTACACGTTAGCACACACACTGAAAAAATGCAACACTTCAAGCTTGAAAAAGCTTCAGTTTATCGAAACATCTCAATTCTTTTAAAATATTTAGATAGGTACGTGTGTGTGAATATATGTATAAGAAAAACACAGAATCTTATGCCGTTTTCCTTGTTATTGTACTAATAGAATTTTACACTTTTATGTACTTTTCAACGAGCGAAATGAACGAATTTTTAATAATCTCAATTCTAATGACACAGTTGAAGAATGTATTCAACCCTCCAAGCTCTGTATGGATAATAATTGTTTTCATATAACGTCTCCAATTATGCATGGCACTAAGGAACAATCATGGGTAACCGCAGTCATAACGAACCTATTCATAGGTAGATTTGAGATGGATGCTGGACAACAACTCAGTTAATTATTTCTTTAGGATCTGAATCAAATATGTTGACGACATATTCGCCGTGTTGAATACACCTGAATTGAGAATAACCCCCAGTTTTAAAAGCCAGCACAGCACTGCAATTTCTTCGTCGTTACCCTTATAACATTCGTAAATATTTGATATTTCGAAAAAAAAAGAGTAATGAAAAGTTTATAGTAACCCCATATGAACCTCATTACACTAGAGGACTTGAACAGATATTCGATAAAATGAATATAGAAGTTGCATCATGAACTTCTTATAAAATACAACAACTCCTTCGTAACCTAAAAATGAATTAGATAAGAGGGAATGTAGAAGAGGGAATGTACGAAATCAGTTTTCAAGATTGCGACAATGACCACATTGGCCAGAGTCGACGAGCTATCAAAGCCAGCTTTAAGGAACACTATGAACACATTGGATAAGGAAGCATAGAAAAGTCTAGTGTTTCACAGCCTGCTCTGTATAATGATCATAGAATTAGGGAAAGCAATTTGAGACTGATTATATAGGATGATACAAGGCTGCTCGATGCAGCTCGATGAGAGTATGCAGATAGCAAAACGTAAAAAGAGTAGTAATGGGGACAAATGACCTATTACTTTTAGCCGGCTATTCAGTCAATTGTTCAGGAATTTATTAGAATAATAATAATTAATATGCGAAGTCCATTTCGTACCAAAAAAAAACCTTCGCAAGTAGTTCTCATCTGCACCATCTTAGATCGTAAAACATATAAATAACTAATCCTAGTCTTTACATTCAGTGCCAATTTTTCTTCTCCAGAAAATACTGTGCTAGTGCATTTAGGGATGGCCTATTTCTCACTGTTCCATAGTATACTCACTTTCAACTCAGTAGTCTGGGGACACTGCAGGAACAAAGAAAGAGTATTTGTAGCACAAAAAATTCGTATAATGTGCTTTATTAGCCCTCGTTCTCATTTCAAGCCACTATACAAAAAACTAAAGATTCTACCATTACCCTGCTGCTATATCCGTGCCTTTTATCTATTCATAAAAAATTAATGATGATGTCACACGGCACAATAATATACATATACATTCAACTAGAAATAGTGATAATATTTGCATACCTTTTTGTTGAATAAAAAAAACTCAAGATTTCTACAGATATATTAGTGTCAAGTTTTATAATGCATTACCACAGAGCTATGAAGAACGAACATACTATAATTTAAAGAAATGTTCACAATATGCTAACGAAGCATTGCTTCTATACAGCTGAGGCACAGTGTTGAGGGGTTCCTAGTGCACATGTCCTCCTGTTCATGCGAGTTAGATAAGACCTATTGATTTTATTCTGTTTTATTTGCACATACCTATGTACCTTGTATCTCTTGTATTTTGTATTTTTGTCCTAATTTCAAGTAAGCATTAAGTACCTGACGATTGTGAAATTCTTGATATTTTTAATGAATAAACATATCATCTATCATGGCTAGCGATACGCGTGTCGAGTGCAGGTAATATCATCTTGGTGTTAGGCTAATTATTGATCTCTAGGAATTTTTATAACTTTCACGCCAAAGGTTCTTCTCCCATCGTTTGAACTACAATAACCTTAGATTTATATTTTGTCCAAACATTCATCGTAACAATAGAAATTGTTAAGAACAAATAAATAAGAATCCCAATGTAGGATTTTCATTTGCTGTGTGAAACGTTTCGTGATATGTAAATAAATTCAAGGGTCATTGGCTTCATTCATGAATAAAAAACGATTCGCATTTCCGCAAACTACCGTATCCACTTCAAATGATCGCCGTAATGAATGAAACACCTACTTCATAGAGATGCCATTCAAGCAGGTAAGTAACACCTCCGTTGATGCCATTCCAACAGATGTCTCACGCTAAATATACCGAGTTAATTTAGAACCATTTTTATAACAAATATTTGGATGTAATGAAATTCCTAGTCCACCCGAATCAGAAGCAGGAAGTGTCAAAATATCACGTTACGTAAACTTCACGAAAGTTATTTTCGAGTGACTAATCGACGATATTTCCTGTGAAGATGTGCTATACGGGGAAGATTTGGAAAGAATGAATGTCGTGGCATTTACTGGGCGTAATCTGATTTGGACTCGCCCTTCTCGTATATGTTTTTGCAATAAAAATTTCAGTTCCATCCAATGTACTTCATTGACCAAAATAAAAGGAATTTATTGTCAAAACGTAAAATAGGTTTAAAATGAATTTTCATGTACAAAAAATAGATCCAAGTATTATTGTAACGTCAACTTTTATTAAAACAACCCGCAGAAGTCGAAACTTGTGCGAGCAATGGATCAACGAGGCTTTACCTTTTAACGTGCGATTACCCAGCACGGTGGCCTGGCGTGGAATCGAACCTCGGTCTAATTCATATTCATAGTACTTTATTATCCAAATGAGAACAATTACACGATAATTGTAATAGAAGAAGAAATTGATAATAATAATAATAATAAATACGCCGTTACGTCACATTTTGGATAAAAGGCGCATGCTCAGTATAAACTGTTCTACCACATGACCTTAGTCGAAACACTACATTAAAAAATCATTATAAACATAGAGAGAGAGGGTAATAGTGATGGACGTTGCTATAGACATGTAGCAAAAATATACAGCAAATATAATAGATTTGTTTTTTTCTTTTGAGAGGGTACAGAAATCATCAACAGATTAATTTAACTGCATTATATGTTCATTATAAATTTTTTCAAACAGTTCTTCCTTAAATTCAGCCATATTCATTGTCCGTTTCAGATTTCAGATCAATTGGTAGATTATTATATTCCTTAGAAATCTGGTATGAAAAACTTCTTTCAAATAATTTTGTATGATGATGGGAAATTGTGATATTATCTTTCCTTCTGGAATTTATATTATGAACATCTGTTCATAATTTCTTAACTAAATATGAAGGTGTAGCATGAACTATTTCCTTGTGATAGAGGCACAAGAAGTGTAGTCTTCTCCTGTTGGTCATGTTAAGCCATTGAACTTGAGATAATGTATGTGATATTCTGTCAAACTTTCGTTTTCCAAAAATTAATCTCAAACAAGAATTTTGAATTTTTTGAATCCGACAACTATCCCGAACAGTTAGGCAAGGCCCGTACACGAAATCACAGTAGTTGGTATGTGATAGAACCAAGGCTTCGCAGAGATCACTTTTCAGTTTTTTATTCAGAAAGTGTCGATTAGCAACAATTTTAAGTTGTTCATACGATTTTTGAAGAACACTTGAAACGTGATCAGTAAAACGCAGATTTTTATCAATTATTACGCCTAAATTTTTTGGTTTTTCGCATACTGGGATAACCGCATTATTGATTTTGATTTGCAAGTCATTAGGTGTAATTTCTCCAAAATACAATGCATTTGACTTATTTGGGTTAACAATCAAATCATGTTTTTCAGATAATTCTATCAACGATGAAAGATCGTTATTAATTTCATTTTCTGCTTCTAGAACTTGGGATTTTTTGAAAAACTTATACACTTGCTTATCGGCGGCGTACATGAGAATCGAGCAGTTCTTCATTATTGAAGGAAAGTTACATGTATAGATGGTATATATTAAAGGTCCAAGAATCGACCCCTGTTCAACACTACGATATATGAGACACTTTTCTGATGTATTTCCAGAGTAGAGAACTCTCTGACTCCGGCCTGTGTAGTAGCTTTCAAAAAATTCAATTGCAGAAACGTCAAATCCAATGTAGTGTAAGATGGAGAATAATATACTACGATTGATCATATCGAAAGCTTTGCTGTAGTCAAGCAATACTAAAGTACCACAGTTTTTGTCATCAAGTTCTTTTAATATGTCATCAGTGATTTTCATCAATGCGGTGCCACAGCTATATCCAGACCTAAAACCTGATTGAGTACATGGTAAAATATCGTATTTTTGTAGATGCTTCCTGATCTGCTTTTCAACCTCCCGCTCCAGAATCTTTGAGATTGTGGGTAGTATGGTGATTGGTCTCAACTCACTAAGACCCGAGGTATCTCTTTTTTTCGGCAGTGGTATGACCTTACCTTCTTTCCAAATGTCGGGAAAGATCGAAAACCCTACACTGCCGAGAACAATATATACAAAATATTACAAGAAGTTAGTTCCAGAAAAAAAAAAATTTGATGTATCAATTATCAGAAGCAATCACATTTATATTCCAAACTGTGCCTTTTGCATTACAAATATTCCAAACTCTTTCAAATTGCGAAAGGACGTCTTATTCAGGTGCAGTAGATTATCCATCCGAGAAAGCTCAAGAAGGCACTGGTTCCCCCATTGATATGAAATGAAAATAGGATGGATATTTCAAATAATGCGTGCAAAATCTCGTCAATGACCTCATTGTTTTCTCCTAACTTTCGATCTGGTAGAGCCTATAATTGGAATGGTTGTTCTATTTCTGGGGATATGATTGAATTAAGTTTTTTAAAAATCAGGCTATACCTCCGAGTTACAACGATAAGTTTGATTACGGAGTTTGGGGACACATCTTGAGATGAATCACAAAAAGTCTACCAGATAGGCTGGCTTCATTCTTCATCCACTACAAGGCGATCTCGGATATAGGACTTTTGGCAGGGGTCTGACGATACGTTTGTCGGCTTCCCTTGCTAGGTATTGCACGTTAAAGGGTAAGGCCTCGTTCATCCTCGGGTAAAAAAGTTTGAGAGTTGCTGATCGCATGGAATGACCGCTGGTTAATAGCTGATACTGGCCTGTAGGTATTACTGATGAAGAGTGCGAGAACGCTGTTGACAAGTCTGTAATTGAAATTGGACATTGTAGAAGTGAAGATATATTCATCGAAAAAAGAGCGTGCAGGCTTGAATTGTGGGTGAGTCGTATAGATCACCTGGGAGGTCCCTTTGCAATAAGTCGTGAGTTGCTGGGAATACTTTTGTAGTACAAAATAGTTTCCTCTTCTCCTCCAGAGTCCCACGGTCTCTTGTCGACTAGTACCTTTCAAGACCCACCAAAAACTGACTAAGATCAAATTTATAACTTTAGCTTTGCTGATGAAAATATCTACCTCACATGAAAACAGTAGATGGCTACTTCTAGTGGCTCCGTCTGCAGGGCTCAAGGTTATCTTTTATAGTCACTGGACTTTGGAGCTTCAAATCAGAATCTCAAGCTCAAACACTCTCCATCGAGAGAGACCTATTATTCAATTCAAGATGGTGTTGTGTTGAATAGAACGTTTTCCAGTGACCATTTTGAAACCGAAATTAGTCTGCATTCTGAACTAAATTTACGAGGTGATTGCTTTCTGTTTGTTTTCTTGAAGATTTCAATTGCACATTTTGATATCAGAAGAATGCTTGATCGATTGCATACATTCGTATGTGCAAATTCATGCACCACACATGCAAAATATTATAACGGTTGATTCTTTCGATTTATCTCCAGCACACGCGTCTGTTTCGAATCAGAAGCGACTGCAAATCATGATTTACTGTTCCCGGCCGGGCAGACGGACGTAAACATGATAATTTGATTTGGATTTGTTTCAATTCGTAGCTCTGTGTCCGGAGCAGACGTGAAAAGGTCGATTCGTTAACAGAAAAACGTCACTAACAGCCAGTGATGGAATCGAATTTATATTGTTTGTGATTCAGTGTGGATTTATGCAGCCCATAATATCAAATAACAATGATCACGGAACAAATAATATCAGGTTTAAGTTGAAGTTCTTATTTTTCAATCAATTGCGGATACCAGTGCTCGAAACCTTGTGAGTACGCTCAACTTGAAACTTGGTTTCAACATTGATTTATACTATTTCATTCATTTCTTTATTTGAATTTTTTGTCATTCGATATATCAATTTTACCGTAACAATATTATTTCATTTATTCCTCTATTTGCATTATTTTGAGTATTATTTCATATTTGAAATCTTAATTTTTCTGTCACAACATCATTTTCTTTAATCAATCAAACCTTAAATTTCATTTTTTTAACAAAAAATATAATTCGCTGTAGGTTTACCCATGAGGGAAAAAATTTCCGATAAATACCTGAGTTGCCAATAGTTGCCATGGTAACGCGAAACGAAATACACATTTTCATTGGTGTGAAATTTTCGGTTATAATTACACGAGTGCATAAAAATTATCTGGTCATTTTTATGCACGAATGTGATTCATTGGAATATTTCACGAATGAGGAAATTCTCAAGGAAATGTTATTTTTTGTTCATTTATACTTTCTTCTATAGATTGTATGGAGCACTCACCAAAACGCGAAATGTTTTTCTATTTTTGAAGTCTATCTGACATTTATTTGTGTTGTTTACTGACGTCTTATGGGAGATTTTATATATGAGGGAAATATTCAGAATAATTTTTATCACCCAGATACCTAATTGGGCATGAAATATCTATCGCAAAAGGTTATGATACATCATCGTTTCTCATATAAACTGATGGATTTGGTTGATGAAAGTCCGTGTTGTAATCGTCCCATAAAACGCCTAAAGAAGCTTCTGTATACACAAATATTCCTGGAATATGGCAGAAAAAATGTGTATGTTGTCTTATTGAGATCACTTTTCTTCAGCAACAAAGAAATAATCAGTTCATTTGTTTCCAACTAGAAATTCACATGGCCATTGCTCATACACTTAACAAATAATGTAATTATATATTTCTCGATTACATTTCATTTCTTTGATTTTTATTATATGAATGAGAGTTTGAGCCATTGCCACTCATCAAATAGCATTTCATCTACATTCGATGGACAGTTCGATTATCTTCTTGATATACATTGAAATGAGGTTTTCCGTTAACAAGCTCTACTAACGTTAACCGTGAAACTTGTGTGATGAGCTACAGATCAACGAGGTCCAATCTTTTAACTCATTCTTCACAAGGAAAATCGATCTATAATCATCTAGTATTCAGATGTCAGGAGTAACCATTCCTAAAAAGTCAAGTATCTCGATGCTAGTAATTACGATCAGTAATAACCTCTCATGGAAAAACCATGTGAGATCGACCGCTAAAAATGCTTCCCAGAAACTTCGATTCTTATTTTGTGTGAAGAAATACTTCACCTCTCGTCACCTAATGATCTACAAGGCTCAGATAAGACCTGTCTTGGAATAAAGTTCTCATGTGTGGAGTTCGGCACCAAAACATTAATTGAGGCTTCTCGGTTCTATTCAGAGAAAGGCAATCCGTCTTGCTGGTGATTCTTCGCTCACAGACTCGCTTACTTCATTGGAACGTCGTAGAAGGGTCGGAGACTTGACTTGACCTTGAGTACATAATTCCCACCCCTCTGTTGTGAATTTGGAGACATGTCGAACCTCTCTTGCTCAGGGATCTGTTTTCAATAGAACAGCTGAGCCTTGGAACTCCTTGCAGAGAGAGGTTTTTCCTGTGGCTTACAAACTTCAAAAATTCAAAGTGATTCTTCGAACATTACAGGGTTTAACTTTCGTGTGAATGTGCATATAAAAAAAGATTATTTGTTTTATTCATGAAACAGTTTTTGGAAAAACAAATTCAGACAAAATAGAGAGAAATTGTTTTCATCGCCGGCCAATATCAGAAACTTCATTAGAGTCAAAATAACCAATAAACCTGACACCCATCCCTGAAGTGAAGTTTCCGTGCCGTAGAGTTGAGCTATGAAATTATTCTGACAACAGTGACACCGAAATATCCATTTTGACATCGCTTCTATTTTGTTGCTCATCCATTCGGAAAATTTATGGATTCAATTCCATAATTACTTTGTGATTACTTTCGGAACGGTACTCGATTCACTACGACTTCTTCAATTATCTTTTTGCAGAAATTCAATTCTTTAATATGGATTCTGAAAATGTAGTGCTCATGAAGTAACCACAGTAAATATTTCGAAGGTTTCTTTCTGAAAACCTCAAATTCTTCTTGGAAATGCTTTCTATGTTTGGCGATAAAATAGCGTATGAAACTGGTTTATAATGCGAAGCTATGGCATGTTATAATTCTTTGAATTATGAACAAGTTTCATAACATATTTAGCGTTATTATACAGAGTTTCATATTACTCGTCGATATCGATATTCAGAATTTTTTTCCTATTTAAAAACGTTCTTCGTATATGAGGAAAATAAATAATTAAAATTTCGAATATTCAAGATGTGTACAGAGTTATTGCAGTAAAACACAATATTTATGTAAGATTTTCACTTTCGATGTAATTTCTTAGACTACCGCCTCATGTTGGCATGAAAACAAGTTGGAGAAATTCATTCTTTTCCCATTGTTTTCACTTTTTTCCAACACTGTTTTGATTCTGCGATGAAATTTATCAGTAATGATTCAGGAAAGATTGCTTATACAGTGAACAAAAGATAGGTATTTAGCAGACCACAAATTCAGTTAATTCATTCGGATGCGGCAATAAATCTCCCCATCTGGAGTCTGGAGTAGGAGTTATTGAGTTGGAGTCAAAAACAAACGCGTGCGAGATAACTTACTCCGATTACAATGTTTGTAAATAGTACAAGAAACGGGCATCAAATTGGGACTTTTCTCAGTGTTTTTGAAATAACATTCCATTTTTTATTCTGAATTCCACTTGAAGCATAAGCAATGATTTCACTTATTCGTTTACATTCGGTTACATTAAATTTCATAACGCTCTTGATGTACGACACAATTGTTCTTGTAGTTTGGATTCCCTGGCAATCTTGTGAGTAATTTACTGATTCATTCAATATCGTTCGAATGTTTGTTAAGGAAGTAAAAATGTCCTAAAATCCATTTTCTGGGTTTCCTATCCCCTAGAAATTGTGAGAAAAAAGCTTCAAGTTCATATA
Source organism: Zygogramma bicolorata (assembly GCA_032362365.1). NCBI lineage: Eukaryota > Metazoa > Arthropoda > Insecta > Coleoptera > Chrysomelidae > Zygogramma > Zygogramma bicolorata. The sequence goes on from JAVJAQ010003729.1 coordinate 79,011, forward strand.
ATATCTGATTTTTGGGCAAATTGGAATATTTTCCCCTAAACGTAACTGCAATATTAAAAAGTTGCAAAATTGAGTCACTATTTTGTCAGTATCGCATTTCCATGAATTCAGACATTTAATTAACAAATTCATTTGAAAAATGCGTATACTTCCCCTAGGCGACGTGTCAGAAGCTAGTCTGTCTCCTTTTTCAAGCCTATTTTCCATTGAAAATTTTCAAAATAGACTTGAAAAAGGAGGCAGACTAGTTTCCAAAACGTCGGGGAAGTATATGATTTTTGATTAAATTTGTGAAATGAATCTTCAAATTCATAAAAATAACGTGACTGACAAAATAGTTACGCAATTTTGCATCTTTTTGATATTGCAGTTACGTATAAGGGCAACTATACCAATGTGCCCAAAAGACAGATATTATAAGAAGCTTTTTCTTATCATTTGTGGGAGATAGAAAACTCAAAAAATTATTCATTCAATTCGACGGTTTGCTATTTAAACTCTGGGACAACGGCTTCGTTGTCGTTTTATGTTTATGTCGTATGTTAGATTTAACATTTTTATGTTCACATGGTGCAATCGAAAAACTGTATTCCAGCACATCGTATATACTAGACATTATTTTGCAAACTTCCTTGTTGGAACTATGTTGTATTGAAGAAGTGAAAGTAAGAAACCTGACCTATCGAGAAACAAAATGAGAATCATTGTGGGCCTGGATAAAACTAATGCATAGATTTCATACAGGAGCTACCAAAAATAATTTTCCATTCCAACTTTTCCGATTGGTAATGAACCGTGTGTGATTCATTATTTGAAAAGAGTTATCGGGAAAAACATTTCTCTAGAATTCCAGAACATTTGAATAGCCCTGACCAAAGTGACGGCGTTGGATTTCTTAATAACTTCACATATTTCCGAAACAATTAAATATATTGAAAATACCTGGAAGCAGTTACTAGAAGACTCAAAGGGAGTATGTTTCAACGTTTGAAGGATGTGGGTTTCTCTACCCCTAATACACCAAACTACCCCCAAATTTTTCGAAAAGGATTATACCAAATCTTATACACCCACTGGTTTTCGTTATTGTATTCATTACTGAAATTTTTCCATGTGTTTCTCGAGAGGCCAAAATGTTTGCAGTTTGCTTCTGGAACAATGGTAGTTTTGAAATTAACAAACAACTCAATCTTTCAATCTAAATGTTTTATTTTCAAGAAATAACCCAGGTTTCGTTTCTGTTCTTTTGCAAAACTGAATAATGATAAGAGGTGAGGTCTCAGGTGACTTGTGAGTCTCTTGTGAGACAGACGCCTGAAAAATGTATTGATTTCTGTTCAAAATGAAAGTCAACTTTTAGGCAATTATTCTGTTTTTCTCCTCGAAAAACTATATCGTATTTGAAGGTCCGTGAAAATATTAATTTCAACAAGGATTTGATTAATGAAAAAATAATAATTGGAATAGTATTAAATTTTGATAGGTCTCTAAACGAATGGATGTGGTTCGAGCTTCCATTGTATAAATAATTGGATTCAATTGTACAGATATTTCAGATAATGGAAATAATTTTTTTTTGGTATTTTCTTCAATTTTCATATATTTCAAATATTCATTGGGAGTTTCATAGCAAATGAAAATCGAAACATTTGAATGGCACATGTAGAAAATAATTGTTTAGTCTTAAAATGCACGGACTTCATGTCAACAGCTTATTTGTGAAAACAGTTTACTTATTTGTTTCGAAAGAGTTCGTGATGTTTTGAAGAAAATGAAATTAACAAAAAATCAATTTTTAAGTGAACAGTTTGTCGAATACTGGCCTTATTACTCTCAGAAACTATTTCAGAGTACTCATTCGAGAATTTTTAGCAGGCTGTTCATAGAAATACAAGGGTTGAGGTGCCCGAACAATACCTGGGTAATTTTGAAATATCAAGTGGGCCACTTCATAGGACCGCTTGAGATATTTGACTGAGCTATGATGAAGCCCATCTGCTAGCTATGGCAATCCTTCCAGTTGTTTTTTATGAGAATAACATCAATATGAAACAATAATTCCTTCATCTTTCGTAAACTAGAAATCTGTACTTTACTGGGTACTTTATTTTGAAGAATACTGAATAGCATTTAAATGGGGCTCTATTTGCAGTTTAGCTTGAAATAATTGAAATATACATTGCAGTCGAAAAAAGTTTTTTCCTGCTCCTGATTTTTGAACAAAATATCAAGGTTTCAGTAAAAAGGTCTTTCAATTCCCTATCCAATACTAATTTTGAGTTATTAGCAGTGTCATTCGATATTTGACCAGTCTCAAACACGAAATAAACACGGACTGCGACCCAGACTCATTCAATTTCCAAGAGTAAAATTGTATTGGACATAGAATTGAAAGACTCTTGTAAGAAAACTTTTTGTATTGAAAAAAATATACTCCCCTTCCGTAATGTCACACAAAAGTACTCAAAATGATGCATCTTCATACAAACTTCGCCTCACTTCGATATCTCGTTCCGTCCAAAGGTCGAAGAATAAAGAGCACTTTATGACAGTGTGAGATTATTATTATTTCTTGTCTACCTACGGCATTTTTTTATACCAATAAGTTTGTTCATCCTATCAGAAATCTATCTCAGCGTGAATTACTAATATTTTTTCTCGTGGAAAATTCTATCAAGCACAACAGGAAATCATTATGAAATTTTCTGCTGATGCCTGGTCTATAAAACGAATAACTAATGCACATGTTCGTTTAGGTGATCTTACCGCTGAGCAGTTGTTCCAAATAAACACATCTGCTATTGAGGTAGCTGGGGTCCGCGATGGAGCCCAATCCGGCCTCTTTGAGAAGTTCATTCTCACTGGTCGAGGCGGCCATCAGGCTAAGCCGGGCTGAAAGTTCTTCAACATCTGAAAAAAAAAACATTTCAAGAAATCCAGTTGTACTTGTACCGTGTTTTCTAGTTTTACAGAAAATTACCTCAAGTATGGAATTTCATGTGGAACAGTCGGTATATTCAGTATGATAAAGGAAGAAGTTATTTTTAAAGAATAAAAATACTTTGACTTCTGTTCTAGAAATATGTTCGAAAAATTCTAGTTCAAATTGTTTGTTCTGACTAGACGTGGAAAAAAATTCCGATAAATCAACTACGATATTATGGAAAAAATCAATGTCATACTAGTTCAATATTATTTTTTTATTGCTCAGTTACCAACTACATAACAGTGTGCTTTATGCCCTTGCGAGCATAAACTTCACTTTGTGGCCAGCACGGGCTATAGAAAATACAACATTTTTCTTCAAGTTAACATTTCAATTTTTACTGTGTTTCCCTAGAAAACTATAGTACCTAGCTGAAATGAAATAAAATTATTGTTTTTTTTTCGAATATTCATATTTTGATGTAATGACGAAGTAGTATGACATGAAAGTTGGTATGCGCCACGGATATAAGTAGATGTATATGCTCATAAAGGTCTTCTTTATACCCTGGGTACATAAATAGCTATTTTGCTTCTCTCTCTGTCGGGAGAGACAATTTGCCAACAAAAATGATGGATGCATTTTTTTATCAAGTTTAGAAGTTATAAGATTTTTTTAGGTAAAAACTTCCTATTACCTTTCAGCTGATATTTCAGGTAGGGATGTACCTATATTGTCTTCAAATCATCGTCCAAAATTAACTTTGAAAATAATTAGCTGTTTTTTTTTGGCAACACCACTTCATATTTCTCCTCAATGCACACCTTATTACCAACATAATAGCTCCAAATGTAAAAACCAATATGGTTATTTTATCCGTGGCAGGCAATGACTTCTAGATTTAATTATTACTCTCTATATATCGATATTCATGCTGTGAACATCAATATCGAGATTTTCAAGAGACAATGACAAATCAACAGCCGATTGCAACGACTTTTTGTTATGAGACCATTAACAAAGAGACTCTTTACGTTAGATGAGGGTTTATTGATGGATGTTTAATAATCTCTCAAACTATAGTGCAATCGCTGCGGTGCGTTAACTGACCCTTTATGGCCCATTACCTTGATGTTCCCATAACAAAAAGTCGGTGCAATCGGATGGTAATTGGTATCATCGACATAACGATTAAATTCGCAATGGTTCATGTCATCTACAATATCAAATGCACATATGTCAAACAGTAACGTACTCAATATTAATATTTGGGGAACATTATCGGGTGAGGGGTGGGGGATGTTTCGATGTGAAGTTTTCTTCATTTTGACTCTGACTCTGCCCAAGAGAAACGGTTGATTGAAGAGAACCCCTCAATATTCTGGTTGTGTTATTAACATCAAATATATAGATGAATATTTGAATATTCCGAGAGATCTGAATTTTTTGTCGGGATAAGGGTATCATTTTATGGAGAATAAATTTGACACTATATCAATACTTTCTGAGAGAGTAAGAAGAATACTCACTGGGTGAGTATTTTTTTAATTAAGTGACGGTAATTTTTTGATAGTCGTTGATGGGGTGACTCCAAAGTGAAAATAAGTATGGGCAACATATTAGCAACAACTTCAAGTTGATTGAAGAAGGAAAATAGAAGAAACACATGATGTAAAGAAAAAACATAACAATATCTGCATTACATCATATACCTACGACACTTTCTATATATAGCTACAAAAATACTTCACGATAATCGTATGTAGGCATTGCTTGCACATTTTTTCGTTGAATGAACTCTTATGTTCTCCTCTGTATCAACAATAAATCAATGAGTGATGTAGCAACGATGCTCCATTGAGGGAAATCTTAAAATTTTAAAAATATATACACCGTCTACCACAAATAAACAATAAAAAGATATACGGTTTCCTCTTGGGATGTGATAAATCTCATTTTCACTTTTTCCACCTGAGAAGCCTGCAGCATATGTCTCATATTTTGTACGGCATGAAAAAATAAACTTTTTTCAGAAGGTGATCTTTAGCATATTATGATGTCTGGCAAAAATAGTTGAACTCTCAAAAAATATTTATCGGTAATGTAAATATTTTTATTTGGACGAGATGTTCGATATGTGCGATTTGCGCTTAAAAAGGTTACAAGGCAAGTTTTGAAAGGTCATATTATGTGAGTATCCTACCTCAAAAAAGTGAATTATTATTGTACTCACATTATACCAATAGTTACTTAAAATTTAATGATATGACAAGTGGCGTGAAGAAATTTTGTACAAAAATACCGCATATATTTATTGAAATTCCAACAAATCACAAGTATTTCTTCATACAAGTCACACCGGTCTGAAAAAGTCTTTGATAGTGTAATGGATGAATTTTTGCAGTTTATTAATGCACCTGAATTTCTTTGAATTATGATATGATTGACTACATCACATATTTCGCCATATGAAGAGAAAAAACTTATTGACCGATGAAAGGAAGGTGTTATTATGATAACTCCAATCATGAATTTATTGTATATTTCTTACTTTCACTATGAATGTTATTTGGCATTTTTCAGGATGCTAGGTAGACATTTCCTGACAGTATGCTCCTCTCACAGACAATATTCAAAATAATCCATATAACTTGTAAGTGATTGATGAAATCATGAATAAGTAATTGTTTTTTCACTGTTCAAATTGGGGTCTAGGAAATTCTCACATAATTAAAGCATTTATACAGCCTTTTTTGAGGGGTTCGTGCTCCGGGGCATATGTCATATTCAACCAATAATGATGCTGCTATCAATCTATTTTTTCAAGGTTCAGCAAATTTTGGCCAGAACACAGAACATTACAACTTGATTTTCGAAATCACCTCTTGTGCCAAGTAAAATTTAAAACAGTTCACAAACAATTACAGCACTGGAAAGTAGGCTTCAAATTCAAAACCATTGTGGACCAATAATGGAGTGTTTAACACTCGAATAAAAACCTAACAATCAATCATTCAGCGATTAATACAGTTTTCAACAAAAACTCAACTTCTGAGTTAATTTTCTTTACCGTACTTCGTGCGGAACCTGTTCTCATTTTCAACAATTACATTTCGAAATTCCGAACAAGTATCGAATTATTTTAAATTGTATTACATTGTTTTAGTCCAGATCGAAAAAATCACCAGCAATTATTCATATTACGCTTGGCTAGTATCCAAGGCAGAACAAATAACTAAAGTTTCTCAGTTTACTAATTTCAGTACTAAAATAAACAATTGAACGAAAATAGCCACGTGTTACTACTTTTCATTGGTACAGACAAGCAATAAAAAACAAAATGTATTTTTCCAATGGAACAGAAAATTTCCACCGCTACCGTTGAGATATTCATTGAAATGTATTTTCATTTAAATTATTTCAATTGGCTGTAGCAACAAATGGACGAACCCAGGCATGAGTAAAATACCAACTGTTATTTCAAATTAAACACTGTTCATTATGCAAACCTGAATTCGTGATGCTGAGTCTGAATGTAGCTCTGAGCATTGAAAATAACCTATATAATATATTATGATGCAATTTCATTCGCAGGTCCGAACATCACAACAGCGAGCAATGAATTCGCAGATTGTTTCGGTTTAACATAATGATCTCTCGACTTTTCAGATTTAAGAAAAATGAACAAAAGTTCGATTCATGTGAATGTTAGGCGAAATTTTCATTCGAATCTTCTTCACTCAAAGGGTATCAAAATGGTACCACTCAAAAGTATCAATCAATGAGTAACCTCCCACATGATTTTCTATTTCTATTAGTGTGACCAGTAGATACACCTATAATTAAGAAAATAGGAAAATGATCCAGCCTGATGATCTCCAGCATTGTCCCATACAACGCTACTAAATTTGTTTTTTTATATGCAGATTCACACGAAAGGAAAGCCCTGTAATGTTAAAAAAAGAACGCATGAATCAAAGGACAGGAGATACGAATTAACATTCCTTCGAATTTTTGAAGTTTGTAGCCTCTTTAGGCAAGGAGTTCCAAAGCTCAGGTGCTCTATTGAAAAAAGATCCCTGAGCAAGAGAAGTTCGACAGGTCTCCAAATTCACAAAAAAGGGGTGAAAATTCTATATTCGTCAAGTGTCATCCGGTAGATATTGCCAAGGGTGGAACGATTGATAACAATTCAGAAGAGCACCGACCGTTAAAATATTTATAGAAGCGAGACAAGTCTCCGACCCTTTTACGATGTTCCAATGAAGTGAGCGAGTCTGTGAGCGAAGAATCACCAACAAGACGGATTGCCTTTTTCTGAATAGAATCGAGAAGCCTCAATGAATGTTTTGGTGTCGAACTCCACACATTAGAACTATATTCCAAGACAGATCGTATCTGAGCTTTGTAGATCATCAGAAGCTGACGAGAAGTGAAGTACTTCTTCGCACGAAACAGAAATCCAAGCTTCTAGGAAGCACCTTCAGCGATCGATCTAACATGGTTTTCCTATAAAAGATTATCACTGATTGTAATTCCTAGAATCGAGATACTTGCCTTTGCAGGAATAGTCACTCCTGACATCTGAATACTAGATGATGATAGATCGGCTTTTCTTGAGAAGAGACATGCCTGGGTTTTCTCAGCCTTAAATTCCACCAAGTTCATGTTACCCCATTCTATTATTTTTACCAAGTCCTCGTTAATTTTATTGACGTGAATGTTTCTTTGAATTTTTGTTTCTTGAGCTGGTACCTATGTGGACACTGGAAGAGAAACTAGTGTGAAGAGTACTGTCGTCCGCAAAACTATGAAATGTCGCCATTTCTTTCTCGGTATAGTAACCAACACTACATTTACTTCATATTGATGATTTACTGGGACATCTTTCTGAGTGCAAAATTTAGCAGATTACACTACTCTTCATACCAGTTTCTCTTGCAGATCTCCCGTATAACGTGGGAGCTTTGTTAATATTTATATATATGTTCGATTTCGGGAAATTCTCATCGTTCAGCTTTCCGCTATTTTTTCCTTCTCATATATTCAAAATCAAATATCTCTAACGAACGAATGAAGGTGGAAAATATTCATCCGTCATCGTATCCTTATCAACTCTTCCAAGGTAAAAACTGATTAATTTCGTTCGCACCCCATTTCTTCTAACGCTTCAACGAAATGCACGAAAGCCCATTTATTTTTGGAGGTCGGTATATCCGGCCCGGATCATAAGGAAGAGCCCTTAGGAAAGAAAACATAGGAAATAATTAAAAGTGCGTCGTATCAGAAGGAACGCGCCGTAAATTATTGCATTTTACAGATGATTTAGTTGACTTCCTGTCTTTGAAGAGTGTCATTCGAACTACAACCGGATGGAAAATCAGGTTGACGAACATGGAACGTCTGCCGATATGTTAACTGTTTTGTTATCGGATTGATGAAGGGGAAAACGTTGGAATTCAGAAAACATGAAGGTGTATATATCAACAACCATAAAAATGAAATAATTCTTTTTCAGTAAGTTTATATCTGCATTTTTGACTGTTCATTCGTTCTTCTCGTATAAGGCAGGCAGGTTTTCGAACAGGTGTACTGAATGAAGGGGGAAATATAAAAATACTCATGAATTTCAAACTGAAAATTCTTTTGAAATGTCTGTTCTGACTAATGATGGAGAAAATAGTCCGATCTCAACTTTGGTCTTATTTCCCATCATTGGTGGCTTCATTCTGGGAAGTTTTCCATAATAGTGGATGGTTTCACTTATGAATTTGTGGGGGGTCTTCTGTTGGAAGTGGTGAATACATTAAGAGGAATTCTCAGCATGCCAGTGATGGCATAAAGTCATATATTTGACTAAAATATAATTGATGAGCACAGGAAGAGCGTAGGAGAGTGATTTCAAGTTGGCCGATTCACCACATTTGACTTTTTGGGGAAGGAAATGGAAGATGATATGTGTTAATATAGTATATTGTTTAACGAGCAAGAAATGAGTTATACACTATACTTTTTCTACGGAAACAACAGATAATGGAGAAATGATTTAACAAAAAGCATGAAATTCGAATTTAATGTTGATGAAATTTCCATTCAGGTACAAATAAATGAGTAAATAGAGCTGTCAGTGCTTGAAATTTGACATTCCATAGGAACTACAATTATTATTATAATATAAAGTCATTGTTTTATCAGGTAAGGAAATGAAATGAAAGGCATACAATATACTTCATTGATCCATCAAGAACATTCAAGATAGAGCAATTTAATGTTATATCCCTAGAAAAAACATTTTCTCTACTCCCACATAAAGTGATTTTTTCTACACAAGGTTGAATATGAATTCCACTGATCACATACAATACTTGGAAATCATCTTGGATCACTAGGAACAACCTTACTGACACGTCATAATCATAATATGTCAACCTATATATGTTGAAAAATTGGTGATTTTTTCGAATCATCTGAAAACAGTAGTCGCACGAAATATCAATTCGTAAATGATGAATGTTATTAATTCCTAACCAGAGCGACAAAGATTTTATAAAATAAATCCCTTCCTATCAAATTTTGCGCCAAAATTCAACAGTATTCATCATCACCTTCAGACTCTATGAGCCAGAAGTCGCAATTTTCAACTAGTACTTTTTTACGATTATCTCATTGAACATTTACTGTGGATTTTGGCCTCATCGCCATATTCACTCTTGTCGTACAAACTACTATTTTTTCAGTACAAATAGAAATATATCATTTTGTGGTCTTCATATGAAGGCAAATAAAGCCACTTGTATTAGAAACCGATTAAAGATAGCTCTTACCTAGGATAACAGTTTGAAGGAAAGGATCACACTATTTTTTATTTTTCACAAATTCCAAAATTTCTAAGAGTAAAAATGGCTGAAAAAATCAAGCTGAAAGCTGAATCCAGGCTCTAATTTATGTCTTTAAAAACTGGAGTCACCACTGTCATTTGTTTGAATTGATTCAATTAACATTACATCAATCCATGTAGTTATCTCTAGAAATTCGAAGGTTACGTTTCTCAAATTAAATACCTCTTAACATTCTGAATTTGTTGCCTACTTCATCCACATATTTATTGTCTTGATATGAGCCTATCGTTCCAGAAATAACAGATGCTATTCCTGGAACATAATTTGTATTCATTCACTATGACAAAACAATATGCAAAGTCCATCTCTAAAACTACGCACAAAATTTCACAGGAATTTCCGATTGATCTAACTTCATCTCATTCAAGATTATCGAAACCATGGATCAAAAAGTCCTATTATATCTCTAAAATTAGTACTGAAAACTCCTGCGATAAATGATGGCCTCATTTAATGAATAATAATAATCATTCATACCCATCTGTTTCAGATCAGTTGTTAATTAATTTGAAAAATCTAATTCATAACGTCTCATTAGTATTCAAACCGTTGCAGATAATGCATAAATTAAATTACAGCAAGTAGTGGATCTTTTTTTAATTATTAATCGCGACGGAGATTGGAATTAGTCACGAAGGATTGTTGATATTTATGTTTTATAATTAATCGTGATCAACTTCTTAATTGAATTGTTGAATGAATGAAACTTGACCATTAAATATTCGGCAGCTTCCAGCGTTGTCCTATTGTAAGACTATATGTATTGTATATTGCAAAAAATATAGTATACACAGTTTGCAATTCTCTTCCAAACTTTTCATAAAAGTCATAATGATCATGATAATATCAATTATTATGAATGAAGAAAACTCGCGAACCAAAAAACGAATATATTCATCTTTCACTTCATATTATTATTTGAATTTTCTTTTAGATTAGTAGTAAATAAACGAAAGACAAAAGGTAAACTATCATAGAAGTGAATTAGCAGAATCCTGTTAATATTTGTAGAATCTATACCTGAAGTGGCATTGATAGTATCGCACGATAGAACTGTCAAATGAAATGAAAAATAATTTTCCAGTTATTGGGATAAAACCCCATCTTGTTTTGTATCTAAATTCTTACATGTGAAGAGAAACTTCAGAATGGTGAAAATGTGTATCAGAAACAGAGCTAATATATTAACCACACATCAACTCCCCAAGGATTACAATAACAATACATTTGAACTCCAGAAGTAGGTACCCAGTTTTTATGAATCTGAGTGAAAAGGCTGAGGGACTCCATGATTTTGTTAAAATAGTGATTATGAATGATATTTTTCAGGAAAATGTATTTAAACTGACTCCGTTCAAATTGATCATTGGTCCAAGGACATTTTGGACAGATTGAAGGAACATAAATTATTACTTGATTAAACCCTTGAAAAGCCCGACCCAGAAAGATTCTGATTCTGTTAGTAATTATTTTTTGACGGTGTGCCGGGTATATGACTCACTTATTGAAATAATAAGCAATGCTTGTTTATCGATTGAAGATTCTGCGACTATAACATTTTTTATGAACACCGCGTATATTCTATGCGAATGGTAACTTCCGGTTAGCAAATGAAAGTTAAGAACAAAGTAAAAGGAAAATAATTTGACTAGAAAACTTTATGCATAACATGTTTGACTCGATCCTGTGTAGCATGAAACTATAAAATGTTGAGATTCACTCGTATATAGATGAGAAATTCACTTGAAAGTGAAGTTCTTTTCAGAAACTTTGGAAACATTTCATGCCGTTAGTATTTTATTTCCTAAATTCACTTCAACAACTCTAAAGGCTTATATATTCAATATTTACAGCTCGTGGTTCTCTGTCACAACGCTCCATCTTTTTAAATAGAATTTATGATTGATGAGACTGGAACGATTATTATAAATGGTGTATTTTTAAACATCCCCCATGTTTCAGTCATGTTTGTCTCTTGAAGGAATAAAACTCCGCAAAACGAGCTTTTGTCAAGTCATTGAAGTGAACAAATTTCCGAAACTGTTATCAACAGCCAAGCCAGTATTTTGATAGATTGAGACGGATTCCTTTGATTCAATAAGGCCCTTTTTTTTTTTTTTTTTTTTTTTTTTCCGCTCCGTGGAAGCCGTCTGACCTGTCCTTCACAACCAGGTCTCCGGAAAGCACCTCAGCCTCTAGGGCTTATTGCGCTTTACTTCCCTATATTTCATGACACCCATTCCAACAGCCTTGTCCCCTGCACAAGTTTGTGCAGGTTGATTGCTGGGTGTTTGTCATATTCTTCTGGATCCAGAATTGGTTTTCCATATATTTGTTGCCTTTTGTGATCCAGAGCCTCACATTCGCAGAGTACGTGTCGAGCTGTCTCCGTCCCTTTGTTGCATTGTCTGCAGCTAAGGTCGCCGTTGTACAGCCCTATTTTGTTCAGGTGTCCTTTGAATGGACAGTGTCCAGTCAGTAGCCCTGTTATAATCCTAATCTGATTCCTGTTACACTGAAGCAGGTCTTCAGTCTTTTTCTTCAACGGTCCTTTTATGAAAGTTCTCCCGTGAGCACTACTAGGTAGATTTTCCCAGTAATCTCTGTGTTTTGTTCTCACCCAATTCCTTATATGATTCCGTACCATCGTTTTGGGTACCCCCACTGCTGGTTCGGGTCCAGTATATGGTGTCGATGATCCTTGCCTTGCAAGCTCATCGGCTTTTTCATTGCCTGTGATACCTGAGTGACCTGGGACCCATTGTAGCGCAAGTCTATTATGGTCTGCCAGATTTTTCAGTTCCTCGCGGCATTCCCATACCAGTCTAGATGTCACTCTGGGGTTTTTCAATGCCCTAAGTGCAGCTTGGCTGTCCGTAAAAATATTGATCCTCCCATTTCGTTGGGACCTCAGATTGATTGTTCTCGCGCATTGGAGTATAGCATACATTTCTGCTTGAAAAACAGATGTGTATTGTCCGAGCGGGTAGCTGTACCCTAGGTTCCTCCCCGCACAGTATACACCGGCCCCTGTACCTTGTTCCGTCTTGGATCCATCTGTGAACCAGTTGCTCCAGCCGGGCTTGATTTCAGGGGCATTGTCTTTTTGCCACTCTTCACGATCTCCTATCATTACTGAGAAGTTCGTGTTGAATGTAAATTTGGGTACCATGTGGTCCGTATTCATGTCAAGTACATGTCCCTCCACATGTCCCACGATATCTGTTTTCACCGATCTTTTATATCCCGATGAATTTTTCAGCCTGAAATGGCCCATTCTTGCCTCTCCACCTATCACAAGATGTAAAGGGGGAAGATCCAAGAGCACCTCCATTGCTGCTGTTGGTGTTGTTCTCATTGCACCTGTTATGCCCAGACAGGCAAGTCTTTGGACCTTGCTCAGTCTGTTCATAGCAGATGTTTGTTTTGTCTTTGACCACCATGCCAGAGATGCATACGTTATCATGGGTCTAACTATCATTGTGTACAGCCAGTACAACATGCTTGGTTTTAATCCCCATTTCTTTCCAAAAGTGCGCCTGGCCACTATAAGTGTCACCTCCGCCTTCCTTTTTATTCTGTCCACATGTTGGTTCCAGGTTAATCTTGAATCTAGAATAACTCCTAGATACTTAACCTCACCTGACAGATTTATTTCCTCACCTCGGAGTTTCAGAGGTCCGAGTCCCTCCAACTTGATTTTCCTGGTGAATGCCACTATCACTGATTTGGATGGGCTCATTTTAAGCCCCTCCTTATCGGTCCAACTAGTTACAGTATTCAAGGCCTGCTGCATGCGCTCTCTCACTATACTGTTATACTTGCCCTGTGCTAGGATGACTAGGTCGTCAGCATAGCCTAGTATTTCATGCCCGTTTCGGTCCAATAAGCATAGAAGCTCGTCCATAACAAGGTTCCACAGAAGTGGGGATAAAACTCCCCCCTGCGGGCATCCCCTTGCCACCCGTGCCACTATGGATTCGCCCGAGATGGTTGTATATATTAGCCGTCCTCTAAGCATGCAGTCTATCCACCTGCAGCTTGTTTCATCAATCCCTTTCCTCCTTGACGCTCGGACGATCGATTCCAAAGAGGTATTATCGAAAGCGCCCTCTATGTCTAGGAATGCCGCCAACAGCACCTCCTTGTTCCCAAGGGCATATTCTGCCCGTTCGGTGATTCGGCATATTGCCGTTTCTGTTGACATGCCTGACCTGTATGCATATTGGTTCTTGTGCAGTGGTCTGGTAGCCAAAACACTGTCCCTTATGTGTCTGTCAAGCATCTTTTCGAGAGTCTTAAGCATGAATGACATAAGACTTATTGGTCTTAGAGCTTTCGCCGATTCTTGTCCAGTTTTCCCAGGTTTCGGTATGAATGTGGCCCTTATCATTCTCCATGCCTTTGGTATATAGCCCATTGCCAAGCTGGCTCTGAGCAATATGCATAGTTTATGATACAAAAGTTCCGGTCCCTTTTGCATGAGTACGGGATAAATGCCGTCCGGACCCGGCGATTTATATGGTTTGAATGAGTCAATGGCCCACTTTGTCTTTTCCACATCTACCACTGTTTTCGCTGTCCTCCAATTCTCACTGGAGGCCCTTTTGGGAGGCTCCAGCTCCGAATTTTGCCAGGTCTCCAGTGTCAGATTTGTGGATACTGAGCCTGGAAAGTGCACCCGAAGCAGCTCTCTTATCGTATCTGCTCCCGTTTTTGTGTATTCTCCAGATTCCAATTTAAGATTGCTTATCGGCACCTGAGTCTCTTTCGAGAGTATTTTATAGAGTCTGGAACATTCCGGAGTCTGTTCTATCTCCTCACAGTGTCTCCTCCATGTGTCTCTCTTAGATTTTCTCAGGGCTTTATTATATTCAGTTAGGGACTTTTTGTAGTTGTCCCATCTTCCTGATCTTTTCGCGCTTTTAAAAGCTTTTCTTGTTTGTCGCCTCATGCGATCCAGATCTTCATTCCACCAGGGCACATTCCTGTTTGATTTCTGCATCGCTGTGGGACAATGTTCATTGAAAGTGGAGATTATAGCTTCCTGTAGTTGGTCCGCTGCCATCTCCAAGTCGTTTGAAGTTTTTATTTTAAAACTCGCCCGTCCTAACTTATTTTCCAGGTCTGCCTTATAGGCTTCCCAGTTCGTTTTACGAGGGTTTTGATATGTGTTATTAGGGGGGCTGATACCCCCTATTTCAAAGTTTATGTGTCTGTGGTCTGAGCAGCTCTCTTCATCAGACACATTCCATTTGTTGACAAAGTTACTCACAAAAGTGGTTCCTATTGTTATGTCTATCACCTCGCTTCGTCTACTGTTTACAAAGGTCGGTTTATTGCCTACATTTATGATGTCTAGATTATTCGCCATGATAAATTGTAATAAATACTCACCCCGGATATTGGTGTCTGTACTCCCCCAGGTTGAATGGTGTGCATTGGCATCTAGGCCGATGATGAGATGTGATCTGTCTGCTCCACAGACCCTCACAAGCTCTTCCATTTCCTTGGTAGGTGGTGGTTCCGGGTCATCATATGGAAGGTATGCAGATCCAAGGATTATTTCCTCTGGCCCATCCTTGCTTCCCGTCTTCAATTTCACTACCGTCAAGTCTCTGCAACAGAGATTATTGAGCGGCAGTATATTTATTCCCTTTCGGATTAATATGCATGTTCGTGGGACCTCGGAGGTCCTGCTGTAAATCAGTTCCCCCCCAATACCCCCCAACCCCAATATTTTTCCCCGGTATACCCAGGGTTCTTGAATAAGGGCGATATCAAACCCCCTCATAACCTTAGTAAGGACCGCCGAAGCCGCCTTACTGTGTTGTAGGTTCGCTTGTATCACCCTTATTTTGATCCTGAAGACCCTTCAGAACCTTGAAGGTAATCATGCCTAGCTTATAGTAGGCTTTCATTCTGTTTACCTCCAAGGCCCTGAAGGATTCTTCGTCAATGGAGAAGGCCAGTATTTGTCCTCCCTCCTCCACCTTCCTGCTTACTTGGGTCCAGTTTCCCACGCGCAATGCAGGATTCTGCATTCCTAGGCGTGTCCTCACCTTCCCCTCTTCATCTACTGGCCCTGGTACGAAAACCAACACCCTCGGCCTTTTTGGGAGATCTTTTGACTCAACGACTGTCAAGTCTGCACCCTCCCAAAGTCCAGCCAGAGTACCGATGATCCCCCTGAGCCAGCTTTTCGTATTTTCATTAGCGCAAGTCACCCAGAGGATTCCGGCGCTAAAGGTTGTTTTCCGAAACTGCAAAGGATTTTCACTCCCTGAGGGGCTATTGTCCAATGCCTGGACTAAACCCTCTTGGATCAGGTCTGCTTTCCCCTGATCCAGAGTGAAGTCAGGATGACGTCTGTCTATCACCGCCATCCCTAGTCCGCTCACAGCTTCGCTATAGGTTCCAGTCTGTTTCTGTGAACTCCTGGCTTTCTTTACCACTTTTCCTGGGGGAGTTTTTGTATCCTCCCTCAGCCTTTTCTTTCCCGCGGACGGGGTCTTATTGTCACTGCGTTCCTTTGGTCTCGGTTTTTGAGTCACCCAAGTCCCCGCAGCTATTTTTTGTGCTTTCTTCAGTTTGCGCTTTTGCGCTCCTGAAAGCCTCTTTTTCTGCAGTTCGAATTCCTTCAATCCTGCAGTAATGCTTCCGGCAGTATGTGTTGAGCCTGCCGCTTCGCTGGAACTATCACGGTCTAAATGCATTTCCGTGACAGTGTTATTTGAGGAGTCGCTCAAAGAGTCCTCCTCATTTTTATTTACTTGTCCTCGTTCCATGTTGTTCCCACGAGTATGGGGGATGAAATGGTCCGCACCCGCGGAGCCCCCTGCACGGGTGTAAGGCTTTGATACTCTGGGAGGTCGCCTGTTATCCCAGAGGCTCCGTTAGCGATACCTGATCAGGCCCAGGTATCATTCATCCTTCGGCACGGGTCGCTTGACACCTTGGATTAGGCCCTCCCCTCCTCGTTTGCCCTGTTGGGAAACAGGTTACTAGAGTCCACCAACGTAGAGGTGAGGATAGGAATTGAGTAGGAGAGGCTATGTGGTATTGCCAAGCATTACCATGTCTGGCGCGTCACTACTCGTTCGGACTCCCAATAAGGCCCTACTCCTGATGGATATGCATATATTGTAAGGGTTAGCCTATATTACTGAATTTTAATAAAAAAGTTTTAATATCACATCAAAAAACACTGAGATCTCGGGGTGAGAATCAAGTTCTACTGAAGGTAGATACATTGTTTTAGGTTTTTACGTCTATAGACCTATCAAGGACTTTCTGAGTAACTGTTTCTGGGCATTCCTGGCACGTCTTACTCAGTATAGTCGAAAATAGAGTTGGACACATACTAATATATACAGTTCACTTTTTTGGGGGTTGAATTACCAGAACATTGCTGCTATATGGAACAATATCTTCCAGCACCATGCTGTTAGTTTTCAGTGCAACAATTGACACATGTGGAAAACTGAACTTTCCACCCAAAAATGGGAAGTTATGACCAACATTTTAATACGCCTTTCCTCAGGTTGAAAAACTAACCACGAAGACCATTGCTATGCCAAAATAGTAGTGCCGGAAAGAATTTTTTTGGGGAAATAAAAAAATATCCTAGTACCTTTTTATATACTTGCTTATACTTTCCACTAACGGAGCATATGGTGTTCGGATTCTTCCCCCTTCTGACAGAACCTGCATTGGGTTTTATGTGCTATATTATGTCATACTCATAATGCTTATATATGTTTTTTGAGATGACAAGGCCATGTAATATATTCGAATGAAACGAAAAAAGGTTCCAATCCTGGATCATAACGCTCCAAATTAATCACTTTGAAGAGAAAAAATGACCCCAACTGGAAATAATGGGCTCGATAATGGGTTGATTTTGAAGATGGGGGCGTTATGCGTGACTTTCTCCAACCCAAAAAAGTAAAGAGGTCGATCTAAAGTTGTGGATTATTTCAGTGAAAACGCCAAATACCTCAGTAATTACAAGTCTTGTCTTGAACTACTCAACCCATCACGTGTACTTGTCTACGAGCACTCTATCTTCAACTACAACACTACAATAGTGCCTCTTAATCTCTATGATCCTTGTATTATGTATCATCACTTTGTACTCGACTTTGTATTGTTGAAATTCAACGCATGACCTCATTCCACTGTAGATAATTTACTTGAACAACAGGGTACCCCCAAATTACATTGATCATCAAATGTTGCCGATAGGAAAGTCATAGAAGATGATAGGAGCATTCTGAACCGCTCGAAAGGAGAATAAGAAATAACCGTTACATCACATCGTGTTGAGGGCGGACAAATATATTGCTCGAGGAGAACAGGACAAAATTCGCAGGAAAAGCAGGTTTATCCGAATGAAAGCATCCTCAATCAGCTCTAAGTGTGTATAGAGAGGTCATAGGCAATAGAAAAACAATTACAATGCGTTTTTAACTTGAACTAAAAATATTACTGTTGGTTTCGATATTTGAGGATGTATGTAGGTAGTTTGATTCATTTTCATTCAATTGATCTTTCTCCAATTTTTGTGAACTCCTACACAAATTTGCGAAATCGTATTTCAAAGAACGCATGGTTTCGAAAACTCCAAAGAAACATGAATGTATTACCAAACAAACTATTGACATCAACAATATTTCAGATCATGGACTGTTCGGTTTACATAATTAAAAATAAGTACTTCAACATGAGAAGTTTCTTTTGCAATAGATTGCTTCTTAAACGTTAACAGCCACGTACCAGATGCCAATGATCAGCAATAATTGTTTATGGCATCGGCTAACGTGGCACGTGGAGGAAAATCATAAAACGGAAATGAATTTGTCGTGCCTTTTCTTCAGTTGTGGTGGTCAGAGGCGGTGCAAATAAGACGCTTCTGAAATGATAGTCTTATTATACCTGAAATGCCGGAAGAAATAATTTTGCATTGATGAAAAATTTCGATAATGAACAGAATGCAGAGATCGACTTCAGTTTTTCTATTAAGTTTGTCTTTCACACAAAATAATTGAATTTCGCAATCGGTTGGATAGTTTCACATCACCTATCAGGTGGGTTCAACCTTTCGATAAAAAAATTGAAAAACTGAGGGAAAGATCATCCGGCTTATGATCCGAGGGTTGCGGGTTCGATCCTCCAACGGGGCAGAGATTTTTCTTTGAAAATTTTTCTCCTATGCGATAAGGAATGACTCTGCCACGTTTCGTGGTTGACGGGTCCGCGAATAACCATGCTGCCTCTGAGGTATGGCGTAGGGAGTTAGTAACAAGCCTACGTGCTGAAGGACTTCCTCAGAAGTCGATGGCGTTTGATATATAATACCATAAATGACGTTAACTTCTACTAAGGGACAACAAAAAGGAAAGCTATTCTGGGAGAATCGGAAAATCTGATTACACAAACAAATACAAGTGGAGAATTGAGTAATATTGGTTCGAACTTTCATTTTCTATATAATTTATTTTATTGAGAGCTGGCAGAAAAGTTTTCAGATCGAGAAAACAGAACTAAAATAACAGAATACTAACAAGAAAACTGAAAAAAGCGTTTGGAAAGTCATACAGATTTGAAATGGAAAAATTAATTAAATGAGCAGAAATCAGACTAAAGGTAAAGTAAGCAATGAAAACAAAAACCTGTCAAGAAATGTGTTGGGTTGAAAAACTAAAACAAATAATTACAAGAGCATTGAAATAAACAGAAAAATAAATGAAAATGCGAAGGAATTGAATATTAACACCTGAATTTACTGGTATCCACAATTTTTTGCTTTTCGATCATACCTAGTCTTCAATTCGTATATACCACACGAGAAAAAGAGGAATGCAAACCTCTTTTCATGAACAAGTCTGATGGACAACATAGTTACCAATATTTTTGGCTAAATATAATATAATATAGTATAATAGTTCTTCGCTTCAAAAGGTTCAAATATTAACTACATTTACAGATAAGTATTGGAGAAATGCTGAAATTTCAATCTATTTGAGGCACATGTCTTGCATATTTATATATTGATGCATTCTTTATAAAAGCGATGGTGAATATTTCAACTGAATTTGAAAAAAATGAAAAAAAATATTACATCTTACTGAATGTTTGTATTTATGGATCTTTTGAAAACGAACAAGCGTTGACGTTCTTTCAATGTATTCTTCTTGGCTGAGCTAGGACTAATCCGATTATAATATCAGTTTATACATGTTTAATCATTTTATTACACACAAAAGAAACCTATGTGAATAAAAATATACTTATGTACTTATGTTTCGTGAGTTAACTTGATCTCTTATACATTTGCTCCCTGTAACCCATTATGTGAACTATCTATTATTATCTTTAGAATAAATTCGTAGAATTTATTTTTATATTTATCAAAAAAGAAAACACATCAAATATAATATGTTCGAAAATGCCGTCAACCCTAGGTTATTTCCTGTATTTTTTTCCCAAATGAAGAACAACACTCTGGCACGTCACTGTTTATGCATATACTGTACATGAAACGAAACAGAAATTTTAAGGCAACATACGTGCGACACATGCTCTTACGCGTCGACAGATTTAACAAACATAGGAAATAATTTCAATGTTTTCACTGTTTTATTGATATTTGGGTCATTCCTCTTGCCCGTTTCAAGTGCACCACTATAAAGATGTGTTAACAAGACCAAATATTATGCAGCAATTAGCCACCTTGCGATAAAACGAATTTGGTTTATTACAACGTGGAAGAGGGTTTACGCCTTCCTGAAAGTAGTTTCGAAATCGAAGTATTGAGTGTAGGTATATTGCACGATGGAGCAAAAAGTGCTTTATTAATAACGAACTGACACGAGCCAATTTCGTTGGGCGTTAATAATTTTTGTGATGCAATTACCTATATTGTGTAGTTCTTAGTAATAAGTTTCATGGAGTTCATCACAACTCTGCCCTCAGGGCGCACTCGTAAGAGCGTCTGAAAGAAGTCGGAAATATTATAAACCCCTTTTTTTAACCTGTTAGAAAATGAATTTCAATAAAATACGAAACACATTTTTCATCAGTTCTCTTGAAGAATTTTTCTGTAAAATTCAAAGTGGATTGGACCTAGGAATCACGTTTTCCCATACAAAATATTGACCCCGTGTTTCACCACTTTAGGGTTTGAATTTCGGAAAACCCTTTCTTATCAGATGCCTACGTCATAAAAAGAACACACAGATTTCTACGATCAGCGGCTTAGGCTGTGCGTTGGTTCACCCCAAAAATAACTTTCTATCCCTTTTTAACCCGGTTAGGCGAATAATTCAAATAAAATACGAAACACGTCTTCAATATACTCTTGTGAAAGAAGTCTTTGCAAAATTTGAGTAGATTGGACGTAGGATTCACGTTGTCCCATACAAACGTCGACCCCGTTTCTCACAATTTCCTTTTGTGCATTTCTTGTGATATCCATGGAGTTTATTATCGCTTAAAAAATTTGGATTATCCACAACATTTAGTAAATGAGAAAAAAAATCATAAATTTTTTGTGATTATCCTTCCTGCAAACCGAAAAAACATTTATTTTCGCAAACTGTAAATGAACATACTCTCAAGCACAACCAAACTGAACCAAACCTGTTAATGTACCATGAAATATAATTCAAAACAAGAGAATTTTAGTCTCGTAGATACGTACTTCGGACGTATATTGTCAAGTATCCTTTGATTTCTTTTGTGCTCATTTTTAGGTCTCGGCTAATGGATATACCGGACCTTGTCTAGCGCCCCTCAAAACGTGCCTAATAATACATGTAATGAATCTAAATCTGTGACTAGCGGGCCAATTCCTTTTTGGAATGTAACAATGAACAGTCTCAACACAAGTATTTTGAAACACCTTTCAATTGATTAGGATTTTGAAATTTCTATTACAAAACTTTCTAAGCTATTTCGGTTGCCGAAGGTGGCTATGATTTATTTAAATGATTGACTGAATTGCACAGAATCATATCTGTATTTGAAAATCGGATGCTTGTGCCTTAGACAATGTGTATTTCGTATCTTGTATTTGATCAAGTGGCAATATTGAAGAATTAGAAAATAATTCAATATCGTTTGATATACCTATAGAACTTGCTTATCTATTGAGAATTCAAATTGAGATCGCAGCGCTCAAATCCCGGAGAATTTTGATTACATTGCATTATTACCTCATATAATTTATGATTGTGTGATTGTATTAACGTTTTGAGAATGTGTTTCATATTTTCCGCGAATCTCAGTTGTGTAGAGTGAATGATCTGTTTATCAAATAATTGAACTGTGGCAGTGCTGAAATTGTACAAAAGTTCACGTTACGTAGTGTTGGAAAAACATAATTCAGCTTTGTTAATACTTTCGGCAAAGTTCTCATTTTTTTAATAATCTTGGAAATGAGGAACAGTGTCTTATAGAACATGCTTCCCACTAGGTATAGTTTAAATGGCCAGGCCGTTCTTCGATATAATAATTGCTCTCTTTAGTAAGCATTCCTGTATTTTCCAGAGAACCTGTAATCAGACATTGGGGTACACAACAATAAAGGGAATTGTCAGAAACCATGCATTCCACAATTCACAAGAAAACTGAAAATACCTGAATAATTCGAAATACATGACCGCATTCACAGATCAAATGCCAGAGAGCTGTCTTGGCGTCAGAAGGATTTGAGAATACAATGCATTTCGAAACACCGAGGAAAACATTCGAATTGTTATACAAGACTTGTTTGCGACGGGACAACTGTTAAAGCTTGAGTGAACGAGTGCCTTTGTTAGAGATATTCAACACTGTGTTAACAGTAAAACACTAACTACATTCAAATTCAAATTTTAGGTCTTCAAGGGACAGACGGATCGAGATGCACTGTATTTCCAAGTGCTAATGAAGAGACCTACAGCTGGTCGAAACAACTGTATGGATATGGATTTGTGAAAGCAATCAGTCCGTGTGTCGAAATTCTGCTACCAAATTTATAATGACAATGACATTATCACAACGATAGCAATTTTCATTTGATTCGTACATGTTAACGGCACAATTTCGGCCAAATTCTTCCACCAGCGGTCGTATCCCTTCGTTCGTGTTTCCGAATCAACTCCTTAAGTCCTTTTACTACGTTGTTGTGATCGTATCGAATAAAAACAAAACCGCATGTGCAGAATATGACAATATCCATTCGGCATTACAAATGCGCAACACAATAATGGAGTTTCGAGATGAGCGCGCGAATACGTCACTTCCGTGGCGGCGAGGCCACGGAACACCGTGTTCCGCATACAGAACGATTCTGATCGGAAGTGCTTCTTCTCTACCGCCGACCCGTGTAGTATCAACCGCAAATTGATGGTACTCGATGAAATTTACATGAGATTGCATCGAACCACCGTGATGATTTACGGCTAAGATGTCTAAAAACACTTGCAATTGATGCAATTGTTTAGAATTTTATGGCGACACTTTTACGAATCAAGTCGCTTTCCCAATTCCATCACCAGATGACGCCAACTGTCAGACATTGAAAACAATGTCATATGATTTGACGTTAATACAAATTTCTGGAAGATATAAGATCCCATTCCTGCTGGATCTGAGTTCTTCTATTGTTCTCTCTAGTTTCGTTCTAGTTCAAAGTTTACTTACTGATGCGTTGTTGATTAAATCTTGTGAGCTAGTCATACGTGCGATAATCCTGTTTTTTCTATTGGGGCTAAATAGTCTGGAGCCGTAGATATCCCTTTCCATTTATGTGCAGTATCGAAGAAGAGCACATGAGATCTTAATCATTGAATATACATATTATGAATTATACATATAAATACATTTTATAATATTACCTTTTATGCAATTTCACTTGTTATTATTATTTTGTTTGTTAATTTTAGTTGGAATTGTGATAGCCATTATTTGATGTATAGAAATGTCACGGTTCATCATTCATTGATTTATGAATTTTATTATTATTATTACTATTGTTAAAGTAATTTTCAGATGAAATGTAGGTATACTCGACCTCAGTGGCGGATCCAGGATCAGGTCAAGGGGGGTCGATAACTCAAAATTTATATATATATATATATATATAACAGAAAATTATGAGCTACCGTATAGCAACAACTAGTCAAGATCCAAAAAAAAATGTGAGAGATTGACATGAGCAAAATTTGAAGGTGTAGCCAGGAGGTAAAGTAGGTTCGAAACTTTACTTTTTTTAACTCGAATCGAGTTGATTTAACCTAATCAACAGCATATTCTACTCATACTCTCATACATAGTATATTCAAATCGTTACCGGCATACACAATACTCATCACAAATGTAACAAGTCTAATTTTTCAAATACTGCGCCAAAAAGGATCCAATGGCAGCACTGTCAGAAATTTCTCGAACTTTTCCTCGATAAGCCTGACAAGTGTCAATTTTCTTCAAAGTGTCATCGAGAAAAATTGCAATTTAATAGTTACAAAAAAAGCATTTTATTTTGAACTTACAACTTGAAGAGGACTCTATTTTCATATTTTACTCGGCTTGATCCAGCGTCTGAACGGACTGAACCAGAAAAAAAAGAAAGAACAATCGGTGAGTCCAAAAATTTCAAGCGAAATTTGTTTGTATGTTTGTTTGGGTAACATTCAATCCAGATCTTGTTTGTACTATTTTTAATTCTTGAGAATTTTTTTTAGGATTTGGAGGATTATTGAATTGAATAAATTGATGAAATTGGTTGTTAAAAAATGAAAATTCACTAATGTTTAAATGTAGCCTGCTCTTTAGTTTTCAATGGAATGTAATAATAATTATTAAAGTTCTTAAATTTTAAAGCAAAAAAATTTATTCTATTTTATTTTTTTGTCTTGCTCATGTGACATTTTTTCGTTCCCTAACAAAATTTGGAAATTAGGAGCCGATAAAAATTAAAAAAAAAATTACTTATTTTCCCAATGGGAAACCCCTCTCCGTGGATCCGCCACTGCTCGATCTCTACCATCGGTGGAGCATTTCTTTGCCTCTCAGGGGGATTCTCTCAGTAGCAGCTGTCTTCCGTAGAAAATGTCAAAGAATTCAACAATTTTTAACCAAAGAAGTGAGAAAAAACCCAATAAATTTCCATCAATTCAACAATTTAAGTAATGTGAATGAATTAATGAATTACTCATAAATGAATGACATTCGATCAATTCAACATTTCAATTTGAAAATGGATAACCTAACCACTAATGAACGATGAGATTGAAACCTTTGGTGTAAAAGTTGAAACATTTCCTAGAGATCAATTACTCCAACACCAAACTGATATTTTTGCACTCGACGCGCGTTTCGCTAATAAGGTTGGCATCTTCATAAGAAGAAAATTGACACTAAATCCAAAGACTAGGATTAGTTGTTTACATACCTAAAGTTTTCCAGTCCGCGCATCTTACCAAATTACTAAGCAACAACGCTGTAACTCACTAGTGCTAAAAAAGAGTGCAGTATACAGTGCTTTTCTTAACCGTCCCCCCTTTGGTTTTTCGAACGGGCTAACTCAAAAAATTGAAATTTGGGATAATGAAATCGATACATAAGTACGACTGGGCGCCACCTGGGAAAATAATCAAATGGAAAGGGGATCTGGTGATACATCATTTTGAAGCTCCCGACGAATACTTTACAACCCTAGAATATGAAGGGAATATCTTCACCAACTACAAAATGTCGGAACATTGCCTGAATACATCGACGTTTAACTCCATACTTTGAGGAAATAAGCTGAGTTCAGTTCAGAAGATGCTAGAAATGGTTGCCTTAAACGTTTTGAGGAAAAAAGAGCCTATCCGATATTTCACGTCGAACATTTTCGCACATGAAAGGGTCGATATTTCTACAAATATTTATTATTCTCTGCCGTATATTCAATATTGAAGCGGATTCAGTTTCATACATCTTTTGCTTCAAACAGCCCGATATAAAATAGTCTGAAGGTGTCAAATATGGCAAGCGGGCTGGAACTTCCGCAGGACCTCGATGGCCAAACCAACATGTAAACTATCATCCGAATAGTTTGTCACTTGTCTGGAGTTATGTGGTGGTGCTCCATCTTGTTGGAGTAATGATATCCATGTCGAATTCAATAGGAATCACTTCGACGATTTCGATCATTAGAGGATCAACACTAGTTTTAAGCACATTCAAATACAGTTCCCTTGTTAAATTTTGTTAAAATGACAATTTTGGAGATAGCGTACGTGATACCCAAGGACTGTATATAATGTGTTTGCATTCAGGTAATTACTAAATGTCCCGCCATTTTGTAGCAGGTGAAGATATGGACTTTATATTCTAGGGTTATATAGTATTCGTCAGGAGCTTCGAAATGCTGTATGACAAGACCCCCCTCTCAATTAAATTTTTTTTCCAGATGACGCCCAGTCCCCATCTTGAAATTTTCATCTGTCAATTTTACTCCAAAATCTAGTATTTAAGCATCAATTTCATTACCCGACTTTCAATTCTTTGGGTTGACCGGTTCAAAAAATAAAAGGGGGGAGGACATTGAAGAAAAGCACTGTATGCAGGGCATATGCTGCATTTACCTTTGATTCACTGCAGACACTGTGTATTTTTATAGTATCCACAGTGAATTTTGTACATAAAGAAAACAAAATCAAAAAATATTTCTACTAATTACGGCATATATGGAGTTTTTGCTTAGTAAAGAAAGCACGAAATATTCGTACTAGACAACCATCTCAAAATCTCATGATGGCCATTTTTGTACATACGGAACTTTCGCTTATCAAGGCACTATGAGAAAAACTAAAGTACATATAGCATATTTATGTGAATTCGAAGTATCATTTTTTTAAATTATCTAGACAGCGAACTGAGAATATACAGCGATTGCAAAATAAGTACAGTTTTCAGAAAACCAGGTTAGCAGAGTATAAACCTGAACTGTAAATAACACTCCCCGAAAATGTATTGTACTTCGTTGCCCTAGATGAGCCTTTTAATTATATTCGGTGCGTTCTAATATACTGCGAAACCCTGGATTAGTTCCTTATCCGACGCACACTTAACCAATTCTAATCATTTCTATCCTCATACAAACGAAATATAGGTTCTGAGTTCTGAAATCAGTGACGGCGCTTGCTGGATTATCGGACAGACGAAAATTTTTTGCTTGTCCCCCTATCGGCGGTAATTCCTATTCCCTAATTATATGTAGTGAATAGCAATATAACAATACTTTTGAGTTTGGTACTAATTCTTTTGAAGATCCCAATGTGGTTGGCGAAACGCGCGTCGAATGTGGGTAGTTGTAAGGGGGAGTATAAATTATTTTATTATCTTTCAAAAATGTGTCATTTTTTCCAACCTACTTTTAGGTTGAAAAGTGACTAATTGTTCATTGGGAAGAGGAAACATCTTTCCCTACCTCTTTCGACACCTCTTTTTTTCTATTCGAAACGTCATTCAACTAATCGGATTTTAAGAAGTGTTTAGTATTCTAACCAACCCGCCTATAGGTACTCACTTTCATCCCCAAAACCCCAATCCCCTCCAATGACTGAAGCCTCACTCAGTTTTCAGAAATGAAACGCCAACACCACATCAGCGGTTTTCCGTATAGCATCTTCCGCATTATCGCTAATCAGGGCCAGTCTATTTTTATTATTCAAAATGCGGCCAATATTTCAGTGGGTAATCGAAACATTGCCTCTTTGCAAGACTGGGATACCTATGTGAATTTTCAATGTTATGTCAAAAGCATTCGTTGAAACGAAACGAGAATGTTCATATATATACATTATTATATTTTTATCCTCTACCTAGGTAAATGACTTTTAACAATACTGGCATTCGTTGGGAAATTAATCTTGTAAATAATAATTTATTCATTTTTTGTTTATTTTAGGAAATTATTCCGAACGATTTTGAATATAATTGTTCAATAACCTCGGCAAAAGATGAGAAGAATAGTTTACCTCTGCTTTCAACCTCGGTGACCTAGAAACTTTTCCTAGAGATCAATTACCATAAAACCAAACTGATATCTTTGCACTCAACGTGCGTTTCTCTGACAAGGTTAGAATCTTCAAGATTTTCTGCTTGGTGCATGTAGCTGTATATTTTTTAACGCGAAGATCAGGGCCTGATTAACCATTGGGCTAATTAGGTTGCAGCCTAGGGCGCGGGAATCATAGGGGCGCGCTGAAATCGTGTCTTTGTATGCACTGTTAATCCAGCATCACTGCATCTGCCCTACATATTTCAAATAGACCGAGACAAAACACTGAAACTAAATGCGCTGTGGAGGAAATGAAGTGACTTTTTTGCAGTATTCAATGAGATCTACAAATTCGTTCTCTTGGTAATTTTAACGATTTTTCAACTCAGCTCCTATATGTGACAAATGATGTTGGCGTCCTGTTTTTGATTTTTGAAATTTTTTGTCGAAAGGAGTTGCTTCTCGAAAAAATGTTCTCATTGTTTTTTCCTGTACTTTCTGATAACATGAAAATTTTGATTATTTTTTTTCATTTTTTCATGTCGAAATATTCCGTGGTCACATCCTTCTTCATTTGAGGGGGCGATAGAGAAAAATGTATCCTTCAATAAACCCGTATTTTTTATACGTAAAAATTCACTTTGATATTGAAAAGATTCAATACATTTTTTCAAGCGTAATAATTCCTTTTTTCATTCTGTCAATATATATTTAAAAGAGAAAAACTTGATTATTGCATATTTTTTCGTATTTTATGAAATTTCTTTCACATGAGTTCTGGAGCTTGCCCCACTATTACGAGGACATATTTTTTTATCGATATCTACAAAAAAAAAACACGAACAGTGGGGATGTCGGGATGGTCGCGCTCAGAACCGATCGATACAACTTTTTATGGAGTCCATAAAAATTGAAAAATTGATTTTTTTCATTCAGGATCTTCGAGATATCGAGAGCTTCCCGAATTTCTTTCCCCACAAGGGGGTCGGAAATAAATTCAAATACCTTGAAAAAAATTCATCTATACAGCAATGTAAAAAAAAACTCTCTCACTACGGAATAAACCCTATTCGTGTAAAGGATAACTTTTCAGATCGCTCTGAAAACTTTCATGTTGAAATTGTCATACTAGTAAACACACGAAGGGGACGCGTCCTCATAATTAGCCTAGGGCGGTCAGTATTGATCAGGGCCTGGCAAAGATGTTTTGATACCTGATTATCTACTCAGCAAGTTGAATGTATTCATGAGACAGATCGCAGCCATTGCTAAATCATTCACTCACCCTCCATCACAGGATTAAGGATGATTATTTTTTTTTACTTTACAAAATGCTGTCAAATTTTTCCGCCCTTTCAAGTTGACGTCATAGACAGCCTGTACTTATTATACCCTTATTTTCTGCTGGCCCTAATTGGAATGTTTTTTCACATTCCTTGACTTGAACTTTACACAGAACGGGAGCCAACCTTTACACTCAAATAGTTTGTACATAACAATGTTCCGCTCAGAAATTCATTACATATTTTTAATTGAGGTTTTGTGGTTTGTTTCCGTATATTGTTAGTAGTAGCAGGCAGGTGGCCGTGGGCTATATTTGGAATGGAATGGGACGATCTAACAGAATACTAATGAAGATGCAGTGGGAATACATACCTTGAATCGATTCCCTGATTGAACATTATTCAAAAAAGGCAGTGGCTAAGTTGCCACAGCGCCTTGAACGATAAAAACTGATACATGGTGTAATGTTTCATTTTCACTGTTTATGATTTTATATGCTTTCTACGCAATGTGAACACGAAGTAAAAACTCACATGTTTCTTCAACAAAGCCCCGAGCAACAAAATCTGAGTTGGC
Source organism: Zygogramma bicolorata (assembly GCA_032362365.1). NCBI lineage: Eukaryota > Metazoa > Arthropoda > Insecta > Coleoptera > Chrysomelidae > Zygogramma > Zygogramma bicolorata. Next base: position 108,733 of record JAVJAQ010003729.1, read on the forward strand.
ATGTTCAGGAGTCGACTGCATTTTTTTCACTTGACTTGACTTGAAAAACGCGAAAATGATGATTGAAAAGAGTCCAGAATTTTCAATTCTGAAACTTGTAGAGATGAAAGAAACTTGTTTCTTCCTTTTATTAGCGATAAATCATTAAAATACTCCAAATACTTACTTCACTATTTGCGGATATTTCAAATCATAGAGGATTATAACAATCAGTAATTCTCGTCAGCTAAAAATATATGGGTGCACTTTTCCTGCAAAAAGACCGTATTCCCTGTAATAAAATATCCGAAAAGAGTAGATGAAAGTGGAACACTTTAGTACCTACTTATTAGCTTTCAAATTTATGTTATGGCGAGAGCTTAATCGTCCATTACGATTCGTAATGAGGATACGAATACTAGATTTAAGAACGAATTTTCCATAAAACTGCTATGCTTTGGCGAAGAAAAACTTGAAATTCATCCGCTTTACGTAGCACTATAAATTCTGAACATAACATGGATAATTTGAATGGAAGTTAAGATAGATTTTCATGAGGGGCAGTAATGATCTCAGATAAGATATCATCGTAAATCGGAAGGTACATCATTGAGGTAATTTTCAATGTAGATCAATGGGATTATTTAGTAATGTTAAACATGCTGAATTCCTCAACGGATTATAAAAGATTTGTTGATACCTACTATAATAAAAATTGAAATCGAAATGAAAATCAGCTTAAATTGATAGGATTCATTTGTTGAAGATCACTATCTGCAAACGTTATATGGTGATAGCTGACATTTAAATCGCACACCTTCCTTTATTTTTCAGGTAATACCACTTATTCCTCAGTCAGCATCCCTATTATTGATGTCAATAGTGGCAACATACTTTTTCTCAACCAATCTGTACGATTGCATCGTTTTCTATGGTATTCTGAGGGCTTTAACTCACTGGTGTGGTGTAACAATAACACAAAGGCGAGCTTTAACAATAAGAAAGTGAGGAAAACTTCAATAACTTAAGGTTCAATGATCCCAAAGCCTTTTGTCAGCAAGCGCCTTCGTTTTGTTAGGCTTAATTGTTATGACAATTTCAAAATGGTGATACTGTTTTGATTTCGCGACCGGAGTCTTTTGCATATTTCATGTATGGAATAAGAAGTTTTGTGATGAGTTTACATAAGAAATGATGCATAATATTAGAATCGAGTTTGCTAATTGACAAAAATGCTTCACCATTCAAGCATTTACATTCGATTGAAATTATAAAATTTGAATTCAACTTCTGTTGAACTTCTGACGTGTCGTTTATTTGAAATTTCAAATTGACAATAACAATCGTTATAGAAATGTTTCCTTCGTAAAGAAGTAGGTACTAAAATTGATACTTTCCTATATAAACTTTGTTCACCCTCAATCGGTTGAAGGGAAGTTGAACTTTTTACGACCTCACTGTAGGTATTTATTCAATCACAAAGTGACAAACATGTCGTGGTATGAGAAAGGTATTTCATTTTGTACACCCGGTATCAGTCACTTAGCCACCGTGTGAATAACTTCTCTTGTTGAGCAGACTGTTGGTCAGTAATGTCAGTACGACGAGATCTATGATAATATACTGAAACAATGGTAGGTCGGCATATCCATACAATAAATTTGATTTCTTTATATAAAGTAGCTCCAAGGGATCCCTCGGGAAATCCACTGTGAACTCTTTATCTCCCTATTCATCAATACAAGTACTTTACGCTATGTTCAGTATTTATTTTAATTCCTGAATTCATGGAAAGTTGATAACAGGATGTCCAAAACTCTATCGATACGTTTCAACAAATATTTGTATCTTTTTCCCTTTCAAAAAAAACAGTATGGCATCTTCCTTCTTTTCAAAGGGACAAGGTAGCAAAATCGGACGATGCAAACTGGGAAATTAATAATTCTTGGCACTTTTTGACGTCATTCATGAAAATTTCCATCATCGTTTTTCAAAATATTCCAAAAAATACAATACATTAGATTTCAATAGAAATCCAGTTGGAAACCCACCATGTATTTCAATTGAAAACCAAAAAGTATCAATATAGTTTTCAGAAATTTTTCTATTTGGAAATATTCCAAAACCAATCCGATAATAATAATTTTTGTTCATCTGAAGATTCCATGGAAGAAATGAAACTGTTTGGTAGTAGGTACCTAGTTTGAACTTCTATTGCCTAACAAAGAATCGAACATAAAAACTGCCAAAGCTCAGGAACGTTGATAATATACTATTAAACAAATGCCAAGAAAATTATTTTTCACGACTTTCATGTATGACATTGTTCCAGCCTTCTTAGACCAACTTAAAATTCGCAGTTGACATGTCGCCGTATGAGGTGAATTTAAATTTGGTAACGTTTTTCACTACACACATGACCGAAATATTCAAGTTATAAATTACGTTACGAAATCATCGAGGTAACAACATGAGCGAGCAGTTATGTTTCGAGTTCTAAGAAGTCGTTGTTATTCTGATATTTTTTTTTCGTGAATCTCGCTTGGAATGCTTTAGATTCTACTGATAGCGATTTAACACACAGAGTACCCCCCAGCAAAAAGAGAAAGGAACAGGTCAGTGACAGTGATAAAAAAGAACGTAAAACCATGAGTTGTTTTCGGTAGTTATATCTCTAGGACATTGATAATAGACGAGATAATGGGGAGTTCTCCTCCTGACGAACATCAGATATTTTTTATGAAAGAGCTATGAAACACTTTTTTTTCAAATTAATGTGAGTACCTAAAAATGAGCAATGAAATAGGGCATTCAACATTCGAAGGGATTTGTTTCTATTTTACCATTATACAACACCGCTTACACATTTCATAGATAATAAAGGACAAATGAGTTAAAAAGATGACATATTCCAGAATCGTGCTATTCTGTTTATTTCTGTTCCGAGTAATCATATGACATTTTGTGTCAACGAAGATGGACTACGATTCTTCTTCTTCTATCTTCGATCTACGCTGTTACCAACATGTGAATTATAAACAAATCCCTTTAAAAATTAAAAGCCAACATTTGAAAAATTAATTTGAATAGTTTTGGCAGTGAACTCATGAATAAAACTTTTTTTTTGTTCGAACTTGCAATAACCAAAATTGAGGAGAATTTTCCATGTTACCAAGCAACGAGCTTGAGAAATTATGAAGCATTCGTCAATGTCCCAGGATATTCGGCAAAAAATTATTTGACAAAAAAAATTACAACTCACAACGAAACATTTATTTATTCATTAAAAGTACAGTTAGTGAAATTACATTAGAATTCAACTCAACATTATATTCGTTGCAGTCTTTATCATGGAAGATCTATTGCCACGCATGATATTTATGATCTTGTTGTGGTGTTCTTGATCTAAATTTGAATATGGTTTGATAGAATTTTGATTGCTATGACCAGTTCTTGCAAATTCGCTAATAGTAGTTCATCAATCCAAGTGATTTGTTATCTTTTTGTCGTTTACATTCAAGCCAATTGCCTCAGCAGCAGATTTTGTCCATCTATATATTGTATTTCTTCCAACAGGAACATTATCGTAACATTTGTCAGTTAAATTTTTCCGAAGTCGATTTGGTTTTAAGAACAGTCATGGCAAGGTAATATTTGAAACCATCCATCTTCTACTTGTACAGCTTTCAGAACCACTCTGGCTCCAAGACTGGACGCCAAACAACGGATTTGAAATATTCTGGTACACCCAGGAGTGGAACCTGGATCGTGCAGTTGGTAGCCCGAGCTCTTTACAACACGACCATGACACCACTCTATATTACTAGTATCTTCTTGGTTTCTTCAATTTCCTTCAATTTTTATATTTCATTTGTCAAGACTAGAGATCAGTTACCCTGACACCAAACAAATGTTCCATGCATTTGATGCAGGTTTTGCTAACAAGGGTAGCATCTTCAGGAGAAAAACATTCATACAATATCATTGTTCTTCTCCTGAAGAAGCCAATATTGCTTGCGAAACAGCCGTCGAGTGCAATTAAAATCAGTTTGGTGTTTGGTAATTGATCACTAAAAAAAGAAGTTTCACAAAGATTACAATCTCATCGTTCATTTTATTTGTATTATTGTGTTTTACATTATTTCCATGACTTCAATACTTTTTCACTCTGATTTTTCACCTTGTTTACAAACAAAAACTTTTCTGTTCGCAAGAGCAATTTTCATTTACAATGTTTCTTTTGCATCTCCAGTGAAAATGTTATTTTTTCATGTCCCCTTCTTCATCAAAGTTTATACAGACATATGCTCTTTTTTTTCCCCCAATCATATTTCGATTTATTCTCCAGTGTGGGCTTTTCTAGGTCTCCCTACAGTTGAAATAACAAATGCGGTACCGTAAAAATCAGTAAGTCCTTTAAGAGCATTTCGGCACCTAAGACAATTAGCCGACCGAAAGAGTGCTTGATAAAGGGAAGGTATAAATATCTGAAAATTAACTCTCTCATCTTTGTTCCGCGACACATTCCTTTGAAATATTTTTTAGCCTTTCAAGGGTAGGGGTTGATTTTTTTATTTTTCGCAAATTCATTTTCAATATTTATTTTTTTATTTTTTTTTCACTTTTGATTTTCGTATTTACTTCTCAACTTACTTTCATAACTTAGTCGAAAGTTATCTAAGGTAATGTTTACCCAAACTATTTGTGAAGATCAACAATTCATGAAAAATTCTTGTATTCTCTTATATTTTTCTCGAGATTTTACTCCTATTCTGCTTTTATCCACAGAGATTTTTTTATACCTGTCGTATATATTGTTACATCATTTGATTTTTCATCTATACTTTTCCGTTTTTAATTCTCGTCTCACCTCTCAACATACTTTCATAACCTACTGGAAGTTCACCCAAACTATTGGTGATTATCAAGGATTAAAAAAAAATTCTTGGTACTCATTTCTCTTATATTTTTCTCCTATTGTGCTTTTATCTACAGTTTTTTTCCTGTCGTATTTATTTGTGGACAAATAATCAATACCTGTCAATCACTACAGAGAATATTGTTTAGGATAAGCAAAATGAATAAACAATGAAACTTGAATAAGAATAAGAATAGGTAAAAACTTCCTAGTTGCTATACGTACATCATTTCATCAACCCTCTAATTAACACTTCCAGTAAAGTGAATTCACTAATGACACCCAATAAATAATAATTTAAAAATCTGACTCGTCTGACTCGTTTGTCTTCGGTTTTTGGTAACGTAATTAATAGGGATTTATGATGTTTTCGCGTCCCGTGCAATCTGTTTGCTGAACTTGGGGTATGATGTCTTTCTTCCAGAGATGAGTCAAGCAGGCTTTTAATTAGCTTCAGAGATTCACTTGAGAGTTTTGTGCGAGTCTGAAAAACATTATGGCTTATGAGATCTTCCGTTTACTGCAAATTAGAACAATAATCCACAAATATCTGAATGAATGAATAGTTGAATATTGACTAAGAGAAAATGAGATCCACGTGAATTTCGAGTGCTCGAGAGAAGTGAGTCGGTAGGTATATCATTAACAAAACGATATTTATATGCAGATGATTTTTTTTTTATTCTTAGTGTCAAATGAATATTTTTTGCTGCTACATTTTCTCTCAATCAGTAAATGATTTTCAATTCTTATAAAAAAATGCCATTTCAAATTCTATCAAACAACTCGTCATTTTAATTTTTTATAATTTCTCGTGTCAGGAAAATGGGTCAAAAACGTAAAACCTCTGAACAAGTTTGGTATTCGAGCCAATGTGAGTAACACAAGGTAGGTACGTGCCGCCATATGGTGCAATTACAATTCAACTTTCTAATTACCCCTTATATGGATAACCATATTGAAGAGAATGAAGCAACACAACGTCACCTACACCGCAGACGTGTTGTCTTTGATGTTAATTCCTGAAGGATAATCGTGAGAATAATGCTTTTATAGTAGTTCAAAGAGCGTTGCGTAGATGATTAGAAAAAGTGGAATGTTATATTTCTTGAAACAAATGAAAAAATTTCAAAAGAAAATTGTGAAAAATAATCATTTCTGATGTAAGGGTGTGCATATCTCCAAACTGAAATTGCATCCTCAAAACTAGGATTACTTCTTCACAGGAGCAAAAAAAACGGTTCAAGATCAAAATCATATAATTTTTGAAATACACAAAAATGACGACAGAAGCGACTCATAATAGAATCCTATTATATCAAAGTGCCTGTTGTGTCTTTGTCCATTTTAGACAGTACACAAGTACACAATATCAATCTCAACAAGTAATTTGAAAACTTGAAGTAGGTGAGTAGGCAAATAATGAAAATACCGATAAATGAGCCTTCGGACTCGGGCACTTTCGCCAAAATATGAAAATAAACTTGCAACTTTTAGATATCACGCTTTCTTGCAAAATTATCGGTCATTTTTATGCACTCATGCAATTATGAATCATACTTTGCTCCCGATAGATTTTTCTCATTCAGAGACTTGAAAAATATGAATAGAGAATATTTCCATAAAGATTTGCAGGCGATTCCGTGGCAAACAATTTTTGGAATGGAAAACATTGATGATAAAGTACAGTTTTTATCAGAACAAATTTTACTTCTATTCGATTTACATGCACCTATTAGAAAGGTACGGCAAAAAAAATTATAAATACTCCCCCTGGATAACAGATAATATAAAATATTTACAAAAACTAAGAGAAAAGGCATTAAAAAAATTCAAACTCACAAAACAACCACATCACTGGGAATACTACAAGCAATTGAGAAATTATACTACTTTCGCAATAAAATCTGAGAAAAGAGCATTTTTGAAAAATAAATTTGAAAATTGTTCGTCAAAGGACAAATGGAATGAGCTTAAGAAATTGAACATTTGTAAGAATAAAAATAGGGAAATACCGATGCATCTCAACGACGTAAACCAACTAAATGATAATTTTACGAATATATCAAAAAACATGTTAAAACCTAGCGAAAATTTGATTGATTTCTATTCTGAACACTTAAAAAATGGCATCAATGACTATTTCTCGTTCGAACACGTTAACGAGACATTGGTTTCGAATGTGATCTACAATATCAGCTCAAAAGCTTTTGGTACTGATCAACTCAACATTTCATTTGTTCACTTTTGCTGCCCTACTATAATTCCTTATATAACTCATATAATAAATGAATGTATTTTAAAATCTTATTTTCCCTCTGCTTGGAAAATGGCCAACATAATTCCGTTACCGAAAGTGAACCAACCAACCGATTTCAATCAACTCAGATCCATTAGTATTCTCCCTGCTTTGTCAAAAGTACTTAAAAAAATTATGAAAACACAAATACGAACCTTTGTTGAACGTTATAAAATTTTACCGCAAAAGCAATCCTTCTTCAGACCTGGTTGCAGCTGTGTAAGTGCACTTGCAAATATAACAGATGACATTATCAAAGGTTTGGATGAGAACAAGGCAACTGTACTCGTCCTACTGGACTTTTCGAAAGCGTTTGATTTGATAAATCACAGAATTCTTATTTCTAAACTTCACTACTTGTGCTTTCACCAAAATTCTTGCAAACTTATAACTTCATATTTATCAAATAGACTTCAACGTGTTATTCTGAATGATAAAACTTCAAATTTTGCTCATGTATCATGCGGAGTTCCTCAGGGTAGTATTTTGGGCCCGCTTTTGTTCACCTTATTCACGTCAACATTTCATGAAGCTCTGCAACACTGTAACTATCACATGTATGCTGATGACACACAGATATATAAATCCTTTGAACCCGATAATGTTAATCAATCGAACACAGAAATAAATAGCGATTTGTAATTTGTAAAAGATATATGTGATAGGCATCTACTCAAAATAAATCCTCAAAAATCTTGTGCTATTTTATTCTGTAATGACAATGTCAGGAACGAGATTGTTCATAATATTGAATTGAAAATGGGAAATGACACAATACCCTTCAGTGAGAGAGCAAAAAATTTGGGATTAATACTAGATCAAAAATTGAGATTTGAAGAACAGGTCAATACTATGCTGAAAAGAAGCTACATAAGCTTGAAGATGATTTATCCGCACAGGCACTATTTGGGCCAAGATGTAAAAAAACTGTTGTGTGATTCATTAGTTCTTTCCCAATTTAACTATTGTGACATTGTCTATGGGCCTTGTTTAGATAGCGTGGATAATCAGCGTATTCAGAAAGTTCAGAACTGCTGTATGAGACTTATTTTTGGTATAAAAAGAAGGCAGAGAATTTCTCACAAAATTAAAGAACTAGAATGGCTCAATATGTCCAACTACGCCTGTTGGACATACATACTACATACCGTTTGCAACTTCTACAAACTATTGAAATATAAGAAACCCAACTATTTACATGACAAAGTCATATTTAGGAGAGATATACATGACATAAATACTCGACAAACTTTTTCGATCTCCATTCCTCGACATAGAAAGGAAATCTTCAAACGAAGTTTTTCATATAATATTGCCAGTTACATGAATAGCTTCAACGTAACTGACTACAGTAAATCCTGTAGCTCCTTAAAAAAATTAATAATTGAATATCTTCGTGAACTACAAAACTAAAAATATCATACAAATCAGAGCAGAATAAAAAAACTTCAGTCTTGTCACGCAATGCCTCCATAAAGTAAAAAGGAGAGAAAGAAAAATGTTTCCTATCTTTTCTCCCTTTCTTTTCTTTTTCTTCCTTTTCTGTCGCCTCTTCTTCCTCTTCGCTCACTTTTTTTTTTTTTCTCTTTCTTCTAGTCAGTAGTTGTATGTTTAGTGTTTAGTTTAAGTACTGGTTTGAGTGGAAGAACAGTTTCTTTCTTCCTGGTTTAGAAAGAAAACTGAACTCTCACCCATTATTTGCCTCAATAGTGTAATCTGAAAAAAATTTGATTGTATTTATTATTTTTTTTGGTGAATAATAAACGTATTATTATTATTATTATTATAACCGAAAACGTATAATTGGTTTTGCTATTGAAATGTTTTCATTAATTTACTATCACTATGAGAGTTCTGAATAATTTTTTCGTACTTTGTATTGAATATAAAAATTGTTATGAATTATCCTCTGTCGTTCAAGAGTTAGTGATGTAATTCGGCGACATACGGTTAGGAAAGAAGTTGTTTCACTTGTAATATTCCCATTGGTTGTATGAATGGAGATTGCAAATGGATCTAGTCGAGTCCTATCACGAATATGAAGTCAAGCAACATTTATTTATCGCGGTTATGATTTGGATCGATGGTTGAATACTTGGACAGACTTTCTTTATTTTGCTAGCTCCTGCAAAGAATCTCCCATTTAAAGCTGAGACATCGATAATCGCAAGTCCGCACAAGTTTCGACTTTTGAACGAGGACAACAGCTAATGGTTAACAGAAATTTGTTGCTCCAATTTCAAATCTCCCATAGAGCATTCATTATCTTTCCCTTTCTGAGAAGCATTGTCTTTCTATCGAGTTAGAGAAAAAAAGGTCGAGAGGTTCCTCAAGGTACTTTCCTGACTACATATTCTGAAGATGGTCTAGCGTTTTTCAAACTTTGTCAGAGATTACTATTAGTGTGAAATGAGTTATTTATGGTATGAAGTATATTTTTATGCTCTGAGGATAACGATCTAAAGCCGAGGGCCTCTGGTCCGATGATTTGTTAATCGCCCGAAGTCATTTACATGTATTGATACCAATGGTGTATAAAGACTTCCATATCACTTCTTTTTTCTTTATATACAGATTCACACGAAAGAAAAGCCCTGTGTAATAGGCGAGAAGTTCCAAAGCTCAGCTGTTCTATTGAAAAAAGATCCCTGAGCAAGAGAGGTTCGACAGGTCTCCAAGTTCACAACAAAGGGGTGGGAATTCTGTACTCGTCGAGTCATTCGGGTAGATATTGCCAAGGGGGAAACGACGAGACAAGTCTCCGACACTTCTACGATGTTCCAATTAAGTGAGCGAGTTTGTGAGCGAAGAATCACCAACAAGACGAATTGCCTTTCTCTGAATTGAATCGAGAAATCTCAATGAATGTTTTGGAGCCGAACTCCACACATGAGAACTGTATTCCAAGATAGGTCGTATCTGAGCCTTGTGGATTATTAGGAGCTGATGAGAAGTGAAGTATTTCTTCGCAAGAAATAAAAATCCAAGTTTCTGCGATCGATCTCACATGGTTTCCCCATGAGATATTATCACTGATCGTAATTCCTAGCATCGAAATACTTGACTTTTTAGGAATAGTTACTCCTAACATCTGAATACTAGATGAAGATAGATCAGCTTTTTTCGAGAAGAAACATTTCTGGGTTTTCGTAGCATTAAATTCCACCAAGTTCATGTTACTCCATTCTATTATTTTTACCAAGTCGTCGTTAATTTTATTAATGTGAATGTTTCATTGAATTTTTGTTTCTCGGGCTGGTATGGGGACTCTGGAAGAGAAACTGGTTTGAAGAGTACTGTCGTCCGCAAAACTATGTTTTGATTGAACGAAATGTTTTCTTGGGCATATCATTGATATAAAGCAGAAACAAAGTGGGCGCCAGAACTGAACCCTGTGGAACACCTGCATTTATTGGCAGAATATCAGATGATGCTCAATCAACAACCACATACAAAGACCCATCAGACAAGAAACTCTTCAACAAAGAACACAACTGAGAAGGCAAACCATAAGACGGCAGTTGAGAAAGGAGAACCCGATGCCAAACTCGATCAAACGCTTTTGAAATATCGAGTGCAACAGCTATCGTTTCTCCGAATTTCTGGTTGAATACTGCCAGATATGAGAATTATAAGCCAATAAGTCATTGGTAGATGTTTGTTGGCGAAATCCGTAATTGTCGATCATTAATTATTCCTGATTTCTCTAGATATTTGATAAGCTTCATATTGATTGCTTTTTATATAATTGATTATAAAGTGGAAGTTTTCACTTCGTTATTCTCATATACTCAATGCATATATTAATACATTTAAAAAAGTACATTGTGGTTCCAAAGGTTCCAATCGTACTGATCGAAAAAGAGAGGTATGACATACATGATATTTTGAAAAATTTATCGAGGACTAATCCACCGTCTTCATTTGTTTCCCTTGAACTTGGCCTGCCCTAACGAACTAGTTCAAGTTTTAGTGAATGAACAACTGCATGGGCGACAGGTGCACTGTCTCAATCGCATGGCCGGGATGACAGGAATGTGTTTGTTTGTAATGGATTTGTAACGGATAGCTCCAGACATGCAGTCTGTCATGAGTTATTCATATGTAGATGTGCGGTAGGTAGAAAGTAGTTACAGTTATTGTAAGATAATGAAAGATAAATATACTCATCTCATCACCCCGAAATTAATAGTTATTTTCATTTCATTTTTTGTTAGTTTCATAAAATCAGTTATGGTAATGGATTTTTCAAAAATCAGCGTTTACACAAAGAAAAGAATCTTGCATATCATTCCATGATTCATTTTTCATTTGAATTTGGTAATCAAACGAGGTCTTTTGTCGGTCTTCGAAGAAATCCCATCAAATCAGGTATGATGTTGAAATGAATGTTTACACAGACACTTGAATACAAAAAAAAATACTTTCGAAAATTAAACCGTGTACAATTGTGTCTGTTTGACGTTTTGACCCCCCAAGCGGGTGTCGCCCGTTTAATCAATGTTCTCTTTTCACTACTGGTTTGCAAGGTAGTTCGATTTCCGTTCAGAGCAGATTTTTTTCTGTTTGGATATATGTAGGTTATGTCTGATTGCCTGGATACCAGTTCTAGTAAATGAGATCTGTTCATCGAATACACCAACCGATCCGCTAGCATTTTGGGTTTTCCTGGTTGAAATTGCAAATTCAGTAAGACACGCCAGAGTGCTACGGCACTCAAGTACATTAGCCATCTCCTTCCCGCACAAGCGAGTCTCTGTCTTCAGAAAGAACAAGTAGAGTGTTGAAAAAAGAGGATATAAAATTGACAGATCTCTGTAACTAGTTTTCTTCGGAATCGAGATAGGGATATAATAAATAACAGTTACAAACAGTAAAATTCGATGTTACATTTTAGTTGGTTGAATTGAAAGAGGTTTTGACTGATCGGAATAAGACTCAAGCTCGGGAGTCGAAATGATGAACAAAAAAACATCTCGGTTCACAGCTCAACTTCCGAAAAGACTATTTCTCACTTTCAAGCGTCCGTGAAAACATTTATCTGAACTTGGACAAGTTTCCAGCTTCTGAGCGTTGTTTGCATCTATGATGTAACAATTTCAATTTTTGAATAGGCCATGGATTTTTCTTTCAAAAATTTCATTTTCAAAATGAAACAGATATACGTTCCGGGGTTGATAGAATCGCAAATGACAATGCTGCTTCTGAAGAGGTGCGAGCAGTTACAAGGTCAGAACGAGTCTCCTCATAAAGGCGTCTCAAGCTGGGTTCATGTAAGAAATTGCGATTAAAATGAGATGAAGTTCGAACACTGGAATATCATTGCCATATTTTAGTTACATCCTTTTCTAATCGAACGAATGTTGCAAGTTTTATACCTAAAGATTCCAGCTCAAAGGTTGCTCATAAGGAAGCAGCTAGTAGAGAGTAACATGACTGTATGACGATGAAAAGTGTCTACTTACCAGCATCAAAATTTTCCTTCAGTCTCCTCCACTGTTTAGCCTGATGCAAGGAGTAGAAGGCGATAACTAGAAAAAACAGGATACACGTGAACACCGCTGACGTGAGCGCGATAGCCTGCCAGTCCCACACGAGTGTTTCCGCACTAGAAAACGGCGCCTGCGAACTAGCCACTTCTAAGGCGACAGGCTCGACGTGTTCCTCCTGTACAGCTTCCTGGTGGTCGTCCTTGACGTCGTCCCCGTACCGCCAAACTATCTCGTCTTGATCCTTGTGGTGTTTCTGGTGGTGTTGGTTGTGCTTGTGCCTGTGGGGGTTGGCGGTTTCCATGCCTCCGCCCATGGTTTTGAGGAGTTCGCTGACAGGGCCGCAATGCGTATCCCTGTGGAACTCGCATGGCCGGAGCACCACCATGCCGTTCTTGCACTGAGTGCAGTTGAGACATTCTTGGAGCTTGGCGTTCAGGTACTGCTTTTCGGGGCAGATCGAGGCTAGCGCTAGGGTGTTCATGTAGGATAGCATCAGGGAGGAAGTGAACATCAGCACCAATACCTGAAACGAATAGAAAAAAAATTAGATAAGGTGTACCATTGGACTATCATACCATTGGAACGTTGAAACTGAGGATTTCTCTTTGCAATATTCATAGTCAATAACGAATATATAAAGTTATTTGCACTCCTCTATATGATTAGGATTCGAAATTTCAGTTCCGATTCAAAAATATAGTTTATGCATATGCATGCAATGCCGTACAATCAATGAATTTGAAATACTTTTATATTGAAAATGAAAGTTCAAAAATCATTTATACTTTTCAACTAAAATGAAAATATTGAACTCTGATTATACACATGCAATTGAATCTCTTCTTCTTGAATAATCATAAATGTAGGTAATAAAAATCTCTTTTTACGATTTGAGATGTAATATCCGTTCGCAACACAGTTATAGTGGAAAATTTTCATAACTGTATTTTACGTCATAGACGATAAAAAGAAAGGTGATAGTATCTCGGAGATATGTTCATGTTTTATGTGGGGATGACTAGTGGGTTATTAGTCGATCTGGATGGTCGACCTGTCTCGAACGGACTTTTATCACACGTTAAAATATGATTTCTTGTTAATTCTTAGCTCGCACAAGTTTCATATTTCGAAGGTGATTCTAAACATGAATATTGTTGTTGTTTTGTTTTTTCTTGTTGATAGGGAAATCACGATGAAAGTGAAAATTTCAACTGGAATTTTTTTGTATTTCGTATAACTCGACGATTAGTTCAAAACAACTATATAAAAGACAAAAGAAAGGGGTTGTGGGTTGTGTTTTAGCCCGAAAGAGTTCATTTTGCTTGATTTCTGATTTATCAGAATGATAATAAAAACAATATTGCCAGGAAAATAATTGAAATTCAATTCTTCTCCTGAAGATGCTGACTTTGCAGGCCAAACGCGTATGAGTAAATGTATCTGTAGTTCAGTAAACTGAGCTCTTTTAAAAGCGGTTTTGAGATTCAGTTATCCAAACTAGCCACTCAAGATAAATTGACAACTCGAAAAAACTTCCGGGAATGATTCATTTTCTATTAGGATGACTATAAGTGAAAGTTCCTCAATAACCCACAATCGATTCGAAATTACGAGTATTCGATTGTTTTTTCATTGATTATGAATGCAATACACAAACATTCTCTTCTCAGACCTGACGGCAATAACGATTTTTTATAGTTTTTGTATTGTTGTTCTGAAATTGTTCGTTTCCGTTAACCAGCTGACGAACGTCAACCCTCAGAAGTCGAAACTTGTGCGAGCAATGGATCAACGAGGCCTTACCTTTTAACGTGCGATTACCCAGCACGGTGGCCCGGCGAGGATTCGAACCCCGGCCTCCCGCTTGACAGGCAGATATGCTAACCACTACACTACCGAGACCAAATACTATTAAAAAGAGTATTTGTTTGTTAGTTTTCTCCTCAATGTGGAACTAATTTCTTATAGCTTCTATTTCGAAATAGCTTATATCCCTTCTACAAGCCAAATCGTTTGCTCTTCATATCACCTCCAGTCTTTTCGGACAAAAAAGTGGAAATGAGCAGGAGTGCTATCTCTCCAAACAGTTGACGGCCTCTTGAACACATTCTGGGAACGACAACGCGATTATGTGACTTAATTTAATGAAAACCGGAACGGAACACCGTAAAATGTGTCAAGATTATAAGAGGATGACACGAAGTGAGGTTGCTTTTTGTTAGTGAAATTCAATTTCGAAATGCTGCTCTACATAGTTCCGCAAGTCCAGTGGTGGGGTGAATGTTATTTATTTTTGGAAAACAAAATTAAACGGTGAAAAATTCAATTTTGTTGCTGTTTGTTTTAAAATTATATTTTAACATTTTATCTATGTAGATATAAAAGCTTCTCGATATATTTACAGGATAACATTCAGTAGAAACCTAATAATATAATTGTGACACTGGTCAATTTCAAGAAATTGTCATCGTAGATTATTATAATATCGAAATCAAAATTTTTGCGCCTTCGCTCATAAGTTTTGATTTTGTGGAGCAACGTGAATGTCATAATGATATAATTGTGAGACTGGTCAATTTCAAGAAATTGTCATCATGATATTATTATAATATCGAAATCAAAATATTTGCGCCTTCGCTCATAGGTTTTAATTTCGTGGAGCAACGTGAACGTCATTGGTTATTATGGTTTGATTTCATTTTATTTTCTGTGAAGTGAAATCAAACGCAAACCTTTATTTGTTAGGTGTTCAACTTTTATAGTGAATATGTAGTTATTTGATGTCCATCACATTTCAATGCAATCAATATCTACATTTAGCAGAGAATACTCCTGGAAAAACTGGGAAAATTCTCAATTCATTTATATTCTTAAAATAATTTACGCTACCCTACGTACCTATATGACAATTCTCAAACTCAAACAGCATATGCATGTTGATAAATGGGCTACGGCAGCATAAAATCGACTTAATTCATTGGATGCAGATATTGCCGATATGCATCACTAATAGATTTTTCATTTTCGGATCCTTCACGAAAAAAAGTATGATCAATATCAATCATGTCAAAAAAAAAACTTCACAGTTCCGCCTATGTATTACGTGTCTCTTCACTCCTAGTGGCCTAATTCCATTTCTTTACAGTTTTTCGGTTGCCTAGGTGCCACATGTCCAATCAATAATCGAATAACAAACACACAAACTTTTATCTTGATTGCACCAACCAAACGACCCCCAGTGGGTTTGACGGGTCACACGCTAAGTTTATTTTCCTCGACACTTTTTCGAGTATATAGATAGGAAAGAAAATATATTCGTGGCAGACTTTCGCGGTGTTGAAAAAGATGCGACATGAAACGGGATGAAGTTTGTTGAAATGCAAGTGGAATGTGTTGAGAATTTTGGACCGAACTTCGTTTCTTTCGACGTATTGCTAGCAGTGATAAATCGAAAACTATTGAAATAAACCGAGAGTAGGACAAAGAAAGAAATAGTCTATTATGGATAATCCATTATGGCTAGAATCGGTGATTGTGTCAATCGTAGATAATCTACAGTTTGAACAGTCGCTTGTGGCTAATCGACAATTTAAAGTGTCGATTATGACTAATAGATAGTTTGAACTGTCGATTATACGAAATTCACCATATGGCTCCTCAGCGCCTTCGTAGGGCTCCAGTTAGAAAATAAATAATTTACTTTCTCTCTGCGGATAGTTCAGTGACTGCTATTCCTGTGCCAGTAATCGTTTTGTTTCTACTAGTTTCCTGACAGACCCCACAGACGTTCTTGTGTTCTTAAGCAACCCTAAATAATGTTGTTCATACGAACTCTAATTTCACTCGATTTGTTCGAAATATGTTTTTTGAAATGGAATTCATTTCGCTCCCCTGTGGACCTGAGTATAGGAAAAATAACCATTCATTGAATAGATTATTTCAAACCAGTTTTCGTTTAAGGCGTTGCTATTTCCTTAATACAACGTTGTAGACTGTGAGAAAGTCATATAGGTGGCGTCTTCTTCAAATATGCAGTTGACTACACCATCAATTCCGAATTGAAACAGCTTTATATTTAGATTCAAAGCGATAAAATGACAACTGCAAAGGCACTAGAACTAAGAACATTAACGCCACGAATAAGTGTCTCTGAATTTTTACTCGAAAAGTAAAACACAGGGTTTAGATCGCCATACGTGTTTCAAGTTTGGGTCGTAATACTTCTATATGCATGCCACGATATTATCGTGTATACTGGAATCGACTTTATATTCAAACGATACGTTCGACCCTTCAAGGCTACTGAATATTTCACTTGAAGTTAGGTTGTACAATGAATGCATTTTTTAATATAAGTATCTTACTTTTACATAGTATTGACAACTGAAGAACTTTATTGTAAATTTTCGTTTCTTTTCTCATGAAATACAGGTAATAGAACTTCTCAAAATATTACACTTGTCATAGATTCAATCGAAATGAAAAATCAAAAAAAATCTGGGGAGTAAAATTTTGATATGATCATCTCATTCCGTAATCCGTATGAGTATGTGTATTTAGTTTCAGGATACACAACGCACATACAAAATGAACAGGAAAAAATGCATTATTTATGTGAAAAATTAGATTATTTCAACCCAGTTCATTTATGATATCATCCACGAGTATCGTATAATGTACCCACCAAACATCTATTTGCTCGACCTTAATGACACCCATTATTCACTGCTGTCGAATACTTCCTTGATTTAGCTATAACATTATATTGTTTTGCTATAAACAATCGGAATTCATGATTGTATCGTGTGAACCACCAAATTATTCCATTCAGTTCTTTACCAACATATAAAAAAAAAGAAGGCAAGGAGCATCTACTCTGAACTATCAGCGACTATGAATATGCGTGTCATATCGAAATGGCTTTTGAATCGAAACAAATTTGATTGAAACCTGTCAACAATATTGTATAAAATAAAAGTGTTTCTAAAAATATGTTTTTGATGTAAGAAATATTCTAATAGAGAAAATGGTCGTGGATAAAGTATAGTATTCCACTCGGGTATAATGGCTATTATTCTCTAGGTGATTTAGGCTACTCGCCTGCGGCTCGTGGCAGTAAACTTCACCTCGTGAATAATAACCATCAAATAATACACTATTTTCATATGGACATCGTATTCGATAGAAACATAGGGGAATGAAAAAAATAGTTGCAGGCACGCCTAGAGTAAGTGATATAGATATAAGCAATTAATATTTTTTCTTTCTGTTATTAGATACGTAGATGATCAGGAGTTCTATGAAACTTTGTGGGATTATCTTTATAATCATTGTGGTGTGAGATTCACGACTTCAGGTAACTAGAGCACGTGATTTAATATTTTCTATAATATTTTTCGAATGATTCGTTTCTGCTTTTTCTATCCTTATATTCTATTAATTTATAACGTTCTCCTCGGTTCATTTCCTCTCTAAGGACTGTCAACAAATACAGTAAGTTCATGGGCTGACAGCTGTTAGAAAACACCCACTTCCCTGGCTAATGTCATGAAGGACATTGATTTATATTCGACTGGTGCCTGCGCAGGTTTCTTCATGAAAAAAAGACCCACACATGCTTTTGGCGATACAAGTACAAAATCGATGGGCTACAGAAATTTTTTCAAGCCAATAACTACCAAAAATAAGTCTTCGCTTTCTTTGGCCTATTCTGTAATCTTTTATAAGATTGCCACTGATTGAAGTATGAAATTTATGCATATTATGCTATAAAAATATAAGTCAACACTAAGAAATTTCCCAAACGTATGAGCACTTCGTTGAGGCTTCCTGAATAACTTTTTAAAATGGGACTTTCATGGATAGATTTAATATTTAGTGTTATCGATCGGGTTCTTTGATCTATGAATTCGAATATTTTAATATTTTACCGCTCTGACTTCTGAATTCACAACATATTATCCACGTACAGTTTCATCTGAGAGCTTCATAGCAGGAATACAGGTATGCGGGTTCCAAAACAGAGCTTCTGATCTCTTGAGAGGACGATGACTCGATGAACTGAGCGATAATCCTTAGTGGATCGTCAATTATTATTTCAGCAGTCTTGCGTAAATAGATCTTCATAAAACGTGGCGAGTATGCAGTTCCATGTGTATTTCGGGCCTGCGAACAATAATAATCGCGAATGCAGACACGCAAACAAAAATAAACGTCGAAAATAGAAATCCTGCGGCAGACCAGGGACAGACGTGCGGTGATTCTTTCTCTGGAAATCTGGCTGAGTTTCTGAAGCGTGAACTCATGCTGGTTGTATTAGGCGGCGTGGCAAACATACACACACGGCCATCTGGTCGCCATAATGATCTAAGAGCTTCCACATATTTACAAGGTCTTCCTTCCTTTTGCTGGAGGAACTTCGGTGGATTATTTATCCGTGAGAAACTTGTTGAAAAGGTCGGTGGTAGTATTTTCTGACCTTTAGGATCAATTAGCGTGCGTTGCAGGGCCGTATTTATAATTCTAGTATCTCTGTGTCATAGATTTTCGTTTTGTCATTTCCTGGAGGGTTTTATCCCGAGTGAACAAAATTCTAATCGGTCCACATACAAAATTTCTCAGATTTTGCTTTGCAAATGACTTGGTTGTAATAACTTATATTCTGTTTGAAATAAAGTACAGGCATTACATCTTCTATAAAATAACAATGAAATAAACAGTAGTAATATACGATATACGTATTCATATTTACCGGTACCGTTCTTAAGTATCAAATATATTTAGTTATTTGTGGACATTCGAATGCATCGAAAATCATATTAACATGTTCATATTTGGCAGTTTCGAATCGCTTCTGCCCTTGCCTTTTTTCTTCTTCTGATTGAAAAATATAAATTACAATCTATGAAAGAAGTGAAATAAAGAAATTCACTTTTTCTTGAAAAATCTGAAAAAATAAGAATTAATATTGGAATCTATACAAGTGTAGAAGGGCAGATTTTCACTCTACCCCGGAAAGTTGCTGCGTCTGTTGAAAAACAGTTCTTTCTGGATAGAACAAGTCCAATTATTCAGCAACTTCTCGTATTACTCAAATTTTACCTATCAAAAAAATAATAAGAACTGATATATATGAAAATATTTATCTTCTAACGTTTTGGAAACTGAATCTACTTCCGTTCTCAAAACTTCTAGGCAAATTCCTTCTCAAATGCAAATACCTCGTAAGGACAATTTTCATGATTGACATTTGTTAAATTATTTCAAATTTGACATAACATTTTGTCCTTCAGAAGGGGCAGCCATCCGCGATCCATATCAAGCGAACTCATAGATATGCATTCTTCACCAGACAGTATGATGAAAGCAGATTTCTTTAATTTTCGTTTCTTGCCATTGCTTTCTTTCGTTATAATTTTAGTGTCGTTCCAATCTACTGTGTGGTCTCCATCGGCAGTAAGAATGTGTTCTGATAATTCAGAACCACTTATCTGTCTGTTCCTGATGTACATCTTGTGTTCACTCTTTCGCACTTCCAATGGTCGAGACGTTTCATTTTTTATGAAACTATCACCATCACCTGATACAGGTTTCAATATTTGGAGTATGTATCTTGCTAGTTTTTGGCATGGAGGTTCAATGGAACTTATGATGGATCTAAGAGGATGATTTGGTTTGTGTATTTTTGGTAAGCTATAAAAATGGGGTGGTTTACTGTAACGATTAATGAGTTGTGTGCGTTCTGTGTTTGAAAGTGTGTCTTTGTATTTCAGTAATGTTCTGTATATTTTCTGTTCAATGGCTTTTTTTGGGTCTTGTCTGAGTTTATTGTACACTCGTTTCGATGTTACAGATGTGTTTTTGTTGTGTATCTGTAGAAAAAATATCACCACCTAGGTTAATATTTATTAACATGTTCATATTTGGCAGTTTCAAATCCATTCTACCCTTCCTGTAATCCTCATCCAAAGCAAGCTGGATAAATGACAATTATTAGGAACTTGGGTATTTTTGTGGAGAAAATGAAGTTCGAGGAATAATTGTTTGCCTTTCTTCTTCTTCTAATTAAAAAATAGAAATTACAATCTATGAAATAGAGAAACACACTCTTTCTTGAAATGTCTACAAAAAGCAAAATAGGGAAAGAGCTATTTGTAGAAAAAATATCACCTACCAGGATAATATTCAAATCATGGCCAGAGAAAATCTCGTTTTGCTCAGAATGATATCATTCCTGCATAAATGGCGCCTGTCGGATATAATTCAATGTACGTCGTGGCATTTGCCAGGAAAGTAGTTGTTTCCTGACATGTGTAAGTTCACCAATCTACTGTGTACATAGTTTCCGCCTCACCATTTTACACCGATATATTTTTTTGTGGTCAAAAAACCTTATATAAACTCTCATCAACACAAGTTACTAGAATTATAGGTGTTTCGTTGGTCTAATGATTTCTGAATTATAACCTATCAGAGATTATATGAGAATATTTTGATAATGAAAAAATTTGTTTGAATCACATTACTTGACCTTTTTTGTGACTGGTATGGTTTGCGACTGGACATATGTGAAAATAATGTTTTTGAAGCCGTAACGCTGAAACTAACACCATAAAATGAAAGGTTTCAGATGATTTGAATAAAATTGCTATTTGAGTTTCAAGAAAATATACAGGTTCTCAAATCGATTTCTAAGGGTTTGTTTCAGTTCAACCATCTCGATGTTATTATAATTACCGTAATAACAGATAAATCACTTCCCCATTGAATCGAATAGTGTTCAGGTGGCTGGAAGAATTGAATTCAACAAAACCCAACCCATCACTTTGAATGAACCGCTGTGCTTAAAACTAATTGATTTAGGAGTAAACGCGATGAATCTGGGCAGAACGCTTAAAAGCTTTCCAGGGGATATATCTGCCTGCCAACTCAAAGGAACACATAATTGTTTCAGGGTAAAACCATGTTACGAAAATACATCTGCGTTCTGAAATCCTGACTCCACAAAAAAATAATTAGAATGCCACAAACATAATATTATTGTTATTGGCGTACCCAAATCTCCTTAAAATCAAAATGAATATTGCAATGTAATAATGATTATAATGAAATAGTAATAATTTTCATTCGTCATTGAAAAGTACAAAATGAAAATATAAGATTACAAACAACAATTTTCGAACAATTTTTCGAACAATGAACTGCACATTTCATTCCCTTGAGCATATGCCATCTCACAACAAAATGAAAAATAAAACGAGATGTTTCGAGATCAGGTAAGTGTATGAGCGTGAACATTTATCTTATTCAAAATACAAACGTAAACCAACATGAGTGCACTAGTGAAAAATGAAAGCTTTTTCAATCCCTTCCCACTGTAATCTTTCTGTATTGTCGCATCAATCCTTTTTGAAAGCTTGGTTCAGAGGTACTTTCAGTCTCAACAGAAAATATCTTCAGGAAAATTCAGGAGAATTTCATAATCAATTGTTCTCTTCGAAAACCCATTCTTATTGACTTTTCATCAACAATAGCCTACTTTTGATTTAATTAACTTATTTCATCGATGCTGTCGAATAAACTTATTTAATTTTAATGCCTTAAGCGCTATATTGGTAATAAGGTAATAAGCATGATGATAACTGAAGGTATACTTACTTCTATTTGATAGTATTTAGGTATTAGTGTGGGTTGGCTAAAACAGAAAAGATGAATATTTTTCATTTGCGTGTTAGGAGTGGAAATGAGACGAACTGATTCTTCGGTACAGTACGTTCGGAAGAGAAAATTATATCGTGCTATTTGTGTGTGGAATGTTAGGAAAAATGTCAGTTGAAGTTGAAGCCGACTCCCTGGTACCATAAGACATAAAAAATAACCGAATCATTGGAAAACATCTTCTATTAACAACATATGTTCTGTAAAAAATATTTGGGATTCGTTCTGAATAACTATCTGTTCAAGTTTTAATGAATAGGTTATGTAGAAATAATTGAAACTCACTTATTTGTCATCTCGTATATTTTTTATAATTACATTCATATCGCTTTTACCACCACAATCTGACTTAACTGTCAGAAAATCAAACTATGCTGATTTTTATGCCAATTCTTCTTTTTATATTTCGAGTTGATATTTGTTTTGTTATTATGGTATACCCTTAGATTTTTTTACTCGCATTTCAAAAGCAATTTCTGCACCTGATGTATACTTCTCTTGAATGAATGGCATGGCCTTTCAATGTTACCACTGCAATTCAACAATTATTTTTTTTTGTGTAGTTTTTGGGTTTCTAACCTACCACAATCTGAAAAATTTCAGAAGAAAACATTATTTCACCACAAAATAATGACTTTCAGATAGTACTAATCAGCAATTATTATATAATATATAAATCATGAACCTGATAGTTTACAGATACATTGGCATCAATATAACCTTTTTCTGTTCCCACTTCCCACCCGCAAATATGCTGATTTTTTTATAGTTCACTAAACGGATAAGTAGGCGATTCCAGTCAACTGAATGAATATGTTGTCATATCCACACAAGGAACGATTTGAATTCCACCAATCGCAGAGAACAAAATATCTGGATACCAGGGAGCTTGTAGAATAGACCGCGGGCATATCTGACAGACGACAGTAAAATGATAGTTGTAAATTCAGCGGATCAACGGATCTTCAAATGCTTATTGTGCATTTGTGTCATATTTCAAAATATTTCTTCTCAATTTTGAGCCATTGTGATGTTTCAATCCATCGATTCCCTTCTATTTTCGACAAAAGAAAGAATATTAATCCTCTTGCTGTTAAGAGACGTAAATTGTGGATTCAAGCAACTAGAAGAACAGATTTAAGTACTGATAAGTTGAAATGGGCAAAGGTATATTCAATCAGTTTGTATCTCAGAATAGCAATTATAATCTCATCAAATTACCATTGTTGTTTATGGAAATACGATTTGTTTGTCCAGCAGGCTGATGCATGTGACGTCACATGCCCGCGGTCTATTCTGATCTGTCTATCTACAAACACGAAATCCAAGTTGTTCATTTAAGCATAAATGAATGTACTTATATTTGAAATATTTTTCAGTTTGAGTTGAGTTTCAATTGTCACAATTGATGTTATTTTTAGTGGAATCCAAAGACTTACATCTACTCTTCACTCCTGCCAATTATCAACCAAAATTATACAGTCCATGCGTGGTCTAGTGGTTAAAGTGCTAGCCCTCTGACACGATCTGCTTCATTGTCGTGGGTTCGAGTCTCACCCAAAACGACTTTTTTGGACTTTTTTCGTTTCGAAATTACTAATTTAATTTGTATCGTTCAATATTGAATAAAGTTTCATTCCTTTGAGTTACTAATAAAGAATACTCTTTGTGTGAAATTGATTACTAATATGATACTTGAAAGATTTACCCGGTCGAAGAAAAAAATCAACTGTACAACTCGAATGGATATTGGCCATATCGCCCTGGAACGTTTAAGCACTCATCGTGCTCAAACTTGGTCCTTGTGCGATATGGCCACCAAATTCACTCTTGTTGTACAAACTACTATTTCTATCTTGTGACAATCATACGTATCTTTTCCGGACATTTCACTCTAACATCTAAGTTACGTATATATTGAACTGAAATTTTTCGACAATGTCATATTACAATGCATTATATACATTTCGTTAAGGTTATATCACAACATCCATCGATATTTTTATATTTATAGGGTTCACTCCCTGTTCCTCATAACTTCCCCATCGATATGACCTGCTTCCAGCATTCTTCGGCAGATGAAAGGGCGTACAAACGATTCATCGACCACGTTTAATTGACGCCGAACTAGTGGATGGAATGAAAATGCAGTTCCTGAAAGCCTTCCGAAATTGGTTGAGCGTCGAATGGAATATCTAAGAATGGAGTAATCCAATCGAGTCTGAACGCCGAAAAAGTTAATCGTTTTATGGAAACTCATACACTTTCAATTCACCGCTGAACTGAAACGAGTTTACATTGGATTCGATTGAATACGGAGTTTTTCAAAACAATGGCATTGATATCTTCGTTCGTTTGGCACGACTCGATTAATCTACGCTGAATTATTATTCATTCGTTCCATAAATTGATATGAAATTAATGATGGAATTACGGATGCAGATATTTGTGCTGATAAAAAAAACTTTGATGGGAGTCACAAATATCGATCGGAATTATGAAACTACAAATGCAGATATTCGTGCTGCTACCAACAACGAGAAAAATATTAAGAATATCTGTAATGTGAAGTCCAGATATCATAACAAAGACACTACTGTGTTTCGATATACACCGCGGGCATATCTGACAGACGACGGTAAATGACAGTTGTCAATCCAGCCTGCTGGACAAACAAACCTGATTTACCTATGCTAAGTGTGTGTTTATGTCATATTTTGAAATCTTTTTTCTCAATAAAGGCTCAATTTTGTGCGATTGTGAAATGTGGAAGTAATAGCGGCAGACATAATGTTTCATTCCATCGATTCCCTTCTATTTTCGGCACTAGAAAAAAGATTAATCCTCTTGCTGAAAAGAGATGTGAATTGTGGATTCAGGCAACTAGAAGAGCAAATTTAACTTCTTATAAGTTGAAATGGGCAACGGTGTGTTCAAAAAATTTTGTAGGAGATATTTTCAAAGAATCTAGGAAACATAGGCAACATAATTTTATTTATTTTTTTCATTTCAGGCAAGCCAAGTGCACTCAAAGATGTTGACAATATGGACTTGGTACCAAATCAATTACTTGGCTACAAAACAAATATCAATGCAGTTCAAAGTATTCAAGTATTCAGTCAATAATATCAGACCTACATAAAAGTGTGACTACAAATAAATTATTTTCTGCCCACTTAGGTAGGCATTTTATTATTAGTGAACCTGGTACCATATGGAAATTCTGATATCCTCCCATTCCATACAGCATGTCATCAAATTCAATTGTCAAATAGTAAAAAAAGCACATAAATGTGAAATCAAACGTCAATGCTTTCCATCTCGGCACTGGATCTCATAACATTTAAACAAGACAAAGGCGAATTTTCTTGTTTTGATAGACTCGAATGTTGTCTCAAACCATCGGGTATAAGAATGACTGAATAACTATTTCCTATGAAGGATAGAGAGAAGAAATGTAATAATAAATAATGACATTGTTCAATGGATCGTTCAGGCATGAATAAAGATTGGTTTTACCAAAGAAATACAGCAATCGTTGATTTTTAATTTCACAGATTTCGTAAAATGGTAAAAACTGGAAGAACATTGACACGTAAAATATAAGTTTCCCAATTCCAACAGCGTAAAATTATATAAAATTGCGGTTTTGAAGTAATTACTTCAACATCGTGCACAGCTACGATCATA
Source organism: Zygogramma bicolorata (assembly GCA_032362365.1). Taxonomy (NCBI): domain Eukaryota; kingdom Metazoa; phylum Arthropoda; class Insecta; order Coleoptera; family Chrysomelidae; genus Zygogramma; species Zygogramma bicolorata. The sequence goes on from JAVJAQ010003729.1 coordinate 134,828, forward strand.
TAAAATCACAACATACAAGGTGGCACTCTATAGATCGCCTGGAACATTGTAAATACTGAATAGGTATTTTTTTATACGAACTTCCAAATTGTCAACTTGAAATCGAAAACAAATTCGACTTCCTGATTCTGGGAAAAATATTTTCAATTTTGTTAAATATCTTATCGAGGTTATTTTTGACAAAAAAAATGCTGATTTTCGTTATGTACTATATTAATACCTATTACCCTAGGGCAAATGTCATGCATGCGACCAATACGATTTTTTCATTACGAATCACACAGAAATTAGTGCTATATGATTTATAATCAATTTTTCCGTAAATATTTGGAGATTGAAAACTTGACACATGATGATATCATTTCCGATAAAGCTTCTGATAACAGATATAACTTATGCCTCAATCACAATGGCAAATTTCGGTAACAGAAGTTGAATTTAGCGAAAAAATAATATTTTGGTATTTGAACTATTCAATAATCCCCTAATGATACCAGCTTCATTTCTGGTGATTCAAACTCGCTGATATTCACAAAAGAAAACGATGACCTAAGCAATACCTACATCCTGCTATTATTATTTTTTGTCTGCGGTTGAGACCATTCTTGAAGATCTCGTGTCCAGGAAACATAAAAACAACAGAGTTCATTGATTTGTTCGAGATAATATCACGGCGATGAGTTGAAAAAAATAGTTTACCGACCTCTGAACCAACAAAGCTTATGGAAATGAACACGTATTCTTAGCTACGGCCAATTACCTACCCACCATTTGATCCTTTTGTTGTTTCCCGGCTCGAACAGTCAAATCCGTTCGGATATAATACATGAACAGAAGTTAAAATATAAGCCAAAACGCAAATATTCACAGTCAGCATAAATTATCCCTTTGAAAAAAACAATTTGTATTTATTATGTGATTACTTTTCGATATTCTTTTGGAGTGTGGGATTGGAGTGGAGGAATTTTTTTTTGATCTGCTTGGATTTTTCATCTGGAATCTATACAAGTTGCATAGCTCATTCAGAAGAAATATTTTTCACCAAAGATTGTAATTGAAATCTTGTGAACTTTCCGTTTAATTCTACTGATGAGAAAATATACAAGGTGAATCTCGAGTAACAACTTGAAATTGAAAGGATTCCTTGTAATTTCTTATGACATTTATTTTTGATTACTTCGTTCCACGAGAAACAGTTGGTACTGAAGTGAAAATAATTGATTCTTCTTTGATCATTCATTATATTAATTTTGCCAGAAATTTATATTATTTTCGAATAGAACAATTTGAAATACAATTTTCAATTTTTTTCATTAGTTTCAATTCATAAGAAGAAAAAGTGGTACTTTTACATCCGAAGGCCATAATAGAAATTCAAAAACTTGATTGTTTTCAATTTTTGTCAAAATGGTGAATATATATTGAAATAAAAAGTAAAGCTGAAACAAACTGCTATGCATCCCCCAACTCTTCTTCGTATCTTTCAACACGTGAGTGTTTCTATATATATATTTCAACTGGGATGACTTTGCAGTATTTCGTCGGATGCTTTTTCTCTCAAGGCCAGCCAGTCACTTCCTCCTCTTCATTCCAGCTATTGCTGCCTGCAGCCGCCTCAAAACTCCTTTCTCTTGTAGATGTTCCAGGGAGTTTCGTTATCGATAGGGGGGAAGTTCGATCACGCCTTGGTAAGAAAATAGTATAGGTGTCTTTTGCCTTCTGCCCCTTGAGGCGGAAGATGAACTGGTTGATATGGCGTAGAAGGTTTCATTTCCTTAACTTGTTCCTGGTGTTCTTCTTTCGTTTCCTTAGGTTCTTCTATATACCCAATCATTAGATAGAGAGTCTCCTGGATCTTTAGCAGACTTAAGGTGTTCCTGTATTTTTCTCATGGGCTTGTAAATTGTTTTGATGTTGTGCTCTTTCAAGATTTTTCCAATGCGACCTGTGGTTCCCCTCAGATAGGGCAGAAAAGCGGTTCCTGTTGGTGGAGTTTTGTCCTTTGTTTCAGGTTGTGGGTTCTTGATAGTCTTCGGTCGTATTGGTCGTTCTATCTCTACAGTTTGTTTTCAGAAAATCGAAGCAAGTAAGAATATATGTTATGTTCCTATAAGCTTTTTTCATGAAATGTGACAAGGAATTACCCAAAAAATTAAAACCCTCACTTGAGGTGCACATTGTATACATATCATTTTATTTCACACCGAACAGCTGAATAATACATTTTTCATTTGTCACATTGGACTAATAAGTAGACGTGCATAATTGTGAAAGGATTAACCCAATTCAATTCTCGAAGTCGTAAATTCAAGCTGAGCGAATGATAAATTATAAGATTGATTGACTTACCTGGTAAGGAAGATCAATCGAAATTTTTCGACCTTGTCTTCCGAAATAATTACTCACCCAGTAGTAGTCGTAAATCTACACCTATCGATACAAGTTTAACGTAATAAAAAAAAATGATTCACCATATCGCCCTCTGGTACCGGCATATGATTCACTTCGTTATTTGTAGTAACTCTTCAGATCATATATTGGGTTATTAGGGGGGGGGTTGTAATTATTTCGGAAGACAAGGTCGAAAAATTTCGATTGATCTTCCTTACCAGGTAAGTCAATCAATCTTATAATTTTTCTTCCCTTGTCTTCCTTAATAATTACTCACCCAGTAGATGTTTAAAGAATCAATATATGATCTGAAAAAAGTTTTTATTCTATTATATTATTTTCATATAATCCCAACTTATAGCTAATCAACATATTATTCAATATAAATAATCTCACTTATCATGATTTCCCTAATAGAAAATGAATACAAAATAATTAATTTGTTCAGTTTTTTATATTCAACACTGCTCTTGCGAACTCATCTGGGTTGGACGCAAGGGGTCTATTATAAAATTTACTGAAAACTTCTGAGGTATTTGTCCACCCCGCAGTCTTACGTATGGTTTCGATATTAATACCATTTCTGAAGGCTGCGGATGTGGACGCATGCCTCGTACTCTGTCCTGAAAAAGTATTAACATCTATTCCACTTTTTTCTAATACCAATTTAAGCCATCTGCTGAGTGTTTGGGGGGTGGCTTTATGATGTGGTTTTTTATGTGTTAAAAGTAAATATTTTTCCGTGGCTTGACGGAGGGTTTTGGTTTTCTCTATGTAAAATTTGACTGTTGAAGCAACACATAGTTCTGGACATTCTCCAAAAAAAGGGAGAACCAGTAAGGGTTGAAGTTTATTTTTGCCTGATGTTTTAATTCTCTCTGGAATTTTTATTTCTATTCTATTACCCAAGTAATTAATGTTTTCAATGTTTATCTTGGAGAGTGTCTGGACCCTCTGTCCAGTTGTCAGGGCTAAGAGCATCGTTAGTTTAATTGTTAATTGGTCTAGGTTCAACGCTTCTGGAGGGTGTAAAGTTTTCAAATAATTCAAGACGGGGTCGGGGTTCCAAGTATTCTGGTATTTTGGCGTGGGAGGTTTTTTGTTGTAAATGCCCTTGAGAAATCTCTTCAGAATTTTCTCGTCTTCTGAGTTAAGTTGAAAAATTAAAGCGAGAGCAGATCTATAGATGTTAATACTTGAATAAGAGAGGGTATTTTCAGTAAGTTCCGACAAATACTCAATAATTTTTTCCAAGTTTGCCTGCGAAGCGTCTTCTCCTCGGTTAGATGAAAACTCCCACCATTTTCTGTATACATTACCATACTGTTTTAGTGTTCCTTCCGTTAACGATTCCAACATAATAGGGATGGCTTTTTGGGGTATTTTGTTTTTCAGCCATACTCTCCTGATAAAATCCCTGCAACCAGGGTAAGTTTCTGATGGAGGGGATGTGGTTGTCTGAAAGGGGAAAGTAATAAATCTTCTCGCGGGTTGAGATTTAGCGGTTTTTCGATCAAAAGCTTGTTGAATAAGGGGTACCACGGTTGAGAGGGCCATCTTGGAACTACTAATATTCCTTTAGCTTTGTCTCTAATGATTTTATCTAAGACCCTAGTAATCACTGGGAACGGGGGAAAAGCATAAAAGAATTCACCATTCCAGCTGATTGTAAATGCATCTACGTGTTCGGAATCCGGATCTGGACCCCAAGATACATATCTGCTACACTTTCTATTGGCTCTAGATGCAAAAATATCTAAAGTTGGTTTGCCCCACTGTGAACAAATGTAGTTGAATACATCATCATTCAGGCTATACTCTGTTACTATGAACTGAGATCTAGATTCGCTGTCGGCAAAATTATTTTCTTTTGTGGGTATGTACGAAGCAAATACCTCAACCTGTTTTTCTTCACACCACAACCATATTTGTCTTGCGATTTTATTTAAATTTTCAAACTGTATACTGCCCTTTTTATTAATGCAAGCAATTGCCGTCTTATTATCTATTCTCATAAGAATATCACAATGTTTTAAGTTTTTTGCGAATGATTTCAGTCCATAGAAGGCAGCGAGTAGCTCCAGCTGATTGATATGTAATAGTTTTTCTGAGTCTGACCAAAACCCATTTGTTTTACACCCATTTGCGAAGGCGCCCCAACCCGTTTTGGAAGCGTCGGTAAAAATTTCCAATTTGAAATCTGTAGGTGTTTTCGTGTTCTGGAAGGAAGTAATCAAATTATCTAACCACCATTGTACGTCTTCGTTAATATAAGTAGGAATTTGCATTTGTTTATTGTAATCTCGGGATGATTTTCCTTTGAGAGCTTTATATTTGGCCCTCTCAAACGTTTTTATGTGCACCCAGCCATATTTCACTACGGGACACGTAGCGACCAACTTACCAATTATTTTCGCACAATGCCGAATCGTACAATGGGTGATCTTTTTCAAGTGTTCTAACATGTTATACAAATTCAATTTTTTATCTTTAGGAAGCCTTAGAGTCATATCGACAGAGTTGTAGAGAAAACCCAGAAAAGTTATTTCTTGTGTAGGGACGAGATGACTTTTTTCTTCATTGATTAAAAACCCCAAATTATTCAATAATTCTACTGCATATGCTACTGATCTAGAACATTCCTGTTTCGTTTTTCCAATTATTAGCAAGTCATCCAGGTAAATTATAGAGAGAATATTGTTTTCTCTCAAATTTTTTACAACTGGTTTCAAAATTTTTGTAAAAATGAATGGCGCGACGTTCATCCCAAATGGTAAGCAATTGAATTGAAAAAGTCTTGTTTTGAATTCAAATCGTAAATATTTTCTATAAGATGAATGAATGGGTAACAGGTAATAAGCATCTTTCATGTCAATATTAGCAAAAAAACATTTACGTGTAACTAATTTTGTGACGGTTCTGTAGTCCTCGAGTTTGAAATGAGGTGCCTCAATGTAGTTGTTGAGTTGTTTCAGGTTGAGGATGAACCTGTATTTGCCATTAGGTTTCAGACTGAGAAAATAGCTTGATAAAAATTGATGTTTTTCTGTTTTACATTGTGAAATAGCACCTTTACACAAAAGTTCTTCAATGGCCTCATCATAATGTTTTTCCCTTGACCGAGGTATAGAAACCCGGGGAAAGATTTTTTCATGAGGTAATGAATTAAATGGTATCTTTATACCTTGAATCCAACTCAAAATAGTCTGATTTTTAGTTATACTTTTCCAAAAGCCTGTAAAAAATTTGAGACGACCTGCCAATGGGCTCACCTCTGTCAGTATCTGCGGTTGTAGAAGGGTTTGCGCTGTTCCTGTTTTCTCTGCGTGTCCGTCCGACGATGGGTGGTTTGCTTCTTTTTTGCGATTGAAGGAGGTCGCTGATAGTTTAAAGACTGCTGACTGATGAGTTTTGGATTCCGTTGTGGCGTTGTCCAATTTTGTCTTGAAGTGCCAGGGGTATCCACTTGTTTTTGGGGTTTGACGATCTTAAGGTCTTTTGCCACCTTCTTTAAGGCCTCTTTGGATTTGACCACGTCGACAAAATTTTGTCCTAGGAGAAATTCGTCCCTGTTGGTATTTTCCACCAATTTTCGAGTATTGTAATTAAGGTGAGGTAATATTTGGTATTTCCTACTGTTCGACAATGAATAATGCATATTGCACACCAGTTGGCCCACGTCTGCCAACACTGAAAGGGTTTCTTTAAATGGTCCCTTATCTTCTTCCGATAAGATCTTGTTCAGCTGTAATCCCAGAGCTGAAAGGGCATGTCCAGCCTGAACTTGCAAGTTTTCCAAAAATTGGTCATGTCGAAGAGCCTTAGTGTCGAGGCAAGTTTGGATCTCCGGATTGAGTTTTGGGGGATTAAGTAGGGTACAATTTTCGAAAATTGGATATTTTTTCAGTATTACCTCCCTCTGTTCCTTGGCCAGGCCTTCTTTCAGATAAATACTCCATCGTTTTTCTATTTCCTCGTGCAGTGGTTCACTTTCCTTGTTCCGTCCCACGGGATTCATTCCAAGGAGGTCGAAAAACTCTTGTGTGGCCGCGTTCTCCGTAACATCGACATGAACTATATTTTCAACAGGTAGTTCTACTACCTCCCCAACTTCCCCCATAGGTGGTTCAGGTTGTTCTGCTTCGGTTTGATTTGGTTCAAATCGAAGTTGCTCGGATTGACTTTCCTCGTCCTCGTTTTCCTCTGTAATTAGAAACAAAGGCTGATTGTAGGCGAGGTTGAGCTTAGTCCCAAGTCTCGTGTTTTGATCTATAGAAAGATCTACCGTGATACCGATCTATGGAGAGATCGGAAGGTACTGAATTAGAAGTTTATGGCTCATAGAGATTGAGTAGTTCAATTCAGTTCGATCTATAGAAAGATCGAATTAAAAACCATTCATTTCAGTTTGTTGATAGAGCAACAAGTTGTCTGCGACGTCATGTAAGATTCATTATTTTTTACTCACCGGATAGGGGATCAGAATCCTCGGAAGAGCTCAGGGAAAATTTTTCCTTCAAGAGTCGTATTTCCTCCAAGAGTTTATCGTATTTCCTCCTCTTGTGTCTTCTTTTACAAGGGCTTCGGCTTCTATGTCGTTTTGTTCTCATTGCACTCACTGTTCGGTCACTTTTTCACGATGTTAACCACAGCGTACTTGACACAGACAAATTACGAAGTGAATCATATGCCGGTACCAGAGGGCGATATGGTGAATCATTTTTTTTTTATTACTTTAAACTTGTATCGATAGGTGTAGATTTACGACTACTACTGGGTGAGTAATTATTGAGGAAGACAAGGGAAGAAAAATCAGTCTTTGAAAATGAACGTGAGTTTCGTTCACTTATTTGCGATTCTCAATCTCTGTCGAGATCTCTATATTAATCGACAAAAATAATCCTTATATTTCATGAATTTTCAAAGATCTCAGATATGAAAATTTATAGCATATGACTTACATCAAGAAATGACACATAAATAAAATTACAACTCAAACCATTTTTGCCAGTCTTCATTAAAATGATTTTCACTTGGTGTTTACCGTTACGGAAAAGCGCCAACCACTGGATGACCAAGTACTCAAACTCAAGTCGCTGTCGCACCAAACAATCGACCTGTAGCGAACAAAAAACATCTTCAGTCCACTTGCAGAAGAAGGCTGCAAACCTTACAGAAATTAGACTTTGAATAATCGAAATATGTGCATTCACAAATTCAATGCCAGCTAGCTGTTCCGATCCGCCATAGGTGGCGTCCGAGCTAGGAATCGCACGTCAAAAAGTAAGACCTCGTTAATCCATAGTTCGCAAAAGTTTCGACTTGTGCAGGGAGAGGCCAGATACTTGACGGAAAACCCATTTTAATTGATCCGTTCGTTCAAATCCTTCTTAAAAAAATGCCAACCTGCTCAAATGACAAAACGTGCATCGAGTGCAAATGTTTTCAGTTTGGTGTTCAAGTAATTGAGCTCCGTTTAAAATTTTTTAACTCAATTTGATTGTTGTATGGCATTGAAATGCGACATCACATTAGTTTTACGAGCGTAATAAATAAATAGAGGTAATAAAAACATCGATAGAAATGACAATGTATCAAAATAATATTATCGCCTCTCGCCAATAGCATTTGAATAATCTCGCCTAATGCCAGACGGTTCTATTTTGGGTCTGATCCGTCCTTGGTAGTCGATTTATAGACAGCCGTTCCGTTGAAGTTCAGTTTTATTGCGTTCGCTGTATATTAGCGTTTGATAGTCACAACTGGTAGCGATCAAAAGCTCTGTGAGTATCGTTATAAATATTCTCGACAAGCTGCCCATCATTCCTAAAATGAACAGGTGCCTGCAATTAGAAGGCGGACTGAAGTATTTAACGCCATAAATAACGGCGTGGTTGCTCGTTTATTGTGTTTATATGCCTATTAACAATTCGCAATGGAACCAGCGAAATCTAAAGTCATTTTTTATGGCTCTACACTATCATTGCGTAAATATATCTCATAATTGTTGGTGTTCGGCAGGGATCTACAAATACCTATTCGATTGAAGCAAACGATTGGGGCGGTTCCTTTAAGTGATAGAATTGTTTGGGTTGTTTCGTTGAATCCCTACTGTTGTTATTAGAACATCATAAATTTGAATTTCTATGTAGAAATACACCTCTAACAAATTGGCGCCCAACGTGGGACATACTGATTTTTTTGCTGGGACTAATCAGTGATGGTGGAATTCGAACATACCCAGCGTCCTGCAGAAAAATGAGCATTTAGTATGTTTAGTCTGTATTAGAGTATATTGAAACTTATTGAAAATGTTTCACATTGTGATACCTGCCGACGTCCAACATGAAGAATCAGTTGGAGTATTTCGATTTTTCAATTGCTAGTATTCGCAGTCGCCTTCAAAGGCTAACCATTAATTCATTTCCGTAAAATAATTTTTGGAGTTTCTGCTCATTTTACTCCAATGTTTCATTTTACTATTTGTTTTTTTTACTGAATGATTCATCTAAATCACATTTTATTTGATATCAACTTAATATTTTCCCAATTCATTCTATTGATACTCTATTTCAGTTCTTTCAAGTTTATATGTTTTCATCAAATTATATCAATAACAATCAAAAATTCTTTGGTGGTGAGCTTTATCATGCACTGAATAGAATTCTCTATAAGCAATGAGCAATATTCGGCCGGTTTCATTTCAACCAATATCTGGATGTCTCTATTTCATTTGCATTATTTTATGCGAATCTTCCATATATATATATTCATTTGGAACTTTCAAAATCCATTTCAATGTCCAAACTTGTTTAATTTCCGGCAATTTCATTGTCCAATCTTCCTAGAAAGCAACGAGATTTTTCACACTTTAATGGAACACGTAACTCATTTTGATGTCTTATCATTAGCTTCATCTTTTGTTGGTCCATCAACTCCACTTCCTATCCCGTATAATTATAGCCCAGCTTTCAACGGATTTCAAGAACACTGTACGCCACTCATAATCGCCGAGCTCATTTGTCTCCTGGAGTTGGAAAAACAATTGTTTTGCGTACATACAAATTTGAATACGGAACAGTCAGAAAAGTGTTTATTTATGTTTCGTTCCTCGGATGTACCGATATACAAAAGCTGAACCGATTCGTTCATTTCAAGTGAAACTCAAGTTCCGTTTCCTGTTACTCATAGGCGCAAGAAACAAATAAAGTCTGTAGATTTCGAATTTCGGGGGAATGATATATTATCCAATGACAAATATGATGAATTTTTTTTCGTTATTTGATTCATTTACGAGTTGATTACGGCAAGTCAAAACATCCAATATAAATATAAGAAAACGTATAACAGTTTAACATATAGATAGATAAGTCGTGCATTTCAAAAGACTACAAAATGACATACACGCGATAGTAAGTGAATGAGAGTTTATACGAAATGCTCCAACCATTTATGAAAGCAGTTGCATTTACAAATCCAATGCCAGACATATGTTTTGACACGCCGCCATATGTCTCTTCAGTGACACTCGGTGGGACTTGCAAATACAATCCATTCTGGACGGAACAATCAAGAACGTCGGCCAAAATAGTATGGCATGGATATCGACAGCAATAGATGGAACCACTACAGACTCGTGGTTTCATCATGCTGGTTGCTCTCATAGCATTGGTAAACAACAATGTAGCGATCAGGTTTGTAGCTAGAAAACGTCAGAACACACTTCTGATCTATTTTTGTGATTCATGGAAGTGGAAATGTATATTGTCCTGCGCCTGAATACTGTGACGATAAAAAACACATCTGTATGAGCGCCAATTTTGCAGCTTTTTGAGTAGGACCTGATGAGAAGTATTTATAGAGATCAATTATCTTAATATCAAACTATTACAACTCGCACTCGACGCGTGTTTTACTAAAAAAATTAGCGTCTTCAGGCGAATAATATTGACCTCGCGAGTAGAACGTAATGAACTATAATTAAAATAAAAAGTCTAGAGAATGATAGAAAGTAAGGTGATTCAAAATACATTCTCAACATCCTTTTCAATTTTGCCTGTTGATAAACAAGTTTCGAACTGATCGAAATCTTGATACATTCCTTATATAATAGCTACATTATAACGTTCTCTATGTTGTAGCGGAAGAAGGAAATGGTTTCGAAGGATTAATATGACCACAGGTGAGGATATGCCTACGAAATATTAATTAAATTGAACGTGTACTTCAATGGTGAAGCACTGATTCTCCGTGATTTATACCGGACTGTAATCGATACTGGTATTTCGTAAGTTCAGAAACTTTCGAGTGATTAGTAAATGAAACGAATGTTGGGATGAAAGAAGACTCGAGAGAGAGATGAACCTGCAGTTAATCAATATAGCGTCAATTCCGTAGAGTGTTCAGCTTAGTTTACGACTGGCTGAATAGGCTATACCTACTTTTTTCCACGATGGAAGTGAAAAAAATGTTTTCTAATCATGGTGATATTCTGTGAAATGACCCTTCATTAGACTGTTACTCTCATAAAACCAAGATCGATGTCCCATAATAACTGAAAATCAAATGTCTACCAGAAGAATATTTCAGTTTTATCACAATCAGTTACTACGTCATATAGAGTTGGTTGAAGCAGTGAATACTACTTCATTAGAATTATTGCCAAAGAAATCAAAGGAAAAGTACGTCTAAAGGACTATCACAAATGAACAATGTGTTTTCAATCATATCTGTAAAAAACTAACAACTGCAAGGAAATGATATTTTCTTAGTAAGGACATATTGACTTTTTCTTTAATAGATTTTGTCTAGAATGTCGGAATTTCCTAGCGATTTGCGGAAAAATACTCGGAAAAATATTTATAACACTCCGATGATATGATTTTCTGTCACATCGACAGTCTATCCAGTCTTCAACTTTTTGTAATACAATCTTGTGAGGTAGTGAAATGTTTTTGTTGGTATCGCCACATCAGATTTCAAAGCAAATGTTATTTGCAATTTTTCCTCTCTTATCGTTGTACAAGAGTTTGTTCATGCTCTCTACTTATTAAATATCATCGAAAAAACACGACACACCGTCTTTACCTGATGTGATGCCTAAAATGTAATCCAAGATGTATACTTTAAGGAATCCCGTATCTTAAATGAACAATTTATTGAATTTATTGATCAAAATTCCACCTTTTACTTGATTGAATTGATATTGTGACAATATCTATTATTTAGGGTGGCAGAAGTGAATCAATTCATGCATCAAATGTTTTCTGTAAAGGCATACGAGTTGATCAAATATTGAACCTCACCAAAAATCGAATGAGTCGAACAGAAGATTCGTGAACTGAATTCTTTCACAGCATCGAAAACAGTATTAACTCACTGATTTCGTCGTGAAATTCTTTTAGCACCAGAACGCGATTTCATTTCCTGATATATTGAAAATGTCAACACTTCGTTACGCTCGGAGAAGAGCAAACTCACTGTACAGAGGTGCCGAATGAAAGATTGATATTTTTATCTCTTGTTTGGGATAAGAACCCATCGAGCGCACGAAGCCGAAATTGTAACGAGTGATGAAAAGCAATCGTTTGTAGGTCCAAGAATCCATTCATCAGACTACGGTGGAGATAGCCGAAATTTGAAACCACATTACTCATATCAGTGGAAATACCAAAGTCGATTGGAGCTATTTCTGACAGGTATCTGTTCGGTATTTGTGATGGCGGGTCTATACGAGCCGTTGATTGCAAATCGAAAAAGTTTCTCCATTTCCTGCGTTCGATGATTGCACGTTGCACGTTTCAACCTCCGTGGTTTATGAGTATTGGATATTTGATGATTTCGGGATCTCACTCAACAAGTGATCAGTTCGTCAATATACAAGGGATGAGTCGATGAATGAATATGATTTCTTTAACAGATTCAATGTTTATATTGGTGAGTGTTATTTCCGCAACGAATGGGCCAATGATTCAATTTCATTTGGAACTTTTCACCAAATCGAATATTAGAAAAACCCAAGGTTTCCAGATTTCATAATTAGTGATGGGCAATATGCATAAAATTTGAATTCATCTCAAATATTTTTTCTAGAATCATTATTATCGTCACATTATAATTAGTCACTATTTGAACTCACAAAATATTATATCAAGAGTAAAGAATTCGGGAGGGAAATTCAAACTTACGAAACGCGTCACCTTTGGTCGAAACGCATCGATATTCATACTGTGTTAGTGGTAAAATATCTCAATCATTCCTGTGACGATTTCTAGTGCATCTAGATATGTAGTGATTCTAGAACGATGACTGGAAGTGCTTTCATTCAAGCACAATAGGATAATTCACCGAAAATGGAGTCATTTATGATGACAGCATATTTTGCATCAAATCTCGATTTTAGGTATGCAGAGATCAAAGAGTTGAAAGCTGCGAGGTAAGCATTATATTATTTGATGTATTTGAGTCCATAACATAAACAGGAGAGATGTGTATTATTAAATGATCTTCCGATATGTTTGTAAAATAGGTTAGGTTGATTCAAAAACGAATTTTCCACTGCTAAATAGCTAATGCAAAACTCATTTATAACTAATTCACACTGAGCCGTATATAAATACAACATGCTTTCGTTAAAATGATCTCAGCAACAATATAAACACAAAAATATATTTTTTTTCTACCTCATGAAGATGTACGACAAAACAAAAACTTGCATAATCCCTATTATGAACTGAACTGATCAGAATCAATTCAACTCTTTTTGTTTCTCGATATGCAACATGTCTTTTTCTAACTTTTACATATCGGTTGTTAGGAAATCCCGTGATGAAGAAAGTTGTGTTTATTTATCGATACGATGCATTTTCTGGTAAATTCATAATCAATTAACAATGCTGTATTTTGTCACGCGTTATAACGATTGAGATCGTCAAGAGGATACCCAGGGTATGATCTGCGCTTTTTTTCAACTTCCTAGAAGCTGTCTGACCAGTCCTCTGGCCAAGTCTCCGGAAAGCACCTCCGGCCTCCTGGGCTCATTGCGCTATAAGTGCACAATCTAACACCTGATTCATGCAGCAGTTTTGTAATAAGAAATAAGTAATAGGCTTCAAGTAATAAGCTATAAGAGGTTGAACTTTCACATTTCATTGGGAACGTTTATGCACTTGTCATAAAAAAGTTGGATATTTTCACTCTCTTATCACTCAAAGCTTATTACTTGAATCTTCTGCATAAATCAGGTGTAGGTCTTTTCAGAAACCTTTCATCAGATAGTCCTAGCGATATATTTTTTTGGTCCATGGAAGCCGTCTGACCTGTCTTTCACATAGCGCTATATTTATTTATAGAGATGTATTCATGTAAAACAGTGTTATTGAACAAATCGAAAAATGCAGATGTTGTTCCTAATTTCAATAAGACACACTGATTTTTCTTAATTACCTAGATGTTTCCTTTGGAATATTCTGTGTCAATAACCATTTTCGAAATGAAATATGTGGTTCCATGAAAAATTGCTTTCTATAATGATTCAGTCTAATCAATATTCTAATATTATCGAATCCACAAAGCTACATAGACATATATGGTGATGAATCAAAAACACCTAAACGTTTTATTCAAATATCTTCGAATAAACTTCAGAACCAGTTGTAATTCATAATCCGAATAAATGTAAGTGATCTTGCTAATCAATTGATCTTGAAGCTCTTGAAGTGACTTACTATTCAATAATAGTTTTTGACAAGCAATGAGTCAATGGTGAATTTGAAGACGAGAAATTCAAAGTTTCCATCCGTTCTCTACTAAAAACTACTGAAATATATTTTAAATCAGTTTTGGTGGTCAAAATAAATGTACCTTCTTGCAATAATCTGAATAGAATTTTATATTTGTAGTATTATAATTTGAAAAGGTTTGAAGGGGGTGATCACTTCATTTTCCAATGGGATGGGGCATGTTGAGATCTCCAATGCTCCATGTATATTCACAAACTGCGTAATTCTTTCGTTTAGTAACAGATGGTTGGGAAGTGTGTTGTAACTTCGCGTTTAAGATATTTTTATAGGCAATGATTGTCCAGGTATTCCACCTCTCGTAGGAATTGCTCATTTCACAAATTTCAGAAATGTATTAAAAACGTCAACACACGAATACCATTCAGATGAATAAATCAAAATATGCTTTGATGACGAACGAAACAATATAAAAATTATATTGTAACATAATATAATAAATTATATAATATTAAAAATTAAACTGTATTTCTATTAAAGTCGATAACAGTTCACAAATCAAACAACTTCAGGAGACTATTTAGGTGATGCATTTGGCGGCTTCGCATCATAATGCGCCACACAAGCATCCAATAAACTGGGGAATTTCGAATATTAGGAAGGCATTATGTTACCCATGGAAGGAATGCAAGTGGGATGAGTGGACTGTCAAATGGATCTCGAACGGCAATATATCACACACGTAGTCGTGGGAAATGGAGATATTTCAAAGGGTCCCTGGGAATATATTACTTGAGACGTCCTTGGTAGATTACGTGACGCAATGTTATGCCCGATGATATCTACCTAGATATCAAAACAATAACTCGTATGAGGTGCATTTTATATGGTTCAGTGGGTGGTGGTGAAATATGTTCATACATTTGTTAACATTAAATTTTGAAAAATCTAATTACCTTCCTTTCACCTCTTATCGAAATCATTTACCCAATCTTGGCCCAATTGAAATAAAAAATTCATGCATTAAAGAAGTAGATCGGATGAAATATTTAGGAGTCATAGTAGACAGACATTTGAGATGGAACTTCCAAATTGAATATGTCATAAAAAAGTTACGACCGTTATTACCTAAATTCAAATTTTTACAGAATATTTTGGATAGAAAACACATGCAAATGATTTATTTTTCTCTAGTCCAATCTTCAATCAAATTCTGGTATTTTATCATGGGGGGGAGTTGACCGAATATATCTTGAGCCTTTGGAAATATAGCAGAAGTGGTTTTTGAAAATCATATTTAATAAAAACCTGAGATATTCTTCTGATAAATTATATTCTGACTGTAAAATAATGGATATTAGGCAATTATTCAGTTTCAAGATACTCACTTATATATTTTCTCATAAAAATTGCATTAATTATAGTAAGCATACTCATGATACACGAAATAAAAATGAAATAACTGTAAAAAATAACATATGTAAAGTCACAAAAAAATATTCTACATTTATGATAAATTACCAAATTCAATCAAAATTACCAAATCGAAATACACTTATAAGAAAGAAGTGAACACATGGATTACTGAAACTCCTAGACTATATTTCCAAAATATTATTGAAAGAAAATATTCAATATAGCCTGTGTCATGATTATATTGTATCTATTCATTTTTATACTACTATTTATCTTTGATATTTATGATTTATGTTTATATTCTCATATTCACTTGAATTATATAAAAATCTAATATCATGTTTCCTCACAACAAGTGCACAACTTCGTGAGGTTCAATTATTTATTCACATATTGTTATGTTTTTTTGCATTGTTATTGATATTTATTGTGAATAAATTGTTATTATTATATATTATTATTTAGGAAACTACAAGAACTGATCTTCAGGTTTCTAACGGAAAAATTTTCCAAAAACCACTGCACTAAATTAGTCTATAAAATTGGTTGAGTCAATGAGGATTAGTAGTATCATTGTGGAATCATTGATTAAATACAAATACTATTATAAACAACCTCAAATTTAAAGCACGTTCGAGGAGAATTCACGAAGAAATTCAATGAAACTGAAATTAACACAGGTTATGATAATAGAAGGGTATCCCAATTCTCAGAGTATTGATCGAAAAGTGCTGGAAAAAATTTGAAATTTTCATTGAACAAAGTATCCAAATAACTATTGGAAGTGAAGTGATGACGAAATGAAGCCCCCTCTCCATCATATATCTTGCAGTTTGTGTGGTAATCAAGTTATAACATTTGAAATTTTTTTGTCGATTTAGGTTCGAATAAAAATAATTGCTGGAAATAAATTGAGTGAGAAACTCGCAATGAAAACGTGGTGTGATAGTACTTAGGCTGAAATAGAAAAAATGTTTCGGGAGTTGTAGTTATCAGAAAATAATATTCAACAAACCAAAGTGTGGGAAGAGAACTATAGAATTGTGCACTAGCGAATTGTTGATATAAAAGATAAATAATTCGGGTGATACAATAGATCTCTGTGTAAAATCAACATTCTCAGGTGAGGGGTCAGATGAAAACCCACTGAAGGTAACTCTGTGTGATGAACGTAAATCACAAAATCCAAATGAATCCATACAATTTCATCCATTCATTTATCATTAGACTGAATACAAGATCAGAAAAACGTCACAAAATGAGATGTAGAAAATTTGCTGAAACTATGTACCGCACAGGATGTGATTTATTGAGGAAGTGGCCTTTGGGAAATGAAGGTGTTATGGGGGTAGGTGAGAAGTGATTTATAGTTTGTGTGAAACTCATAAGGATAACAGCCCCACTGATTACACTCGAATAGAGGGAAAAAGTTGGCTTTGACAGTATCCTGAAATGGGTTCACTAACATCATTGTTTATAGAAATATAGTTAGTCAATGCCTGTGTAAAAACGATTTGAAGCGTTTGTGTTACGCAGTATCTACAGTGAAATATCGATATTTCCATTTACTTGACAATGCACGACAAAGTTTCCTACTCTGAAGGAAAAAATAGGTGCAGGGTTCTGTCTGTCAGTTTGACCGTAATGTTTAAGATGCCTAGGAAACCCTGGTGTATCTACGTAGACCTGAATAATTTTGGGATAAACTTGACGAAAACCGATTGGTTGATTTCTGAGATCGCAAAAGCTTCAGATCGCTATTGTAGATGGCGATCAGTCATGTACCATATGAAGCTTAATTTTCAGTAGGGAGAAATGTGCAACGGAATATTCTACTACTGTTTATTATTTGCCCACTGAGATTCTGACAGTACTGACAGCCAATCAAATGCGTTTCAGAAAACGTGCATGTAACGTGGAAACCTACCGTTAACAACCTGTCGATACCGTCACCTGCTACCTCTACAAGTTTTTAGTGTTTTTGTTTTTATATCAGTTTGCAAGACAAGACTCTGATTCCGAGAAAATATACTTCACCCATTCACCTGAGAATGTACGACAAAATTCATGCTAATGTATTGAAAGTGATAGACTGTCTTGGAATAGGGGATACACACATCAGTTATGCAACGGTTCAAAATACGTATAACATCGATATTTTCTTTATTTGAACAAACCTTTGTTTTCAATATCTCATTGATAAGAGCTACAAAAGTTTCCTCCTCGATATAAGACTTCCGCTCAAGCTGAAACGAATAAAATTAGCTACAACGCTACATTCATGTTATTATTTTGAGGCGATTTGTCTGGTACTTACCTTAGGTACTGAATAAAGGAAAATATTTGGATCCCCAGATTTTGACTGACCACACAAAATACGAAATCTTCTACACATCGTGAAAAAGTACTTGTAATAACTTCAAAACTTATTCTACTTATATAGACTTTTAAACACTGTTGAGTGCCAAGAAATAATTTCAGTTTTCATTGACAACAATAAACCTCAAACCTCAAAGTTACGTCAATCTGACAAAACCGACATTTGACAGATTTTCGAAAATGCTCATAAATCGCCCTCTATACAAAAATTAGAAAGCTTTTGTAATCGTCGATTGTTTTTCGCCAAGAAATTCTAAACAATATCGAATCACTAGATACACCAGGGTTTCCTAGGCATCTTAGTAATGTTGATAAAAAGATAATGACGTTTCAAAATAGAGTTGACGATAGAAGTTTATGGAGGAAATGAAAGTTTAAGCATTAGAATAGTCTTCACAACATGAATGATCTACGACATCAACCAAATATTCCACCGCTGTTTCTGAATTGTTTGCCATTTTTCGATATTTTGAACGTGAAATCAAAAAAATGCATACAGACTACGACTTCCGTAAGAAAAATGACACAAAAGATATGACTTGGAAACGAAATCACTAGTGTCATCTACACGCAGTATCCATCCCTTCAAATGATTTTTCCATATGGTTGACTAACTATAAATCTATAAACAATGCTAACATTACCCAAATGGTTAAAACTTCTTCATCGCTTTCTGTTTCGATTCGATATAGTTCTATGCTCTGTTATCAAGTTTCTGTTTTGCAAATCGCTAGATATTTCGTTGGTATTAACGTTCTGTAAGTGATGATTCTTTCAAAGAACTCATTCCTGATATACATACTCTTTTCTTTCTCCACACAAAAAAGGAATGAAAACGAGATGAATATAGACTTTTTAAAAATCTAGAATGACAGGAAACACACCCTATCAATAGCTTATACTATATCATATATCATATATCAGGTATACTAGTTAGTACTACTCAGAGGCGTATCTAGTCTTCGAGGAACCCCTCATGTCTCCCTGGATACGTCCTAGGTACTAGTGTTCACATATGTAGAGCTAAGTTTTTTTATATGCGAATTCACACGAAAAGGAAGCCCTGTATTGTTCAACGAATACCGCGTGAATCAAGGGACAGGTGATACGAATTAACATTCACTTTGAATATTTGAAGTTTTTGAGCCTCAGAAAAGGCCTCTTGCGGCAAGGAGTTCCAAAGCTCAGCTGTTCTATTGAATTAGGATCCCTGAGCAAAAAGGGTTGGACAGGTCTCCGAATTCACAACAAAGGGGTGGGAATTCCGTACTAGTCGAGTCATCCGTGTAGATATTGCCAAGAGTGGAAGGATTTATAACAATTCAGAAGAGCACCCACTGTGAAAATATCTATAGAAGAGAGACAAGTCTCCGACCCTTCTACAATGCTCCAATGAAGTGAGCGAGTCTGTGAGCGTAGAATCACCAACAAGACGGATTGCCTTCTTCTGAATAGAATCGAGAAGCCTCAATGAATGTTTTGGTGCCGAACTCCACACATGAGAACCATATTCCAAGATAGGTCGTATCTGAGCCTTGTAGATCGTTAGAAGGTGACGAGAATTGAGGTATTTCTTTGCACGAAATAGAAATCCAAGTTTCTGGGAAGTACCTATAGCGATCGATCTCACATGGTTTTTCCATGAGAAATTATAACTGATCGTAATTCCTAGCAACGAGATACTTGACTTTGTAGGAATAGTTACTCCTGATATCTGAATACTAGATGATGATAGATCGGCTTTCCTTGAAAAGAGACATACCTGGGTTTTCTTAGCATTAAATTCCAGCAAGTTCGTGTTACCCCATTCATTCAGAAATGAACCCTGTGGAACACCTCGTGGAACACCTGCATTTATTGGGAGAATATCAGATGATACTCCATCAGCAACCGCATACAGAGACCTATCAGACAAGCTCACAAGTGGGGAGGTAAATCATAAGACGGCATTTTAGAAAGAAGACCCCGATGCCAAACTCAATCAAACGCTTTTGAAATATCGAGTGCAACAGCTATCGTTTCTCAGAATTTCTCGATTGAATGCTGCCAAATATGAGAAACATAAGCCAATAAGTCACTGGTTGATCATTGATGGCGAAACCCGTATTGTCGATCATTGATCATTCCTGATTTCTCTAGATATTTGATGAGCTTCATATTGACTGCTTTTTCCATGACTTTGGAAATGATAGAATGCAATGCACTTGGTCTGTAATTAGAAGGTAATGTTTTCTTACCCCAAAATATCACACTCAACGGGTGGATTCTGTTAAAAAGTAAACAATAATTTTCTGGTCGGTGGTCTCATTCATAAATATTGACATTTTCGTTCGATGTGACAAAGTATCTTTCTATGAGCTTTTAAAAAAAAAACAGACCAGTGTGAATCTCATCGCCAAGTAAGGTATGTCTCCAGCTTCACGCCCTACGAACAATACAGAAATAAGTTGGATGAATGTGTGCCTATTGATATTAATAGGCCAGTCATTATATACATTTGGAAATGCAAATGAACCGAGAAAGCCAAATTTTAGATATTATGTTGGAAGGGGCTAGAAAAACTTAAGTTCAAATTGTCGACCAAAATAACCTTGTGGGTTTTCTGCCACCTTGAAAAAGGGTTAAATTTATGGTTTTTTCATCATTACTCGGTTCCCCGTTGAGATGCGAAAATTTTTATTGAATACTTTTTTTTTGCTTTTTGCACGATCTACAATCAAGGTTCCATACATTTTTCACGTATCGATCATCGTTATCGAGATATCGATGAAAAAAGAACATTATTTGGGAGAAAAAATTGTTTTTCGCTGTTTTCTTTTTCCTCGTGAAAGATATCGAGAAATTTTCGAAATGAAACTTGCAGAGCGTGTTCAGACCTACAAATTAGTTTGTTTATTTTTCATTTCCGACAAAAGTTACGACCTCCAGTCAGTTGTCTCGAGTCTTCTGAAGCGAGCATACGTATTTGAAGGTTTGTGCGAAAATTGGTGATTTCCTGCGATTGAAGAAGTTTCACGTCTCGAAGAGTCTACTGAGGAGAAGTTTGAACAGCCAGGACCATCAAAACGCCGAAAAACGTGAGAAAAAAATGACTGCCTGTAATTATTATTTTTGCTGCATAACAATTATTTGATCAATAAATTTCATGTATTTGATATATAATTTGGCTGGTTTATTAATTTAGTTTGTATTGCAATAATTCCCCGAACAACCATTCCTCCATTTTGACGTGTGGATAGAACCGTGCGAGCGGCTAAATAAAAACCGGACACAGTCTTACTGACTTTGTGGCGCGCTAGAGGTCGTAACTTTTGTCGAAAATGAAAAATAAAAAAACGAATTTGTAGGTCTGGACACGCTCTAAGTTTCATTCCGAACGTTTCTCGATATCTTTCACGAGACAAAAGAAAATAGCGAAAAACAATTTTTTCTCCCCAAATTTATGTTTTTTTTCATCGATATCTCGATAACGATGATCGATACATGAAAAATGTATGGCACCTTAATTGTAGATCGTGCAAAAAGCAACAAAAAAGTATTTAATAAAATTTTCGTATCTCAACGGGGAACCGTGTAATGATGAAAAAACTGAATTTAACCCTTTTTCAAGATGGCGGAAAACCCACAAGGTTATTTTGGTCGACAATTTGAACTTGAGCTTTTCTAGCCCCTCCCCCAACATAATATCTACAATTTGGCTTTCTCGGTTCATTTGCATTTCTAACCCGATTTTTCCGACGTAATGACTGGAGTATATATTTTCAGAAACCATAGGCGAATGGATAGAGAAACACTGAGTGGAACCTACGCAGAGGCAATGAAATGAACGCTGATTTCTAGTCTATTTGTATACAGTCCAGGCGAGCTTTGTTTCATACCTCAAATACTACGGAGCCTGTATAACGAGCTGATTTTCTCAAGGACCAAATCCGCAAGTGTCAGAATTGGGTCTTTCTGTTTATATTTTTTGGCCTACCGCGACTAATTACTCCTTTATAGTCTTTGTATCTCGCGTAATAATAAATCACAGAGTTTTTGTCTTGAACGACACCTCCGAAGAACCGAGTAAGATGCGAAGCAATTAACTGCCGTGATTAATGGAACAACTCTTTCCGCTTTTTCGGAGTTCGTCGTTAAAATCTGGAGATACAAAATAATTGGTGGTGTTGGGAGTCTCGGGAAAATGAGATCTGCAACGGTGTCATTTGTTGTATTTTATTTTTTCTTATACACCTGAGTAAATAATCAACATAAGTATGTTTTTGAATTTTTCGTTATGAAAAGAGAAAGAAGGAATATCCAAAGTTGCAAACCTGTTGATATTCGATTGAGAAAATCATAAAACTAGATGAGGAAATATCAACTAAAAATAATTCAGAAATATTATAATTTTTATGAAGAAAAGGAAGTTCTGAGGAATTGATTTTTTGTCTCTTCTTCGAATCAATGTGAAAAGGATACGTAACTTTTATACATAGAAGTAGTAATATCAACAAGTAAGTAACCACTCCCATAGGCGTTCGATGCATATGGATTCAGCCGACGAAAAGCAACAAGATTCAGATGAGCTCGAAGAGCAATGATTCAAAATTTTTTCAAATCTTCTTTTATGTAATATATGTTTGCCAAATTATAATTCCAGAAAATTACTTAAAAAAGTAAAGATAGCTTCTTTTTGTAAAATTGAATTATCTGCAAACAGTCTCTGGTCCGTATATCTTGTATTTGTCATAGTTCAAAAGATATAAGCGTTCAAATGTAAAATTTTATTACATTTTTTTATTCCACCCCATCCCATAAACGAGATATAAAAGAATGTTACTGAACCTTTTTTGTAGAGAATTCAATTTGCTACAAAAAACACAAAGGGTACTTTTACGTATTCCTCATATTTGCAAAATTATTCGCGAATGATTTTTCTCCCATTTGCAAGGATAATTTTCAACATACGGCTATTAAAATATTCGTTATGGAGGTAAATTAATGCCTGTTTTCATCACAGACATCCTTAAAGCATTAATAATATACATTATTGTACGATATAAGTGATGAAATGAGGACGCGCATACGGAACATTCAAGTCGTTCTGTCAGGTATTTAGAACCGCCAGTTTGTTTCGCCAATTGTCATACACACTTAAAAATGTCAGCACAATAATATACTAAAAATGAAGCCTAAATAAATAATAAAAAGTTTAACGATTTTTCGACATTTTAGGGGCGTTCCGCCACCCACTCGAAACTGTCCAATCGATCCGCCAATGTTATCTCGATGATTGTTGGCTACCAGAGAACTGCTGAGGAAAATATGAGCCTCAACTAAATAATAAAAAGATAAGCGATTTTTGCAAGTTGGGGGGGTTCCGCCACCCCCTTGAAACCGCGCTCAGGGCCTGCCCTCCGGATGGCACTCAGTTCGACAATACTTTCTCAAAATATAGGCCTTAACTAAATAATCACGCAAAACTGTCACTGGCTCTTGGTCTATTACATTACAATGGAAATGCTTATTTCAATTTGATAAAAAGAAAAATATCAATGGTAATTCCCAATATCAGTCATATATTTTAGGCGTTTGAAAGAAAAATGTTGTGAACGAAATTACATTCTAATTGATTTCAATTGCATTGCGGTAATGATTCCTTCACAGAATATTTAATCCTACTGTTTTTTTTTTTAATGTATCCCTCATAATCAAATATTACTAAAATAAATACCTGAATACTCAATAGGTATTTTTCAGGTGGTAAGATATACTCTCGGATATACTAAACTCGAACGATAAATCAGAAATTTCAGTTCATTTTATTCTCTCAATTTCAAAGGTTCTCCCGATGTATGCTTTGACCGTTCCAAATCAAAATGTTCCACAGTCCTCCCTCTATCTACTGGTGACGAAAGCCCGTGGTTGTTTTTCTGATAATTTTTTATCTTCAGGTACACAACAAACCTGCGAATATCAAAGCCCACCATAATAAGAACGAAAAGAATTTCTGGATTTCCTGGGTCACAAACTCTGTATTCACATATTTTTTCAATCATCTAATTTTTTCGATATTTCAACTGAATTAAATTCTTCTTGAGAGCTTCTCTCTGTCATTATATAACAACATCGAACAAAATTACACAATTCTTTTTCTGCATCAGTGATTTCATTCTCTATTTGAAATATCAGTCCAACTGGTGTAATTTCATTATTTCCATAATTCATTGGAAAGATAATTTTGATATTTCATTAAATATTCAAAAGATATGTACGTAGGAATTAACGAACTACCAAAGACGATTCTCATTCAGGTAATACTTATCTTGGAGGAATAAAAACCCTTGAAAAGATGCCGAAAAGAAGCATGGGACACTCCGTACATCAATTCACAAACAAATAGCTGTGATTTACAAGTCTCAAGGGGACGTGGTCTACTTAAGGTACTTGACCTATAATAAGTAGTTTTAATGGAGGTCATCTGCATTTGTTTCTTCAATTTATTCAGTTGATTTAACGACTTGTAAGATTTGAATGGATGAGAAGACGGTTATCCAATTTGCGTCATCAAGTGGTTTGCGTTCAGCCCTGTGTATCTCCAGTGCTTATTATGTAATGATATAAAAATGCATTACACATATATTTCCACGTTTATTGATCAATAAGACGGAGCTTTTCAAGAGAGCGCTAAATAACAATAAAAACTGACTTCTATGTTATTCAGCGCCGTTGCGTCATATAGGCAGGGGGGGGGCAGTTTCAGATAGAATTTTACTTCCTTTTCGTAAATTCATCAAACGCCTTTGAATCGAGTAACCATCAACATTAGTAGTGAGACCCAAGAACAGATTCACTTAACAAAATCATAGAAAAAATGATAATAGAAGAAAAAAGCACTTGGGAAGCACAGGTCAGAAGAAAATTATCCGGTGCATCAATATATCTTGTCCTTCAGGTCATTATTTGAAAATACAATATTCTTCTATTGGCATATGCCTCGCTTTAGTGTATCGCAGAATTCTCCAAAATATCTGGGCATCAAATGCTTCAATAAATTCAAATCCATTAATCGGAGGGATCAGAATAAGAGAGTACCTTGTGAAAAATCAACATTACTCATTTACCCGCCGAAGAATTCCTTGATCACAATTTGACACATTATTGATTTCAAATGCCACTTTGCGTTGTATTTCGTTTTATTGTGTTTTTAACCGGATGATTATATTATTGAAGCAACTGAGGACAATGTATTTTAATAATTTCAGACTTGGTTTGTATTTTGACTAGTCCCATAAATTTTTTCAAGTGCATATGCCTCAGAATTACTGATATTCGCTTACCTATGAAGAGGTAACCTAAAAGTTTTATATTTTCCATTTTTAAGATTCGGAGTGAAAAAAAAAAGAATTTTCAGATAGTTTTGTAACATCCTGTATAATGGCAGTGAGAAGTAAGGTTGGCCATGATTTTTCAGTTTGATTTTTTAGGTGTGTTGGAATTTCAGTCACCTTATAGAGTACCTATGTTATAAGTGGACCATGGGATAAACTTCCTTTAAATGCAAAAAAAATGTTTGAAATATTCTACTCTCCTCTGTATATCGAGTATCGAGGCCGGTTAATGGCAGACAGAGATATTCAATAGAAATAAATGCCAAAATATTCCCGACAGATCAAAGAAAAATTATAATTGGAAGACAGTCGGCTGGCAGGAAAGAAGAGAAATATAAATAGGATATTATTTATTGGTTAAGAGTTTCGGGATCGACGCAGACGAGGATTACCAACACTCGGGGTGAATCAACTGCGTCAAGAATAATAATTAAACTGATTAGTATTATGTCTGGAGAAAGAGATGACGCTCTAAATTCTCATTTCCGTTTCTATCTCGGTTTTCATTTCCTTCAATGAAGAATAAACTAACGGGAGGATCCTCCTACAAGTTTGACTACTCATCAAGCTACAAAGGTTGTTTTATAATTAAGACTGGTGTATTGTACGAAGGCGCAAGGAAACCGGTCACAGAGTGTTTTTGGATTGTTTTCTGTTAAACAAGTATAATTCTTCTATAACGGACAACTCTCACTGTTCGAACTTCACAAATCACAAGAGTTGCTACCTGCACAACACACGAGTTACACATCAAATATCCGGTTGTCGGCAGCGATAATTGAACCCATGACCGATCACCTATATATTGAATGGTATTGCTGAGCTAACCTTTTTCAAATTGTCTTCAGCTTCTTTTTGCATCA
Organism: Zygogramma bicolorata; assembly: GCA_032362365.1. NCBI lineage: Eukaryota > Metazoa > Arthropoda > Insecta > Coleoptera > Chrysomelidae > Zygogramma > Zygogramma bicolorata. The sequence continues at coordinate 160,988 of JAVJAQ010003729.1, forward strand.
TAACTATCAGTTAATCTAATGTGAATTGTATTTAATGGCTATTATGAATATTATTATTGTTTTAAAGTCCTTTGAACACGATATATTATAAGATAGTCAGTGTGGCTAGGCAATCTTTCTTGGGTTATAGCCAAACAGTTTGAAAATCTAGCCTCTCCGACAACCTTTCCACCTCTTATTCTTCTCGATTTGATTCAGCTTCACCGATCTGTCAAAGTAGACAAATCTGTAAGTATTTACTCATCCACATTTTTGTGCGAGTTTTTGTGTTTCGTAGTTATCGAAACCTAACCAACAGACAAGTGGATTGCCTTTGTCCTCAACCAAGTCAAACAAAAAAAAATCAAATTTTGAAACGTGTCAGGTACATCTGAAAAGAATGACAGAAATTTGGTTGAATCTCGGTATCAATTTTTTTCAGCTGTCGCTGTAAGGCATTCTTACTAACGTTTCAAAATTAATAGGTACGTTGTTCATTATATTTCACATGCTATTTTATTTCAAATGATTGCCAAAAATTTCACAATATTAGACAAAAAAATGATAACTAGAGAAATTCAGTGCTCTAAGAATATCCTGGTATATTTTCGTTAAAAATGTAATGTCACTTAATTTTATCTTGTCTGATGTTGCATTTCGACACATTGGTGTGTCAACCACCTGATCAATAAGTGGAAATCGCCCTAGCAAATGAAAACCACTGCGGCTTGGCATATCACTGTCCTGTCGCCATCTGTCAACATAGTTGTTAGAATTGCAGAACGGAATATTTTTAAAAATATATGATTTTAGGGAAGGATTTGATTTGGTTCCTGATCTTTGAATGTCCAGGGTTTTGCTTCAGATGAATATTTCACCCAATTCAATTCTAATATCAAACAATTTTGGCGGAAATTTTGTAGCGAATCTCATGCGAGTTTAAATTTGAATTCCGGAAATTTTCCTTGGTCACGGATTTTTTGAAAAAATTCGGAAATTATTCAAGCTCCAGAGAGATTATAAGTGAAAACATGCCATTTCAATTCCATTTCAAAAACGGAAAATGTGGACAAGTCAAGAATTGTGTCCTTGAAATAAATGGCCTGGATTTCACCTAGTGTCACAACAACACGAGCCTGATCGAAGTATCGAATAAAATCGAAACGTGCTTGTTATACATAGCCACCAAAAATTATCACTCTAACAGAGCAGTTTCCCATCTCCATTACATCGAAAATTGAATTTTCTCATCGCTTATGAGTAGATGTTCCAGAAGATGGTTACTAGCTAAATTGAATCACAACTCTTCATCCGGGTCTGTTATATGAGAAAATTTCCTTCCATGCCTCTAGATATGTCTGATGCAAAGGGAAGGCATTTGCAGAGAATCAATCAAATTATCTTCACTTAGTAAATCTATACTGATATTATAAAGTGATTGGAAATACTGTTTGAATGTCATTATTTTGTGGTGGAAGGATCCTTTCTTCTGGCTTTTTTGGGTTCTTACACCTACCACAATCTGAAAAGATAGAAATTAATATTGAATCTATACTAGTATAGAAGGGCAGATTTTCAGTCTACCCCGGGGGGTTGCTGCGATAATTCAAAAATAGTTACTTCTGAATGGAACACGATCAAATATTTAGCAACTTTTCGTATATCTCAAACTTGACTATCAAAAAAATACAAGAACTGATATTTATCGTTGACATTTCGGAAACCAAATCTGCTTCCGTTCTGTATTTTCTTATATTTTTTAATTAGCAAATTTGAGATATACGAAAAGTTGCTGACTAATTGAACGTGTTCAAGAAGAACCCAAAAGATCTAGAAAAAAGGGGTTCTTTTCTAACTCTTTTCGTAGTGGCACTCAGGCTAATGCAGGGGCAACTCCAATCAGAAAGTCACATGGGAGAGAAAACTTGAAAATGTACAATGAACTGAAGGCAGATCCAATACTAGGAATGCCCGTGGACAACACAGTTCCGCAGTACAACTTTCAAAAAGATCTTTTCAAAATCATCATACCAAGTAGAGAGGACTGGGAAAATGGCCCACCGGTTAAAGCGGAAGAAACTTGGTATGCAGATGGCTCGAAGACCCAAGAAGGAGTGGGTGCCGGCGTATACGGAGGCAGAGCAAAGACGAGAATCGCACTCAGCCTCGGACATAATGCAACTGTGTTCCAGGAAGAAGTAGCGGCCATCGAACACTGTATAGGGGAAATAAACAGGCAGAAGGTCACCATTGCCATTTTCTCCGACAGACAGGCGGCAATTAAGGCGCTCAGCTCATTTCAAACCTACTCAAGATTGGTGGGAAGCTGTCTGACCGCACTCAAGGAGCTAAGTACCCAAAATAGGTTTACTCTAGCATGGGTCACAAGGGCAACGAGGAGGTCGATGCTCTAGCCCGTGAAGGCGCATCTAAGGCTATGGTCGACCCAGCGAAAGCAAGTATAAAGACATCCATGAATTTATGGATGCAAAACGAATCGAAAGATTGGTGGAATAAGCTCCCTGGAATGAGACAGGCGAAAGAGTTCATAAAGGAACCAGCACCCAGATTCCCGAAAGACCTGCTGAACCACAACCGTAAGGTTGCAAGGGTAGTGGTGGGTCTACTAACGGGGCATAGCCGGCTCAGAAAACATATGAGCAACATTGGTCTGACAGAAGAAACCCAATGCAGGTTCTGTCAAGAGGAGGAAGAACCCGCACCGCATGTGCTCTGTGAATGCGAAGCGATAGTAAGGCTGAGACACGCAAGATGCGGGGAAGAGAAACCAGACGCTGCTAGCTATATGAAGGAGTCAGTGTCAAGGCTAGGGAGTCTCATCAAAGAGATCAAGCTAGACAACGAGCTCTAACAGCCAAGGAGCATCACAATAGAACTGAAAAGGTCGCAGTGAATCAGGCCATGGGCCAGCTCCCCGATAATCTAATTTAACTCTTTTTGTATGTTTTTTTGTAGAGGGTAATCTTCGGAATCACTGATCCGATTATGAAAATTCTTTCCTAATAGAAAACTACACGATTCAGGAGTGATATAGGCTATAACGAGGACTACAATTTATTACGATTGAATAAAAATTCAGTGGGAACTAATTTGTAAATCAAGTCTGAGAAAAGCGGAGAGATGGTGTGCGCTGACTGAACGGTTCGGTGTAGACAAACATAATGTTCTTCAAAAATGGTGGTCTCTCTCAGTTCCACAAAAAAGTCTGTGTTACTTTTTAGCTAGCTCTTATATTTGATTCACTATGAAAGTTTGTATTTATCTATGCTTATAAAATCTGCTTTGTGCTGAATAAGTGACTAACGGATCAATGCCTAAACCGCAGATCGTAGAGAGCTGAAACTTAGAGTGTAAGTTCTTTACATGACGTAGGCATCCGATAAGAAAGAGTGTCCACAATTTCACCTAGTTAGGGGTGAAAATCGGCGTCGAAGTCTGTATGGAACAACATGATTCCTAGGTCCATTCTACTTCAAATTCTGCATAAATATTTTTCAACAGAATTTATGGAAGACGTGATACTTATTTTATTGAAATTCATTACCTAATGGAGTAAAAAAAGGGTTTATAACATTTTCGAGTGGGCCCAGAAGGTGTGATGAACCTGATAAATCTTAGTACTGAAAACTACACAATATAATTGCATCACAAAAATAATTAACCCCCAACGAAGTGGGCACGGGTCAGCTAGTGAATAATATATGTGCATCACAGACAAAGTGTCACCATACTACTATTTTGAATCAGCCATCATCTGTATTCTTCGACGCTGTCGATGGAAGTACACAAATGTTGAGCATCTCCTCGATTCTCTTCTATCCAATATCCATCAATATGTGCTATTTCACCCCACATTACATATAGACGAAAGGAAGGAGTTTTCGAATAATTTCAACACCGTATAGAAATTAAATTTTTTTACTTCACTCGCTTCGAATATTCTATGGAAACTTTATCCAGACCAAAACCCCTATTTTTCATTTCGACGAATCGTCAGAATAATATAATAATACCATTTGAAGTTATTTGTTCATGATATCATACGGTAAAAATCTCGGTAATTATAATATGAAACAAGATTCCTAAAAATCGATTTTCAATGTCAAATAACTGAAGGTGTGACTTGTTAATAAAACTGAAAAATTGAGAGACAGAACTCACATTTTCTGACTGAAACCACAAACATACGCTTGGTTTCTGGTGATGACGTTTGTGATGTTACTTCGAGAGTTACCCCTGATGTAGACAGATGACAGGAGAAGCCCTGAAACACGTGTCTGTGGTCGTTTTTTTCTGACTAGTGTGTCCATGAGTCCTTGCTTGCAATAGTTCGAAACTCGCAGTTCTCCCAATTCAATTGACTTGAATTGGGACTTGACAAATACTTTCAAATAGGTCTACACATTGCATTCTCTTCAAAAGTCATATGAACGCCACTGTAGAGGAGACACCATCTGCTATGTTGGATCCTTTGAAGTTTAACATATTCTTCATACATTCATACAAAAATACTTTTGTTTACGTTCAAAACACAACGAACTTTTTTAAATTCCATGTTTTCATGACATCCATTCAACAATTCATTTTCTCAGTGATTACGGGGAAACTTCAATTTGATTTGATTCATTTTTCAATAAGCTTTTATTTTTCAATTTCCAGTGTGTTTTTGCTCATTTTTTATGACGACTCCCTAGCTCCGATTCATTCCTCTTGCCAGTCACTTGCCCTGGCTGTTTGCTGATGGAGATAATTTAATAAGGCTTATCTGGGATTTCGCACATGACCACACGTAACACGTATTCGACATTTAGAGGGGCTCAACTAGAGTGTAGGGGTTCTTAGTCTGATATATTGCCAACTTCTGCGGCCTTGGGAAGCAATCATATCGGCTGAAAAGTATTTGCTGATAGAATTTTATTAGGTCTTTGAGAATCTATATTAGGTAAGGTTTCTTTTATTAGGCCATTGGAGTACAAAACGTATTTATTTCTAATACATACATAGGTTTGCATCAAAGAGGGTATCTGCTCAAGAGTATGGACAAGAAACTACCAGTGCAGTGGTTCGAAACTCCTAGTTAAAATTCTCATTTTCAACAGCATACAACAGAATATAAATGAGTCAGCAGTGACTTGAATTTCCACTGTTGAAGTCCGGCACGAGGTTCAAGAGAAATTAGTATAGGATTTGAATTACATGACATCGGGGTGAAAACATTTTAATGAATTAGATTGAAGTCTGACTGACTGATGGTAGTTCACAATAAAGAGCCATTTTTATTATTGGTTTCTAACAGGCTGAATATTCGTGAGTAGCTTAGTTTTGAGATACTTTGGAAAAAAATAAACATTTTTGTCCTACGAAAAAATGGGCTCTCACTCCCAACATGTATAAATCGATTAACCTGATGATGTTTCAACCGTGGACATTGTATGTGTGAATTTCAGTGGTCATATTGCTCTGTAAATTAAGTGAAATGACCCTTTTATAATCATTTCATCAACGGCAGATATATGGTTTGCCCTCTCTGCTCCTTCACATTTTTCGCGAGATAGCAATTACACATATATGCATAGAATGTTATGATGAAGATTTCCTTGCAATATGTGCATCCTTATCTTATCCTCCCTTTGCTCGTTCCTTCGTCTTCTGTTGTGTGTGTACCTACGAGCCGGCAGCTTTTTTTTATTCACCTTGGTTCAAGTCGTATGTCTTTAGCGGAATTGGCATGTCTGCGGCAGAACTTCCGTTGCAACTACCTGTACGGATTTTTACTGCAACTTCGGATCTTATTTATAATTTATATTAATATAGTGACAAGGTAAACACTTGAAAGTTTATTGAAAATCTAATTTTCATGAGAATTTATCAAATATCATTCGAAATGTTGGGACCAAAAAAAATTCTTTCGAATCCATTATTCTCATCCCCAAAAACTTTTGAGATACGTCATAACAGATATTCGCGATAGATATTAAGCGATACCTATCGACTTTTATGGGAATTCTCCGTTGTTAGACTACCTTTCTCCGGTTTACATGCGTTTATATAGGTCTATCGTGTTGAGTGTACTCTGGTAATTTTGGATTTTGTGTACGATTATGAAGATTTTCAAGAAAGATCAGAAAGTTTGCTGCTTTGTATTTATAGTAGGGGTTCATTTCAATTCTTATGGTCTTCCAGTTCTGGATACAAAAGGATTAATCTTTGATTCAATATATGCGATATGGGTGATAATGCATAACTCAGTGGAGTATGAATAATTCAAATAAGGAAAAATTACAGCCACCAGCTGAAAATTGCAGTTTCTGATCCTTCGTTATTGCTTTAGGATATTGAATTAACATAATTCAAGAGACCGAGGACAATTCTTTTCCAATGAGAGATTTAATTTTCCGTGATTTAAGTTATGCATTGAGTTATGCACTTTTCGTTCAATAAAACTGCCTAATTCATGAATCCGAGTCGCATTTGCGAACAATCTCGAGTCATTCGTCTTTTACGTTTTGAAAATGAAAAACTTTCGAATTATTTCAATGAAATCTACTTCGAATCTCCAATCTACTTCGAATCTCCAACTATCGATTGAGTAACTTTTCACTTTAATGACAAATTCGAAACATCACAAAAGAAACGCGAGAACATCGAAACCCCATATTCGCACATGCAAATGTAAATATAACAATATAACCATAGATAGTTCCGCGATTCTCCACACTCGCGCTGCGATCGCCGATTGAGTACTACTACCCCTATTAGTTTTACCACTAGTTCTACTACACAACACTACGAGCTACATCATGCATTTCCACCCAACCCCTTCGTAGAAGTATGAACTTGTTTTTGTGGGATATTTTGATGGCACCATTGGAGAGCTTTCTTATAACTTTCAAATCATTCTAATGATTTGGGAAAGGTAGATGAGTTATTGAGTAATATAATATATCATCAATAACTTCAACAACTTTCCAAATGTCGATCTAGTCAGAGATATAATTTTGATAATTGCACTTTATGAGAGCGAGGTGGGGTCAAGAACTTTGGAATTACCCATCAAGATTCGCAATCGATTTCACATTGATAGCCGGTTTTCAGTATGCTTAATCAATCAACGATATACGGGACATTCCGGTTTTTTATTTGATTGGTTATTCATCATCAAAAAGGAAATTTTCAAACGCGTCGGCTTCTCGGTACCTACATATTTAGCTCAGGTATTTCTATGTTCTATGACGTAGATCGTAATTAAAAACGAGTTCAAAACTTTGAATTGAGCCGGTTTTCTATTTGCGAGAATCGAGGAGAGAATTATCAGGATCACTCGGAAAGAGGTGAATGAGTCACTATGGCCACTACATAGAACTGAAGCAATTTCTGGACGATTCACAATCTCACAACGAACCCCCTCTAGGATTGCAACTACATAGAACTAATGAATAAACGATGAGATTGGCACCTTTGGTGTAAAAGTTGAAACTTTTCCTAGAGATCAATTACCCTAACACCAAACTGATATTTTTGCACACGACGCGCGTTTCGCTAAAAAGGTTCCCAAGTAGCACAAATTACTTTTTAAAAACTCTAACAATAGTTATACAGCAATCTAATCTAACTTGATACTGTATAAATTAGAGTTGACAACACTGTTTCAGCATCAAAGAAGTATCTATACATCCAAAATAGGTACAAGTTATACAGCCTCGACAAGATTTGTAAGGGGTATATTGATGCTTATGTAGTAATATGAAAACCTCTCCGCTTTGTTCTATCAGTTCTTATAAATCACATTACAAAACTTCTTAGCAGCTGCCGTATACCGCCTGTTAGTAAACATTTATAAAGTTGGTTTATGAATGGGTTAGGAATTGCAGTTGATTCAAAACAGAGGCAATGATAATACATAATCTTTGAAACAGAGGTATATTTGAGTTTGAAAGGCTATATAAACATTTAAAGAGTTAGACATTTTTGTGACAGATGCAAATTACTGGATGATAGTTTCCAACAATTACATTTATGAATACTTTTTGCGCTATTATGGTGTTGTTAGATGTGCTGTGAAGAGAGATTGAATTATCAAACGATCGGGAATGATATTGTTATGGCGTACATATAAAACTCACTGGAAGTTATTTGCTAACTTATTATGTACTTGCTGCCGTCCATGTTGAACCAAATTTACCATGGGAAGTAAATTTTCTGTTGAAACATGCTCTTCTACTTTGAAATAATTCAACGCGCTTTCAAAATATCTACATTTCCTTAATTGAAAAAAAATTATTTCAAAAATTTATTATTATTTTTTTCATAAAATGGGCTTGAAATGATGCACTTACGCTATTACAATGCCTCATGAGTGATGTTTCAACAAAATATCTTTTTTTATTCAGAAAAAGTTATCAAATACACCCCAAACATTTGAAATGATAACAATGGCCGCTCTATCACGATTTTTTTTGAGTTTTCAACATGGTGGCCCGAATGAATTCACAGAAGGTGTCCACAAAAGCTTTCAAACAGCGTTTCGGCTGTATTAAAGTGATTTCGGCTGTATTAAAGTGTTACCTAGACATTTCTCGATTAAGCTCAGTTATAAAACGAGGATAAAGTATCAAAACAGCAATCTTTGAAAAGGGTACAAATGACTGACCTCTAACGGGCCTTTCTGGCATCTCAAATCGAATTCACTTCGCCACCACATATTTACACATATTTTTGGCGCTTGCCTATTCCTATGTAGAAGAAAGCTGTATAGAAATTATTAGATCGACTGATTCGCATATTCGCCATTCGAACGTTAATGAATTCGACAAATAGAAGCTCTCTCCTCTCTCTATCTCTGCGACTCTTTCGTTGCTGTATGAGTGCTGTAAAAGTAGCTATTTGACAGGAGTTGTTTGATGTTAGCCCAGTTGCCTGGCCATCAGATAGAACAACAGTTTCAAATTAACTTTCCTTCTGAAATTCCCACTTCGCTTCACTTTCTTCCAGTTCGTATCCATATTTTAGAGTAACAAAATTTGCACAATGAATATCAATATGAACAAATTCAGTAGTACAATTTTAGAGAGGTTATGGAACTCTGACGTTTAGTGTCCTTCAACCACAAGAAAGTTCTATTGAGGCGGAAGGCTCCTGCCTTTATATAGCTTCAACATATAACTTTTGTTGTATTAATGCTGTATGAATGATGCTTCATTCACAAGCATAAAACCTTAATACGCTTACTATATAAGGTCTGGCTTGGATGGTTTTGGGCTTGAAATTGCAGAAAGCTGTGGAATTTTGCTTTTAAAGTAGTTGAAACTCAATATTTTATAGCCTCTATAGAGAATTACCGATATTGTGAAACAGTTGGGTAATGGTTATATGAATGCTTAAACAACACTTATGAAGGTGCATAATTTGTTTCTGTGTGAATTTTGCTTATAAAGAAGTTAAAACTCAATATTTTATAGCCTCTATAGAGAATTACCGATGTTGTGAAACAGTTGCGTGATGGTTATATGAAAGCTTAAACAACACTTATGAAGATGCATAATTTGTTTCTGTGCAATGCATCTCACTGAACCTTTTATAAAGTAATGAACAAGATATATAAGATGCTCTAATAAAGCATAGTCATATTTAAGCGCTAAGAGCGTTTAATCAGCCATTTTATTCCACCAAATATCTTTATTAGCAATTTAGTGTCGAACAGAGCATCAATGTAGTCATTTAGCTTGATAAGTTGCAAGAATATATCGTTTATAAAGCTTTAGGCGAAATAAGAGCTCCCCGTGTGTTACTTGGGTTAGCATCTTCAGGAGAAGAAAATTGATACTAAATCTAAAGCTAGGGTAAGTTGTTTATAATATACCTAAAGTTATTTGGTCCGATATGGACTTCGTTTGTTACTATTAATTATTCTAATTAATTTCTTGATAATGAACTCACTGCCTGCAAGTTCCGTCATCCGTTAGTATTGATTATTCTGATTACTTTCTCAACGATGAATTGAAAAGCGGGCTGAAAGGGATATGTTCCTCATTACCATTCATTCTGGTTTTACATTTTGCCATTTCTAGACTCCCACATGCATCGAGTAGTCTTGTGACATGCACATGCTTGATCAGTTTCAGATTGCTTTCACCAATTCTGTGGTCATTGTCTAGAGCGTGTTGGGCGACACTGGATTTTTCTACCCTTCCGTACTTTATGTGTGCAAAATTCTCTTAGAAACGGGTTTCAATAGTTCGTCGGCTCTGGCCGATGTACTTGTTGATGCAATCTTGACAACTGATCTCGTAAATTCCCGACTTCTCTGAGTTTTCTAATTTATCTTTTGGGTTACCAAGAAGCTGTTGTAATTTGTGAGAAGTTTTATATGCAACTTTCATAATTACTTTGTCAAATATCTGTTGAAGTCCTCTAGTGTATTTGAGGTTCATATGGGATTACTATAAACTTTTTATTTTCTCATCTTTTTGAAAAGTCGAAGATTCACGAAGTGATTCCCTAAATTCACATTCTCTAATTATCTACATAGAACTAAGCAATTTCTGGACGATTCACGATCTCACAATGCACTCCCTCTAGGATGAAAAAAGAATGGAGAATGTAATTATGAGCACGAGCTAAAGATTCTTTTGATTGACAAAAGGTATTCTCTATCAGGGCGACCATCGAGAGAATATCGCTAAAATTTCATCAGACCATATACTAACATGCAATATCAATATCATTTGATTTTATGAAAAACATAATGGAGAAAACCAGACCAAACCGCATCCCTGATCATACTCAAACCAAACGGGTTCTGATGTTATATTTTGTGTTATACTATATAGTAAGTTAAGTGAGAAAATATCATTTAGTTAAGTAGTCATTTTCAAATCATTATCACCATTTGAAAAAATGGGGAGGGGCGATCTAAGTGTAGCAAGTTATTCACCTGAAGCCGAAAACGAAAAACTAGAAATTGAATGAAAATATCTCGGAAAGAGCTGGAGCTGTGGTTTTGCGTCCGATTTACGATCCGAGAGTTGTGGGGCTGATTCCCCAACGGGGCAGAGATTTTTCTTTGAGAATTCCTCTCTGTCGTATTGGGGAATGAATCTGCCATGTTTCATGGTTGACGGATCCGCGAATAACCATGCTGCTCCTGACGTATGGCGTAGGGCGAGGGGGAAACAACTAGCTGAAATATGTACAAGATTCAAAATCTTTCAAAGACTTGAAGACCTAAACGCTTGACTTGAAGACCCAGAGGCATGACTTAAAGACACAAACGCATGACAAAGACTTAAAACGATGACTTAAATGACTTAAAATTTATAGGTGTACAAGATTGAAAGAAGATGTTTTCCCCTCGGCGTAGGGAGTTAGTAACAATCCTACTCATTGTAGGTCTTCGAAAGAAGTCTATGGCGTTTGGTGTATAACAATGTTTTTCAATCTGTGGGTCACGACCCACAGAGGGGTCGCGGAGCCTTCCTGGGGGGGGAGGGGGGGGGGTCGCCGGCAAAAGAAAATAAGTTAAGGTTCTACATGATTCACTACCTACAGTAAAACACAATTTCAGTGAGAAGGATGTGCTTGTTTATTTTTCAAATCGAGGTGCTATTTTTTAAATACTCACAATCATATCGTTTTCTAATTGAGCCCTTTTTTTAGTTTTGATGTCCACCATTGAAGTGAACGTTAGTTCTTAGAATATATAGGTACCTAAATAGAGAAAGTCACAAATTACATGTAGTCTTTTAATAACATTACAATTTTTTGTCTTTCTATTGCCCACGGGGGTCGCCAGAAATTTTTATCCTTGAAAGGGGTGGTGTTTTCAAAAGGTTTGAAAAGCACTGGTATAATATCACGTTCGCTACTACTTTCTTAAGGTGTTGTATTCTATATATGTCTATATTACTTCGAATTTATGTACCTATTTACTTATTTTGTTCAAGTTCGTGTATTTTATTATCTATTAGTCGTGTTATTTTGCCTAATATACCAAGTTTTGTAACCGAAACTCAAAACTAAAAGTTTCACGCTTGCGACCGTATGTTTACATTGATGCTTTGTCAATAAGATTATATCTTCGACAATAAAGTATAGTTTTGATTGATTGATTGATTACTATCTTGGAAAATATTGACTTTCAAAGAATGTATTCATTACATCCGAACGCTTCTCGGAGCGGGGATATTGACAAACTTGGGGGGATGTGCCGGCCATACGAGCCACACAAAAACTTTTTCACGAATTACACAATTGAAATTGTTTTCTTACAGGATGAAAAAATCCTACAGAACAAGAAGATGAAAAATAATATAACGTTGAATCCTGGTGACAGTGAATTTGTTTAGCTAAAAAAATGTCTCGTTCTCATTTCAACGTTGTGTTTCATCGAAAAGAGTTATTCTAAAAGTTCAAAAGATGACTCCTGTGTTATATCATTTGATCAATCATAAATGAACAGCTCGTTATTGTTGTTTCCTTGTTTTATTTTGTTGTAAAAAAGGACATATAATAAAGTGGTTTCACAAGATTTATTGACACATTCAGGTAATTTTTTTCTTTTAATTTAGACAACCTGAATTTCGAAAAGGTAGCATTACCGCACCTATGTTTATCTGAACTTTTTATCTTAGAATTACTTGAAGAATCACCCATTTGGGTTTGGCTACGTTCTTAAATAACACCTTTATATCTCACATCTCACCTGGCAGGTACTTGTGCTCATAAAAAACGCCTGTAATTTTTTTTAAATGCACAATGAATGAACAAAACTGTATACAAATTTCAAGCTCACAGCGAAAAGTTTTTTTCTTAATTTTTGTACACTTTCAAAATATGGGGGGTGGATGACGTACAGGGCTGATGCGTTCCATGTGATGGTTACCATACTCATCATGCTATGACTCATCACTATAAAAATTCATAGCCTTGCAGACAAACCGTTATTGTGAATGAATCCAACGTCTATGCATGATATTCACTCATCAACAGAAAGTGTTTGCTAAACATTTGATGTTACTTCTTTTATAGAAACTTTGTATTCCTTTTGCACCCAGTTGAGAACAAAAAAAGGTATCAAATATCCCCTCAAAATACCATTCTCGCCACAAAAATAATCATGATCATATATCGATATTGCCAAGCATATTGCACCATACAAGCGCAAGATTCGAAAAGTTCGGAATCAAAAAATTAGAATCAAAATGATTTCACAATATTAGCAAGTATTGAAATGTTATATGAGTCACTGAAGATTATTCACAAGATTATTCTTTGGGACATTCCGGTTTCTTATTCAATTGGATATTCACAGAATTTAAAAAAAAGATTTTCAATACCGTCCGTTTCTCCGTACTCTGACGTACGTGTATTCATTACTAGTAAGCAGAACCAGTTTTGTATTATCGAGATCTATCAAGGTCTCTTTCAAAATGAGGTCAGTCAATTAAACTCACTGGACACAGGTCTCAGTGAGGTTCTGGCTCAGGATATTTGCATATTTGCCATATCACTCCAGAAAAGGCAATATATTCGAATTATGCTTATCTCCCTTGGTATCTCCTTTGAATAAATAAAAATAAAATAAATGAATATAAATAAACAGTGCAAATGGCAAATACTCGCTTCCACCCGATTTTCACTCACAAATAAATAGCTGATCACGTCTTACAGTATCTCTTTTTCGAGAGCTTTGGACATGAAACTGTAGCAGTAAAGTACTTGTTTAATCTTGTATTTACCTCTATATCATTGATTTTTGTTCAATACCGATAGGTTCCATTCAGTTTTGAAAGAGGTTTCGAAGCTAGTTTTGAATAATAAGTATATCTGCGAAGTTCTGCCGAGTTTCCTGCTCAAACTTTCTTGAAAGATATTCCATATATCTCTAAATACTCATAGTATTACTACCAATTGTATCGTACGAATTTGAAAGAATATCTCCGAGTATCGCTCTTTCTAGTTGAAATTGTAATAACCTCGAATATGTTTTGGTTTTATCTTGATTTATTATCATTTGATATTTCGCAAGTTTTTGTGAGCAAACCGAGGAGCAAACTTATGTTATTATGAATATTCCATCAACTAACGAATCCCTCATGAGATGCTGAACCCATATCCTTGCACTCATTATTATTCATTTGTAGGTGATTGATGGAGTTTTTCCAATTCCTTATGATTTGTTCTTGGATTCATTATTTGGGAATTACTAGATGATAGCCTCAGGTATAACAATCTGAAATAATACTTTCGAAAATTGCTACAATGGGAATAGGTATATGCTCTTTATATCATATCATTGGAAACATTCTCTTGGTCCATCAATTTTGGTGTAACTGAGTTGAATCATGAAGTAATATCTCGAATAATATACAACATTCTATCGATTGCCAAGTTTATACGCGAGTTTATACGTTACCAGATGCTGCTTTATTTTGGTTAAAGGCATTCTAGACGGGCGTTTCGCCAGCTACGTTGGAATTTTCAGAATAAGTTCGAAATTGAAATCATTGTTTTCAATCTCAATACATGACTCATCCTTTCAGCTCACCTTTCACATATTTTAGTCAAAAATCTTCAGTTATCTCCATGGACCCCAAGATCATTATTCGTGCTTATACGCAAACTATTTTTGTTCTTCAGCTTGAGCATGGAGGAGCCTGTTCTCATATGAATGCCTTATTTATTCCAAATTGCTGTACTAATTCTTCGACTTCCATGTTCTTTAAAACAAGTTTTAGGATGTGCGCGCACTTAGAGTATTCTAGTTTGATTCCCGATCCATTTTCGAAAATAAATCCTGAGTATATTCTACCTGTTTACGTGAGTGTTTACGAAACATTTCAAGTGGTGAATATTCATAAAATTTATATTTATTTCAAATATTTTTTTCTCAAATCTTCATCATCGTCATATTATAATTGAGATTTTTTTCATTCACTCACTTAATGATTATTTGGACCCGAGTTTGGACCCATAGAATATTGTATAGAGATTGAAGAGTTAGGGAGGAAAATTTAAACTCACAAAACGCGTCACTATTATTGGTCGAAACACGAGACTTCAGAAGACACAACAAAATATCTCAAACCTATATTCCTGTAGTGACTTCTTGTGAATCTTGATTTATAGTGAATCTAGGACTAGATCTAAGACGATGACTGGAACATGATTTCGAAATTAGATTATTCTTTCTCATCATATTACACCATTGTTTTCGTACTTTTGCATCGCTTGTTAGACGAAAAACACTTTTGTCTACACTTGTACTATAATAATACACTTATATGTCCATAATCTGTTTCAGGATAAGATCCATGAAACAGAATGAAAATCTGTATCGTAATGAAAAATCTGTATAATAGAGAGCTCATTATGATACCGATTTTTCATTACGATACAGATTTTTGATCATTTAGAAATCCGATTCAGTGGCAGAAGGCAAATTCGGTTGAGAATAAAATCAACTTTTTCAATACAATATTGAACTCTTTTGAAACTAGCAATAATGAAATACTTCAATGTTTGTATTCCTTCCTCTTCCAGATCAGTGGGACTCACAATACAAATATAAATCCAATATTCATATTCATCGGGTGTAAGGAAAATAGCGTATGCAACTCCCATGTAACGGTTATTAATACACTCGCATAAACCACTCGAAATTCACCGAGAAATTCACCTTAGGCTCGTTTCGTTTCCCGATTGATGCTCGTGTATTAATAACCATCATTCCCTGATCGTTGCATAATGTACTATCGAGTGTACTATTAAATTTCACTGCGAAAAATATTTTTTAACCTTCTTCAAATTTATGCTACGTTATAAAGATGCTCGTAAAGATGTAAATGAACAATTCTCGACATAACAAAAATAATTAATGATAATCAAATAATTTAAATCAAGAAAACAAGAGAAAAGAGTCAATAGTAAGAATATCGAGAGTTATATTTCCATTGGAAATTTTCCGGTAAATCATTACTTGATAGATTTTCTATAATCTGAAGGCATTTTCAATATTTGTTTGAGTCATAGGCATGATCAAATTTTCATTCTATAAGTAGAAGAATCGAAGGAATAATTGAAATAAGTGAACTTTAAATCATTTCTTGTACACAGTTTTGCCTTTGACGTTTTCAAATTATCAGATCACCCAACTCAAAAGGATACTTTCGCTTTTAAAGAATATTACTTTCAAATATGTATATGAATTATATTATTAATGGTAAACCTTTGGTGACATTGATTATCGTTTTTATCTTCTGAATGAAAAAAATGTGGAGCTTATATAATTCAGTCTCCTCCTCAAAAAATATAAATGAAATGTTTGACAGTTGCAATCATTTTCGAAAATACTGATCCATTTTGTTGTAAAACCTTACCAGTTTTCACATCAAATTTCTGTTGTTGAAAACACACAAAAGTTGTCCTTTCAATCATATAACAAACAAACAAAAATGTTTTTTCCTGCTTGAAGATGTTGAAAACGCGTGATTAGGAGCGTGAGTGGTGTTATATTTGAAAGGAAAAATTTTGTGTTTTGAATAACAGAAATTTGATATGAAAAATGGTGAAGTTTCACAAAAAATCGACATGTATCTAAAATAGTCGTGACTGCCAAACATTTTATTTGGAATTTTGGAGACCGAATTACGTAAGTGGCACGACATTTTTTTAATTTTGATGATCAAGATTTCACCTTAATAATAATAATAATCGCCATGACGCTTTGCTTGACAAAATACTCCTTTTTCTGGGAATCGAACTAGGAACAAAAGTTCACAAAAAATTCGGAATTCAATTTTTTTTAATGATAGTTACCCTGAAGAGCGTGGGACTCGCCATCCGTAGTAGATATCCAAAAACTCAGTTTATCGAAAAATGTAGACACTCACAAAATTCCACACCGTGTGGCGCCACATAATATTTTCGTAACCGAACTTGCGCGCTTTTCGAACCGAAAGCGCCGGAAAATCTCTCGCGGATCGCCGTCTGAAGCGCGACTGAAATCCTACGCCGGCCGCAGAAGCAACAAACTTATTTCGAAATTACCGAGTCGGCCGTGATTCGATTCGCCACTCGCGCTTGTCTCGCGATCTCCTTTTTTCTAAATTTAAATGGCGGGCCACTGGACGCGATTCAAAGTCCGCACGTAGACGTTTAGATTGTCAGATAACGAGTTCCCGAACTATATTTCCGAGTTGACATCACCGTAAACAAACAACAAACGACTGCGCGCCGATCCAGGGATGTAAATACGTTACCGTGACTTATTGGTGAACAATGAACTGCGACTGTCTCTCAAACAAAATCCGGCCCCAACTAGCCGAAAGTCTCTACCTTCCGACTGCCGCTTAATTATTTTACATTAGCACTGTTAGAAGTCGTTAGAATCTCTGTTACTTCCGTTTCTTTCCCCACACATGACTATAATTTATTCTAATTGTATTCGAAAAACGACGCTTCGAGAATAAATTCCACGGCCTACCCGATGGAGGATTCTTTTCTGTTTCAACCACCTCGTTGGGAACGATGTTGTGGGCATCGTACAATGTAAACACTTGACTGTTTGTATAGTTGGCGTGGTCTTTGCCATGGAGCTCAAGTGGATGTGAAGAACGGGATGTAAAAAGGTGGTGTTTTGGTAGGGAGTACGAGTGTGGGTTGTTTATCAAGCTGACGTGGACTAATTTTCCTTGTCCGTGAAAAATTACATTATCTGGGGGTATCATAGATTATTATTTTTATTATAATAGTTTGTTGTTTGTCTAACAAGACATACTTACTTGGATCATTATATGTACCAGCAGTTCGATTTGAAATACAATAAAAAAAATGAAATTATTCACTGCCAAGCGAAATTGTTTCCTCTTCCAGAAGATAAGTGCCTGTCTAGGAAAAGTAACTCCTGGATTATGTACTCCATTCGGTTTTTGAAATGCTGGAAGAATTGAAAATACTTCTACAAAATTTCTCAGAATTACAATTAGTTTTCTGTTTCTACAGAATATGTCAATGAATCTGAATATTTCGAATTTAGCAAAATATCAGACTGAAGGATAACCATTTGGAGATTCAAGTTCGCAGAGTTCGATTCTACTTTGTTTTGTGTTCTAGGAATTCCATTTGTACCTACTATGACCTTTATTGTCTCTCATCAGCTCTCATATATCCAAATGTTGGTGTTATGAGCTTCTTTTGTATTTATTAGTTGTTAAAACGCGTGTATCAGAGTGTTGACTTTCTTACCGGCTATGACTCATACTGGAGCATATTACAGAGGTTATCCTGGGTTAAAATTTCGATTTGAATTGCGAATGCCCAGGTCTGGAAAACATTAATTATATTTTTTGTTTTTTCTCCTCTTCTCAGAAATCTAGAGATCGAAAAATATTGAAAAAATTCACTTATATAATAGTAGATTATACCACGAGTCAATAATGATGATTAATAGTCATTATTGCGAGTAGTATACTCTACTTTACTTACGACTAATTTATTCATCATAAATCTCAATACAAATACACAAATACATAAAAACTACCTACGCGTTTGACACTGCCACTTAGGAGTTTGGTTATATCGTTTCCATGGTAATATTCAATTAGAGAAATTTTGTGATAGGATTACAAGAGGGAATCAAGACTAATACCATTAATTCCTCGCCATTATTCCCCAAGTGTATAATAAATGGCATTATACTGCAGAAACCACAAATATAATACTTACATTATGTATTAGTCGTCAATAGAAGACAGTATGGTATTCGAAATAATAAAAAAATGCCCAAAATTGTATGTGATATTATTTTATCGTTTTTTCAAACTTGGGTTCAATACAAAAGTTAAAAATATATTATTCGATTTTAACATATTTAACGAGATTCGAATGGAATATTCTTTGTTTTCATATCTTTCATAATTCTCGTTGCATTGATTCAGAGAAAGAAAAATAATCACGTTCTGAAAACTTTCTTTTCTTCACAAAATTAATTATGTACCTAAATATTCCTATTATATATATTCCAGTTTCATAATGAAGGGTGGAAGAGTTCTATATAATTTATATCATAGAATTCATAAATGATATCTATTCTCAATATTTTGAGCTCTCCATGAAATAAGCATCAATATATCTGCCAAAGAATTTGAAGAATGAGTCGATGGTGTGAGTCTACAGAAAAATCTTGCCCATTGCTCCCGTATAATATGCTATCACTCTGTAACAAAGTAGGTACTTATTGAAAAAGGACATTTAACGATGAAAATGTGAGGTCTTGTGGTATTACTTTCAACAGTAGTGTGAGAAATACAAGAGTGAAAGTAGAATATCATCGGACGATGACGATGAAGCTGTGTGTCATACGGTATTTTTCGTCGAATATATTTTTTTTTTCTGAACGCGTATCGTCATTCATACCATTTTCGCATTTTCCCTATGGAATTCAGTCCAAGTTGTCAGTTTTCGATTGTACATTTGATAACCTTGACAGAGTTACGTTGAAGTGTGAAAATTTGAATGCACGAGGATCCATCTTGAATAAAACCATTACAACAATGAAAGGAAAGAAAAAGTAATCCGAGTTCAGTTTAAGACCCCAGTTTCGATCGTTGGTTCGATCCCTTTTTGGGTATTTGTAATACAAAATGGAATCCGCAGAAATGAAAATATAATCACGAAAATGCGCTGTGAGAAAATAATAGTATATTGTGCTACGATCATGTAATAACCATTCCATGAGAGTTGCATTCGCTATTTTTTGCACACTCGATGAATAATGAAGAACTTCAAATATTATATTTCACTCCCACTGATCTGGAAGTGAAAAAAATTTCACACTTAATTCATTATTGCTAGTCTCAACAGAGTTCAATATTGTATCGGAAATGTCGATTTTATTATGAACCGAATTTCAATGTAACATTCCGCCACTGAATTAGATTCCCAATTAATTAAATTATGGGTCTCATCATTATGAAACGAATTATGGGCATATAAGAGTATAATTATAGAACGGGTGCAGAAAAAAAATGTATGCATGTCACCATAAACTGAAATTTGTCCAAAGTTCGGTAGTGTTTCAGGCTCTTTTTTTTTTCTCAACGGAATAATCATGGATGTTGGAACATATGATCAGAAACTATTCACGCATAAGTATCACGCATTTCCTCAAATTGTTTCGAAAGGAAAGAAAAGTCAGGACAATTTCCCGAAACGTGATACTCCTCTCAAATAATACCAGTTTTCTGAAATAGAAGACATAGCAGAAGCACTATTGAAATATAGCGATATCTAAGTTAACTCATCTGATGTCCTAGGACCTCTGCCAAGATTGTGGAACGAAAGAATTGCAATTATAATTTTCACGAATACGGACTAGAAACGTCCTCGGTTTATTTCCTTCAGTGCGATAAAATCATGAGAAATTTGAGGACTTGGCAACCGATACGAATGGAAAAATATCTCCTTGATACCGAGGGTATCCACGAAAATTTTTAAATGGCTCCTATTATCGTGAACATGAAAAGGGTATCCAATGGATATCCATTGAGGTCTAATACTGATCCATATGGAAATGGATATGAATGAGCATGAAAAGTCTACTTATTTAAATAGACATGAGAAGGAAGCACCATATATGTCAAATCAAATCATCTATCAAATTATGAATATTATTTCATTCTAAAAAGTACTTCGGTTAAATGTCCTAAGTGGAACCTATGATGCACATTCTGCAGCTTGTTTTTTGTTCCTAATTCCAGTAAACTTCAAGTGTTTTTCCTCATACCTTCCTTATGTTGTACTTATATTCTTATATTATTATTTTCGTTGAAAAGTGAGAGTTTTCGCTTACCCATGTAGAAATAGTTGGTTCTATCTTCGCTTCTGGATTTTTTTCATACATCAAATTCATATTCATAATGGTTTCAGTCCAAGGCCATAACATAGCAATCTATTTCAAGTACAGGTTATTTCCTCAATAAGCCCTGCAAAAGCCCAGAGATCGTGACCATTGAACATCTATGTCGGTAGACTATGGATATCTATGCAATATCTAACAAAAATTGTTTGCAAGATTTTTTGACTCAAATTTTGTTATTTCTCAGGAAAATATTAAGCAATAGATAGCTACGAATCGCGGTTTTATCATTGCTCTCAGGAATTTGCTAAATTGAAAGTTTGTTAAGAATAAAAATGACTCATTTTTTGCAACTCATGGTGTTCCATAATTAAATTGTGATTGGACACGTTGTACTCAACAGTTATAAAATTGACAACGATCATCATTATCACATGGTTTTAAAATAAGCAAATAATAATACATTTGTTTTCATGCCGATTTCACTGAAGCCACTATTAGTCATAATTTTCGGAAATGTTCGATCGTTTAATAATTGTTTTGCAACAACTTCAGTCTCGTGTTTCTATCAGTATGTTTACTTTCGACAGGTATTCCAACACAAAAAATGATAATGAAACTGGGATTATGCAATCATCTAGATATTATAGTTCACGTCACATCATTACAAACCAAATTGGTGAATGATAATTATTATTATTCACAACCATTCGAGAATGTGCAAATTTCTAACCTATACTTTCAAAGACGAAGTCGACAAAGCACTGCGCGATTGACTTTCATAATAGGGGTTGGCCATTAATTTTACCAAAAAA
Organism: Zygogramma bicolorata; assembly: GCA_032362365.1. Lineage (NCBI taxonomy): Eukaryota > Metazoa > Arthropoda > Insecta > Coleoptera > Chrysomelidae > Zygogramma > Zygogramma bicolorata. The sequence goes on from JAVJAQ010003729.1 coordinate 182,657, forward strand.
TATACTAGAAGTGACGACAAATTCGATGAGTACCTAGTTTTCACGACGTGATCGTCTTAGTTACTTTTGCAATAATGGCTGAAAGTGATAAAAAGTATTTTGAGGAGAACAATATGGATCTTTTAAAGTATGTGGAAGTTCAATCTGATCGCATTTAATTTCAATTTATGGTCATTTTTTATCCTAGGTATCAAATATTCGAACGATTGTTCAAAAGATACTATATCTAGAGACATTCTCAAAAATGGAATGGATACCTGAAATGTTAAACTACAAGAAAAATTTTAAGAAATATTTGTTTTATTTCGGGGTAGTTGTTGAAAAACTGCTTTCAGAAAGATGTATGTTTTCAACTCATTAACAATCAGAATTCTTTTATTATTTTCCACAGTCTTGTAGTTGAGAGGACTGTAATGCTAGTGAAAATCCTCGGATCTGAAAAAAATATGCAACTATGAGCAATGGGAGCTAGACAGATTTTTTTCAACAATTCGAAATTTTGACTGATCTATACCACTATTGAAAGTGTAAACTGTTTGTTTGTAACGGGTAATCTTCGGATATACTGATCCGATCATGAAAATTATTTCACTAACAGAAAGCTACACTATTCAAGAGTGATGAAGGCTATATTTTATTATGATCGAACAAGAAATTTAGTGAAAAATGATTTTCTGAGGTACGATATAATTAACTTGTCACGTTATATATATTTTTACTTTCAATAGCAAGAACCCTTCAATATGGAAACATGAAAGGTGTTAATTGAAGATGCGGCAATAATTCTAGGGGTCATTCAATGGACTATTTATTCTGAAAATATTTTGACCTTTCTTGATTGTTGTGAAGCCGCTTTGTTTCGAAGTAACAATATTCAACAATATAACATTTTTCACCAAAAATGACATGCAAAGTTTCTTCACCTACAAGAACTGTTCAAAGTATTATATTCAGCTTGAATGCATAAATACAATTGTCTCATGAATGACTGCCATACTCTTCCAAAAACAGCATTGAATGACTTCCAGAATTTATTCGATTTCTCGTTTCTTCTACACTTTTGCACTAGGGTTGAATGAGCTAATGACTACAGATGGCCATAAAATATAATCAAAATGGTTTGGTACCAGGACTCGAGCAGGCCAAATGTGTTGTTAACTCAATAGATACACTGACGAAACGTGTTTAGTAAACCATCATGCAAAAGCCATATTGCAATTCTTGTTACCAATGGTACATCCTTCAGACATTTGGGTAGCAATTCTCTTTATAGAGAGCCACTCAAAGTATCATCAACAGAATGAATTTTGTTTATCCGAATGGAACTCCAGTGCTTTAGTGAAAAATTTCTAGCATTTATTATTATTATCAATTACTCAATTATCAGATTACTGAAAAAAATCAAACCTTTCCTCCTCTCCGACAATTTTTGAGAGGAGGGAGTGCTGGCGTCATCACTCATAACCACTTCCCACGCCCATAGCGTCAATTGCGTGCACTAAGTAGACGTAATCAACTAAGAATGACTACCTTCTGTATCAATCCATCTGAGATTTCTGCCATTTTTTCAATGACAAGCAAGTATAATATTTGAATCCGCGAGCAACGAGGGCATGGTCCCTACTCATGATCAAGATCACCATTTTTACAAAAAGCTCTGATGGGAGTCTGTTGAATTCGAAAAGCAGTAGTCGATATTATACCCATTTTTTGGACAATAAGCGCTTCACTCGATGCCGGAAACTCCAAAACGAGAATTTTTTCAGTCTAATGGTCTAAGAGGCTTATTGACCCCTATCTACCTGAAGGTGTGGAATGAGTAATCCCAAAAAATTCGAGATTTGTCATTCCCCACATCTGATGCAATATCTTCCGGAGCGTAATACAGCACAGGTACCTGATTAATCCTATATGAGTGTCTGAGATGGAACTAGGAGCCTTGAAGGATTGCGTTATGTCGGTGAATAAAGAAAGAAACCTACTTATTCTAATCATGCTGAGAGCATGAATGCATCATGGTCCCATGTATTACATACGCACTTAGAGTCAAAAACCTCTATAGATATAACAAGGTTTTGGAAGATCAATGTGTTCAGTTGTAAGGACCATGTATGGGCCCAATGTGAGCTTTTTGCTGAACGGGTTCCAGCTCGGTAACAGAGTTCTGATCACCACATTCAATGGCGAACGGGTTCCAGCTCGGTAACAGAGTTCTGATCACCACATTCAATGGCGATAACGCTGCCTTCATCTAGGATTATACAAAGAGAACTCCCGATTACTTCAATTCAACAAGCTCCATCCAAGACAATTCTCTTGTGAGTACATATCGAACTCTTGGCCCCCCCGTTATCGGGGAAGGTATAACCTCTAATTTCGAGACTGCACATCGAATTCTGGCAGCTCTTCCTGGACCATTCGACTATTCCAAAATTGTAGAGTGAGATCAGAATGACACGCATATCAGTTGCAGTAACTTTTTTCTACCAATCAGTTCTGATGCTCTTTCTCGTCAGCTTCTCATGATCCACAAGGCTCAGATACGATTTTTCTTAGAATATAGTTCTCATGTGTGGAGTTCGGCACCAAAACATTCATTGAGGCTTGTCGATTCTATTCAGAGAAAGGTCATCCGTCTTGTTGCTGATTCTTCGCTTACAGACTCGCTCACTCATTGGAATATTGTAGAAGGGTCGGAGATATTTTCACGTTCGGTGCTCTTCAGAATTGTTATCCATCGTTCCACCCTTAGCAATATCTACACGAATGACTCGACGAGTGCAGAATTCCTACCCCTTTGATGTGGATTCAGAGACCTGTCGAACCCCTCTCGCTCAGGGATCATTTTTCAATCGAAAAGCTGAGCTTTGGAACTAGTTGTCGAAAGAGGTTGTTTCTGAGGCTTACAAACTTCAAAAATTCAAAGTGAATGTTAATTCGTAACGCAAAGAGTACACGTTTCGACTAGATCTGTACCAGAATTCTGTGAAAAATGTCAAAACTCGGCACAAAAGTGGTGGTGTTAATTTCTACCATTTGTAAATTTTGACATAACTATGAAAACTTGAAATTATGGGTGAAAATTTAAATGCATGGGTTTTTGATAAAACGATACAAAGATTAGAATTACTGATCGAATTCATAGTCATTCATCAAACTTCGAGCTTCGAGCCACGTTCTCATATATCAAAGTCACGCATTTTTCGTGCTACTAGCCACCATTTCTTGCAACGAAAAATAACAAGAGTGATATCATATCGCTCACTCACTGTGCCCTGGACAAGTTATTACGTTTTTTTTAAATGCGCTAGTGGATACATCTTGCAAATTAATATTTCATTGGGAAAATAACTAAATGTAAATATAGATGGAAATGTGATGAAATGAAGAGGAAATTGAAGGGGATTGAGAGGTTGATACTGGATACATCGGATCCAGGCAGAACATCGTTTGGCAGTAGCATAATTTGTTTTATGCTATCTAACATCGAAAGGTATAGAGGACTGTTTGTGCAGTTTTTCTATCTAGCAAATGGAAGCGGTTTGTGTAGTTCTGCCGAAACTCTGCTCGTTTAAGAGGACATTACTATACAAGGTTCGTAACATTTCCAACCCGCAAATTCGATGCAGAATTAAGCGATGTGAAAACTTCCTCTTGTGATAACACCTCGAGGAAAGCCCGAGATGCATCAGATCAAGGTAAGCATATCTTTTCTCTGGAGAGTTTGTGCTGTTTTTTTATACGCAGAAGATGAATAATCTTTTATTTGCTAGAGAAAACATCTTGTTCAGTACATAGTTTTGCGGACTACAGTACTCTTCATACTAGTTTCTCTTCCAGAGTCCCCATACCAGCTTGAGAAACAAAAATTCAAAGAAAAATTCACGTAGTACATGTACATGTACTTGGTGGAATATAATACTAGGAAAACACAGGCATGTTTCTCCTCAAGGAAAGGCGACCTATCATCATTTAGTATTCAGATGTCAGGAGTAACTATTCCTACAAAGTCAACATGGTTTTCCCATGAGAGATCAATCGCTAAAGGTGCTTTCCAAAAACTTGGATTTCTATCTCGTGCGTAGAAATACTTCACTTCTCGTCAGCTTCTCATGATCCACAAGGCTCAGATACGATCTTTTTTGGAATATAGTCTCATGTGTGGAGTTCTGTACCAAAACATTCATTGAGGCTTCTCGATTCTATTCAGAGAAAGGTCATCCGTTTTGTTGGTGATTCTTCGCTTACAGGCTCGATCACTCATTGGAACATTATAAAAGAGTCGGAGACTTGTCTCTCTTCTATAGATATTTTCACGGTCGGTGCTCTTCAGAATTGTTATCAATCGCCCCACCCTTGGCAATATCTACACGAATGACTCGACGAGTTCAGAATTTCCACCTCTTTGTTGTGAATTTGGAGACCTGTCGAACCACTCTTGCTCATGGATTTTTTTCAATAGAACAGCTGAGCTTTGGAACTCCTTGTCGAGAGGGATTGTTCCTGAGGCTTACAAACTCCAAAAATTCAAAGTGAATGTTAATTCATTTGTCTCCTGTCCCTTGATTCACGAGGTGTTCTTTGGAGATTACAGGGCTTCCCTTTCGTGTGAATCTGCATATAAAAAAAACATTTTTCGAAATGTAAGTGCCAGACCTATATCGTTGTGGTGTTGACACCATATTTACCTGACCTTGGCACTAAGCAATTGTAACATATGCGATATGATCACAATCTGAAATTATTGCTGCTTGGAGTAGACATAACTAGACATGTTATTGAATGTGCAAATACTAACGACGTAGGCTGCTGATAGGAACGGTCAAGTATTACCTTTCATAATATTTTCAAACCGATCCTGTACAACGACCTCGCTGAGAGATATCGTCATCGTACCCAGGAGTATGCAACCAACCTAACTGACAGCAGAAAGTATGATCTGATCACACCCTAGGTAATGACTAATGAATACATAGAATTTTTTTTTCATTATGCTTTCTTCCATCTTCAGTATTTACGTAGATATTCTATCTTCAATTCCTCAGAATTTTCCAGGGCCTATGAATATTGATTCTGAATACATACCTATATAGTTGCTGTTCTCCGTACTGTTTTTGATAGATATTCAACGAGTTCACGTTTCGACTAGATGTGTACCTGAATTCTGTGAAAGTTGTCAAAACTCGATACAAAAGTATTAACATATTTTTGTGGTGGTGTTAATTTTTTACATTCGTAAATTTTGACATTAACATGAAAACTTGAAACTATCGGTGAAAATTTAAATCATTGGTTTTAGATAAAACGATACAAAGATAAAAATCACTGATCGAATTCATATTCATTCATTAAACTTCGGGCTTCGAGCCACGTTCTCATATATTAAAGTCACGCATTTTTCGTGCTACAAACAACTACTTCTTGCTGAAAGTTTTCCTAGAGATCAATTACATACCCTAACACCAAACTGATATTTTTGCACTCGACGTGCGTTTCGCTAACAAGGTTAGCATCTTCAGGAGAAGAAAATTGATACAGTATCAATATGAGTTGGAACGTTGATTCAGAGAGGGAAAGAGAGTTTTATAGTTTGGTCTTTGTATATAGACTAACCCTAATAGCAGACACGAACTCCTCGGGACGTCCATTTGTGGCATTGGATACGTCCATATATCTCATAGTATATACCGAACATCCTGAAGACGTCCAAACACAAACATACCGAGCAGTGGCGGATCCAGGATCAGGTCAAGGGGGGGTCTATCACTCAAAATCTGTTTTATAGTTTTATATATATACATATATATATATATATAAAATAACTATAGCAAAAACTAGTCAAGATCCAAAAAAAAAGGTGAAAGAGATAGACATGAGCAAAATTTGAAGGTGCAGCCAGGAGGTAAAGTAGGTTCGAAACTTTAATTTTTTTAAATCGAATCGAGTTGATTTAACCCAATCAACAGCATATTCTACTCAAACATAGTATATTCAAATTGTTATACCGGCATAGACAATACTCATCACAAATATAACAAGTCTAATTTTCAAATACTGCGCCAAAAAGGATCCAATGGCAGCACTGTCAGAAATTTCTCGAACTTTTCCTCGATAAGCTTGACAAGTGTCAATTTTCTTTAAAGTGTCATCGAGAAAAATTGCAATTTGATAGTTAAAAAAAGGATTTTATTTTGAACCTACAACATGAAGAAGACTCTATTTTCATATTTTACTCGGCTTGATCCAGCGTCTGAACCGACTGAACCAGAAAAAAAGGAAAGAACAATCGGTGAGTCCAAAAATTTCAAGCGAAATTTGTTTGGGTAACATTCAATCCAGATCTTGTTTATACTATTTTTAATTATCGAGAATTATTCTTTTAGGAATTGGAGGATTATTGAATTGAAAAAATTGATAAAATTGGTTGTTGAAAAATGAAAATTTACTAATGTTTAAATGTAGCCTGCTCTTTAGTTTTCAATGGAATGTAATAATAATTATTAAAGTTCTTTAATTTTAAAGCAAAAACATTTATTCTATTGAATTTTATGTCTTGCACATGTGATATTTTTTCGTTCCCTAACAAAATTTGGAAATTAGGAGCCGATAAAAATTGAAAAAAAAATCTCTCATTCTCCCAATGGGGGGGGTCCGGACCCGAAAACCCCCCCGTGGATCCGCCACTGATACCGAGTATATACAGCATACGACGTCCTCGAGACGTCCATTTAGGGTACTGCATATGTACGTAAGGCCCTTATAAACTGATCATCCAGAAGACGTCCAGTAATAAATGTACCGAGTATAAACAGTACACGATGCGACGTCCACTTGATGTGCCGGCTTTGTACGTATGGGCCAGACTATATACCGAATATTCAGAAGATATCCAGAAGCGAAGGTACTGAGTATGTATGGCACACGACGTCCCCGGAACGTCCACTTGAAGTACCGGCTTTGACGTATCGCCCAGTCTATGTACTGAACATTCAGAAGACGTCTAGGAATTTACTGGGTATATGCAGTATGAGAAGTCCTCGGGACGTCTATTTGAGGTACTGGCTTCGTACATAGGCCCAGATTATAAACCGAATATCGAGAAGACGCCCAGAAATAAACTTTCTGAATATTTTACTTCACACGACGTCCTCGGGACATTTATTTGTGGTAGGTACTGGTTGTATTCCCCGCTAATATCAGTCGGGTCTACACCTCAACACTGAATTCATCATAAGCTGCCATAACTACAACTGCCATTGTGATTCGTTTGGTTTGTGTACTTTCTGGAAGTGATTTAGTGTTAACTAGGTGCATTTATCGAGATCGCAGGGTAGTAATTATGAATTATGTTTTGAACTGAATGATATGACTAATGCAGCTGAACTTCTCATCCATTTGGTAACGAGTAGAATATTTCGTTTTCCTATTCACCTTCAAGTTAAGGATGGCGATCTCCTTTTCAATAAAATGAACGGGTTATAATATACTCAGTAAATTTCGAATTGTGCTGGAGTACTCAAATTTGTTGTTGTCATTTGGTCTGAATTAAAAATGTGTCCAAGTCATAATACAATATATATTATAGGTGAAAATCTGTTATCTACACACCTGAGCCTTTTGAAAGAAGTTCAGTTCCTATTTACATATTTCGATGTGTAAAACATGAATTTGAAGTTTTCCACTCAAAAATCATAACGAGAATTCCGGTTCGAGTTTTGTGGTGGAAAATGCTTATAATGTCGAACAAAGTATTGGCGATGATGGAATGGCGTGTAAAAGGCATCTGACGAAATATGCCCTATGCCCTTTTTCCAAACTTTGGAGGGATCTTACATTCGAATGAAGGCACAGGTTTCACTAGTTTGAATTATTTCAATCTATTGAATCATAAAGAGTTATTCAATTTAAATCACTATTTTCATTTTGAGAAACCTGTCTTCTTCTGATTATCATGGAGGCATTTGATTGAACTGTTAGGAGTGAATGATTCAAGCTTTTGAATCAGCAGAATAAGATAATAGTTTAGATCGAATTTTCAGACCAATACTTTTTTGTTGTTTTCATCTTATCTGTATATATAAGGTATGTTAATTCGATAAAGCAATATAGTTTTTCGAATTAATTCACTGTAGGTACTACAAACTTGCCTACATGTAATTTTGACACTAGTGCAGACTAAACGTTCTCCAAACGTCTTTAGGGTATAATTTAAAAAAATTTCATAGGACATTGACTCTTTCATTGACATTTCCGAGCCTTTTAATTTGGGGAATGGTACTCTTCCATTATTAGAATGAAATATAGCATATATCTCACAGAACATTATTTCGTCGAAATAAATCCAAAAGTTATTGCACACAATATTCAAAATCGCATTGCATCTCGGATAGACGTCAATATGTCATTTCATATCATAAAAGTCTGCGTTCAGTAGCTTTATACTCTCGGTTGATATAAAATTACCACCATTAACGTCGTCGGTGGTAGTTGATCCTAAGCTTCGAAATATTTCGCTGAGAGGCGGATTTGTCAGGTAAATTTAAAAATTTATATTTTTGTATTCTGTGCTTATAATACCTGCTGCTTGGGGGAGCCAGACTTCCATCTCAATTCACACTCATTTAGGTGACAGCATCAGATTAAAAATCCTATCGAATTTGTGAAGGTTCAATATTCATCATTTGCGAATAATGAAATATTTCAATTCAAATACAAATTCTCAGGGATAACAGAATCCCTTGTTGAAACCACGTGACAGTCAGTCCACCCTTTTACGCTCGCTATTACGTCTATGATCACAGGTACGGTTAAGTCAAAAGTCTGAGTAAAATGAAACATAAAAATAAACATAACTTTTTGAAAAAATGCTTTCTTTTTTTTCTTGCTTCTTCTAATATTATATTATCCGCTATTCACAACTATGATTCAGGTCATAAATTGACCATGGCTGTTCCCTAATAACACGTACCTGGGACGTACGGTGTTCGTTCAGTCAGGACATAAGGACGTCCACCGGTATACGTCCTGATGGCGTCTTCGGTACGTCCATGACACAAAGCCAGATGTCCACAAGACGTCCGATTGAGGGCCTCATCATGGTCTATGGACGTCACGTTTTAGATGTCTTTGGTACATACGGAGGACGCCCAATGAAAAAATTTCTCAGAGTACATCATAAAGACGTATGCAGGGCGTTCGACGAACTATTAAGAGATTCGTTCGGTATACGACCCGAAGATACCTTCGGTACGTCCATGTTACAAAGCCAAAGGTCCCCAAGACTTTCAATTAAGGGTCTCATCACAGTCTATGGCCATCCAAATCCAGATGTCTTCGGTACGTAGGTTAGGTTAGGTAGGAAGGACGTCCTATGAAAACTTTATACGTCTTCGGTACGTTCATGTCACAAAGCCAGATGTCAACAAGACGTCCGATTGAGGGCCTCAATACAGTCTATAGACGTCACGTTTTAGATGTCTTTGGTACGTACCTACGGAGGACGTCTCTTTTTTTCAACACCATATACATTGAATTATGAATATATAGGTACACAAATTCTGTCAAAAATTGCACAAGTTCTCACAAAAGAATTGGCTAATTATCAATAAATATCATATATAGCAATATCAATACTTCCAGAGAGTACACAACGCCAAACAAATCACAATGGCGGTTGCTTATGATGAATTCTGAGTTTAGGTGTAGACCCTGCCAACTAGCAAGCCGAAAACACACTAATACTACCGATTCTCTCTTACGACATAAGTAGCACAGACCAGTACCTTAAATGGACGTGGTGTGCTATACATACTCGGTAAGTTCGTTTCTGGATGTCTTCTGGGTGTTCGGTATCAGTCTGGGCCATACGAATATAGGCAATACCTTACATGGATAACGTGTGCTGTTTGTACTCGGTACGTTAGTTTCCGGACGTCTTTTGGATGTTCAGTTTATAGTCGGGGCTATACGTACATGTTCAATACATCAAATGGACGTCCCGAGGACGTCGTGTGCTTTATAAACTTGGTATGTTTGTTTCTGGACGTCCTTTGGATGTTCGGTATGAAGCTGGGACGTCGTGTGCTTTGAGGGTCACACCATCAATCAAAATCTGATGCAGCACTATGGAACATTTTTTTAATCGTCTTTTTTATTCTTGCTGAATCCTCACAAAATCAGCACTTCTCCATCAATATTCACAAATAAGTGATGTTGATGTAGGTATGCAGAGTAAATTATTAAAAGTAACAAATATACATATCTGAAGGCTGACTGGTATATGAGATATTCTTGACCAATTAGCATCCAAATTTGCTACAATTGTTGTTTGTTAATAGCTATTTGGGGCAGCTCAAATCCACATTAAGTCAGACGGGTAAAAATGTAATTTCCTAACGTAACACCAAAAAGGTATAAACACTTGTGTTACACTGAGACTCTGCAAACTCTGCACCAGGTCCATTCAAGAGAGAGAGAGAGAAAACCGTTCTGGTTAACTGAAACGATATACGGAATATATTGAAAACTATACTTGTTGAAAAGTTCAGGTTTCTGAGTTTTATGTGTTCTGTTAATAGAAGCTAAGTTCGTTATTTATTTATAGGTGGAGTACAGCGAGTACAGACTGTGCATAGATCAGCTGATAAATGAGCGCATGGAGCTTAAAGGTGCGTTTCCTATGAAGCGGCTGACGCACGCGGCTGCCGCACAGCGTCTGACGTCTAGTACTGCTCAAATGACAATCCATTCATCCATTTTTTTTGGAACGTCAGACGCGAGCCTCCACCGCTGGCGGCTGCAGATGCCGCAGTCCTACGTCCTACCCCTCTCGAGGCAGTCAAGCGTCAGCCACAGGTTGTCAAACGTGCCTGTACGATGTCGAAAGTTCTATTTTCTGCAGAGGAAGATGAAATATCAACTCCAGTATATAATTGAACTGAGCAATATTTGATCTAAAAAAATGCCTGAATTTTTCTTGATCTTTCAGTAAATGTCTCTTTATTGAAGTTTGAAAAAAGTCTTCGTCAGTCCTGGTTTCAAATAATGAATGAACTTGTTCATTTTCTATGCACATGCTGTTCAGAAAAATTTCTTCGTCCTCAATTTCTTATTATAATAGCAAATCCAAATATTTTTTTTGTTTTCGCACATTTTTTACGAAAATGGTACTATATTGACAACAGATCACTCGCGTCTATACTTCATAGGAAATGGGTATACTGGCGTCAGACGCTATGCGGCAGCCGCGTGCGTTAGCCGCCCCATAGGAAACACATCTTAAGATATAAAAACGATTGGGTTTTGAGCATTTGGAGCGTGTAATATAACCTGAGCCCAGATTCCATTTCACGAATTCGATTATCGAATTGTTTAGAATATGCGTATATTTTCGGTACAGCGCCATCTACAGTCACAGTCTGGGCTACTCGACAATCGAATTCGTGAAATAGAATCTGGGGGCTGATATAATATAACTATATATGGATGCTTTGCGTTCTACCCACATTTTGTAACACCCACAGTCTCCGAACCCGAATGATGCCTGTATATTTTGCAATTTTTTATCAACCCAACTTAACCTAACCAAACTAAACCATCCTAACACATTCATCGAGGGCATATCGACAAGAAGGATGAATTTTGCAAAAGTTGAATCATTCGGATATGTTCGGAGACTGTGGGTGTTACGAAATGTGGGTGCAACGACATGCTCCCTGATATATAACCTGGCATTCCTGATCACATGATGTCTGGGGGGCGAATACCAGTTTTACCAGGGAAATCACACTCTTTTGAAAAAAAACAAACGAAAGTTTCTGGGGGCAGATGCTGCCGTATTGGTTCATTTCATCATTTGACAAGATGTTGACAAGTATCTGTAATGCCTGATTTGACGTCGGTTACATCACATCTCGCTCGATCTTCTGTTTGACGAAGCTCTGACTGGGGCTAAGAGCTATCTGAGCTGCTCGATATGCACACTCTGAAAATATGAATGAATGGACACAAATTCTATCACTCTGTGCGCTCGATGTCCTCAATTTGGGATAAACGAACGGCTTTGAGTGGAATGAGCGAATCCGAGTTGAGAGACCTTACTCCATATGCTCAGTGAATAAAAGAAACGAACGGCTTCGAGCAAACTGAGCGATCAGAGCTGAATAAACGAACTTAACTACGAAATTAGCATATGTTCCGTATATCGTTTCGGTTAACCGGAGTGCTTCTATCTCTCTCTCTTGGATGGACTCGGACAATATCACAGAGTGAGAGAAAGCACCGTTCCAGTTAACCGAAACGATCGCAGCGTTGCCATAATATCTATCTTTCGAGTAGATCCGCTACTAATATATTACTCCGCGACTCCCATTCAACATTTTACGGGTGCGTTGCGTTCTACCCACAGTCTCCGAATATACCCGAATGATGCCTTTCGTAAAATCACCGATTATTCTGCAATTTTTTATTAACCCAATCTAACCAAACCTAACTAACCTGACCCAGCCGGGGTCACCTATTTCGTCATAATGTACAAAATAGAAATCGTAAAACGAAGAAATTTACGCTATCATAACGCTACATAATAGAAATCGTAATTTATCATATAGTACAAAATAGAAACGTACAGTAACAGAACGCTACACTTTCATAACGTAATGTATCATAATGGACATATTCAGAACGTATTTCGTCATATCGTACCTTATCATATCGCTACAATATCAGAACATCAAAATATCATAACCGTACTTCACAGAATTCGTAACTCATCATAATGGTACAAAATCAGAAACGTACTCTATCATTATCGTAAAAAATCAAAACGTATTGCGTCATAATCGTAAAGTATCAGAACGTACTCTATCATAATCTAATAGTACAAGGGCTTGCTTACAATATTAATAAAAATATATGGTTATGGGATATCCGCTGTCATTTAGGAATCCAGGAGAGATATCTATGATCTTAAATATATTAGAAAAATTGAATAATAACATTATTTTTCACCTATTGTAGCTAATTTTTATATTTTGTATTCTTCAATATTCAAAAAAATGTTGCCTACCCTGATTCCTATATTGACATGACACTGTTGCAGTGTTGCCAGTCAAGTGGGCACTGCACTGTAATGTGTCTGTTTGATTCATTGTTATTATTCATAATTGTTGAAAAAGTTTATGCACTAAAATAAGACGGCGATGTTAAATCAAGTGTTAGAAAGATTGAATGGCTGGTGATTACCTACTTCTCTACATGAATCTGTGCGAGGAAAAACTGATATTGCCAGAATTATCACCTTGACGATTCTTTGCTCCTGATGCGAACAATTGTTTAATATCTTAGATTATAAGATATTGAGAAATTGAGATCGAAATCATCATAGATTATATTATTTGGTGGCCCTAAAAAGGTATTTTGTGTATCTCAGCAAATATAAGGCAAATTATACCTTCTTCTCATTCGGGAAATTAAATTCCCTTCAAAAGATAGGAATAATTTGTCCTTTTCTGCACTATAGATCTATCAAAGACACATGATATTTCCAATACGTTTTTTCTGAAAGATTCCAGCTGTTTGAATCATGCTGTTCCAGGTTCGAATTTTTTTTCTATTTTGCTATAGTTCAAATTGCTAGTATAATAATATCTTCAAATGATCTTCAATAGAAATTTGTTCTATATAAGGATTCTTGAAATTATTAAATTAATGTAAAATCTGAAAAAATGAAAGGTCGTTATTCCTCGATCGTACTTGTTTTTTTTAACAAGTTTAACATATTGCATCCTGGATTTTTTTTTTGTTTTCTGTCCCCTGGAAAAAAAGTTTCAAATTCTTATACTTAATATAAGCATGTTACGTACGTATCGTATTTTTATGAATTTGGAAATTAAACAAAAAAATATATCAAAAAATGCATATATACTTCCCCTAGGCGACGTTTCGGGTTATTAGAACCCTTTGGTGGCTTAATAGCATATGTATGTAGCATAAAATGTATGTTAGTTGATGCAATAGTTATGCAGCCGCCTACATGACTTTATTTAAACAAATATAAGAATATTAAGGTCAGAAATGAATATATGGCTGTCACAAAAAACTGGATGTGATTGAAAAAATTATTATATATTTATGACACCAACAAAAAACTTCACAAGGTTTATGTGACAAAAACAATGTTGACCAGTGTTATCTGTTTGGTGTTCTGAGACTTAGAAGTTTTGTTTGAAGTCTTTAAACAAACAGCACAACTAAGTTATTTCAGTCGTCTCATTTTTTACTGAGGCTGAATGGAAATATACTAATCATAATTGTACAAGATATATAGTGAAATGTAGTTACCTCTTACCAACAAAATTCATTAGTAGAAATATATTTATGTAATCTCTATCTCTCTACTTTGGGTGGTCATATAGGTTCCTGCTTCGGTAAGGCGCATTCGACCAATATTTATTGTTATGGTTTACTTCTTATATTTTATTTACACCCTGTATTTTTTGTTGACAATTGTAATGAAAATCTAGGTTGATATGTTAAAAAAAATGATTGTTGTTGATGAATAAAAAAAAATTTTTGAAATAGACATCTTAGACTTTTCCTAAAAGAACAAAAATTCGTTCTTCGACTCGGATTAAAGCATAATTTGCAGGTATTCAAATAACATTTATTTAATCAAAAAGACAGATTGGGATGTGTCTTTTAGCTAAATTAGTGTTTCTGATAAGAATGGATTTTTATTCACCTCAATAATTACAGAATGTTTATGAAACAGTTTCAAAAAAGTCTATGTATAGGAACGGCATATACATTCAAGAGCTTGAATGAACATTCAGATACACAACATACCTGTGAGTTAGATATTTTCGATACTACAGTGTGCAGAATTTGATAAATCACATTCTGTTAATCATTCTGGAAAATATTATGTTGATAAAAAAACAAATATTCACAAAGAGGCCTAGTCCAGTGTAACTTCACAACTTGACCATTAACAAAAAAAATTGTTGCCAGAAAAAATAACATTTGAAAAAAAAGGACCTCAATTGGAATACCAATTGTAATGCTGAGCATTTTAAGTGAACTCAATATAAGAATTCGCACCCTGTATGAGAAAGCTTCATATACAATGTATCAAAATTCATTTGAGAATTCCTCTCACGAAACACCCAATGAAAGAAGTCTTTGTTTGAGTCTAGACGAGATATGAGATTTCAATATGTAAACATCTTGATAGACAAAACATCGCCTTCGCTTGGGATCAGCCGACGATGTGGGCGGCGGTATCGAAAATGCAATTATCGCAAATTTAGGAAGAATATGATCGTTGGCTGGGATCTCGTGGAAAAAAACGTCTCGGGGGTGTTGAACGTAGGTCGCGCTAGAAAGAAGATCGAGAGATCTCCGCGAGCGGGGAATCGCGCGCTAAGCGCGGGAGGGATTCGTAGTCCCTCCCTAAATCATGGGGTCGCGTCTCAAGTCACGGGGGGTAGAAGATAAATTACAATCATTAAAAATAAGAATATTATTAATTCGTGTGCGAAGTGCCATACCTGGGAATACCAAAAAATCTATGGAATGGAATGGAAACAGCCATGCAAGATAGACAGAAGACTTGGTATGTCAATTTTGATGTGTGTTAACGTAAATAACCATTTTATTCACTTTGGGAAGAGAAAGCCATCATTAATTTTATATCTGTTGTTTAAATCACAAGCTGAGAAATCTTTCTGACTCTCTCTGACATCGAGTAGCTATTGGAATGGGCCGTAGGGCGGCCTATATTATACATTTAGCCAGTAGGGCAAAATTTAGAGGCATTTATAGATATAAGTACATCAGATTTTTGTGTTATGAGTACACATTTTTCTGTTTAATGGAATTTTCATTTTTCTTATGCATAGAGAAGACCACTGACGGTCTCAATTCATTTTTCAATATTTTGATTAAATTAAATAGCACGGTAAATGTTATTTTTTCGTTATAAATTGTTTTCAATGTATAGTTCTTTTGTTATATATTTTTTCTTATCTATTTCGTAAGTTCCTATTTACATTTCGTTGCTAATATATTGCTTAAAGTTATCAGAGGATTTCATTTCCTACAAGCCGCCCTATCTTCAGATTTCAGAGTATACGAGGAAGCAGAAATTAAACCCTAGGTTTCTCACTAAAGACCCTTTCTTCGTGCAAAGGGCCGAACTCATGTTCCTTTCGGAAATTGCCTTAATAACATCCAAAATTTGACGTGGAATTACCCTCCTCGTCTGGTGACACGCTGCCATTAACAAAAATGATATCCTTTCAGCAATTACCACACTAGTAATAGAGCGGAGGGATTGTAAATTGTAAAGTTGTCTATTCTGTAAACATAAATTGATACAGATAGGTTGAAACAGAGGTACAGTTTAGAAAGAAAATATTGAGGGAGTATTGTGCGGGTACCTAGAAGAGCAATAAAAAATAAAACAACAATTACAAACCCTACCGGTCGTTACACAATATCTAAATCACAGAAATCCAGGAGATCTGTGAGCTGAGTATGTTCATTTAATTTGAAAATGTCTGAAATATTTTGAGTACAAAAAAAGTCACCAAACAAAATGTCAATTTGTCTGGCTCTGATATTTGATAATATGAATATCTGGTATACTATATAGAAAAGTGCTTATATTTCAACAGCACACATTTTTTGAAACAATTTAAAAAAAATGGAATACTATACCTATAGAGTGTGGAAGAGCACGTTGAATCCGTTTTTTTGGCGACTCAGAATTTTAGAAGAGTCAAGTCATTGAGCTATTTTATAGATCTACAACTCAAATAATTCTGCCAAAAGCCATTTTTCCATATGATTGGTGCAAGATCCTGTCATGAATATATTTTATGCTACTTACTGTACCTCTGGATGAAAATGCTTTTACCTTGGATTGTACTGGAATGTAAAAAGTTCTAACAAGAATATCGAAAGGTGTTTTTTGTGATCGGTGGAATGGGACATTGAAAAGACAGTCTATCTCCAGCCGTCGTTTTATTTAAAAGCTACATACACAACAGATCCTATTAGTGAATAAGTTCAATGCAATACTCCTTGAAACAAAATCTGTCATGAAGCATTGAAATCTTGAGTTTTTCTTTCTTCATGTGCCGTTTATTAAAATTAGTAAGCAAATATCAGTCAAAAACTGAACATTTGTACAGACACTTTGAGTACATTTTTTATGAAAGTGTTTTTATTGAGAAAAAAAAGTAATACAAATTATGAAACAACAACAAAAATTAATTGGCGATCCGAGACGACTTGATTGATTCTAGTGGCACATTTTCTTTTTCAGCTGCAGGAAAACCCAGAAAAACCTGCAGCACCACATCACCTGAAAATCTTGATCTGCCAATGTCCTCTCATTCATAGAATAATATGTAGGGTGTCTCCTGGGGCTTCAATAAATCCAAGATATCGCCAGAATATTTAGTGACACAACTATCGTTAAACTTAAACCAGTCCGTTTCGTTTTCGACCAATTACTAATAATGGCCAGATTCAATGCCAGAACCACAGCGAACAATGACTGCATGAAGATTATAATAGTGGTCTGCTAGATTGAAGTGTTCATCTATTTTGAATCTTCGTAAGAGTTTGGTGCTTCCTCCAGAGGTTGAATCATGTTTGAAGGGCATCAGTGTTATTATTAGATTGACTGGTGCCTCAGCTATACTTGTTGTCATATAATGGTAAGTCAGTTTGGCACATATTTGGCAATACAGTTGATGATCACCTGTTAAAAGTTCTTTCTTGAGATGTTTCAACGGTAAGCTTTGCAAGGTTATCAGTCTTATTGGAAAACGCCACTTGAAGTTCCAGAAAGTCACAAACGTTTTTGCCACCTCTTGTACATGTACTACAACGTAAAAAAGTGGGGATTTTTCCAACAAAAGTTCTAGAAACACAAGACAAGATGGACTGTACGGAATCATTCAATCCAGAGCGGTCAGGAGTATTGATTTTGCTATTTTCCTGCTCACGAAGAGTATTCAACAAGAACTTGGAGCAATCCTCTTGTTGTCCTAAAGAGTATGTAGTGGACTTCAAAGACTCCAGGAAATCAGTTGGTGGGAAAGATGATACATTCTTTCGAAACTGCAGCTGTATGAACAGGTCTTTGAGTTTGGTGAATAAGTAGGAAACGTTCTCGTTCATCGTTAAAAACTTGTTCTCGAAAGTCTTCGTTATGAACAACACTTGTGAAATGTCACCTCTTTTTGTCATTGTTTCACTTGGTGCTCGCCATTTCAATATTGGAATTGTACCTTCAGGATTCAGGAAAAGAACACCATCCGATTTCAGACGTGGATTCTTGTTGCTTATCATTGTCATTAACCTGCAAAAAATATATTTTGAATTATTTTAAACTCTTGTATTGAAAGGTAAAAGGAATCAGAGAAACTCATGTTAAATATTACATGCTATGGTGCTAATTGATTAACACAATCAACATACTTGAATTTATTTTTGAAGAATCCTTTGACACGTTCAACTCAAATGAATTTTTATTTGTCAACCTCGTGCAGATACTTACGAATCATGTGTTTCTTGAAGAATTACGTCCCACCGATATTTTTTATTAATAATTAATTATTAAATTTGTTAGCATTCTAGCATTACTTTTTTATATCTTTATACTCTTTATAGAGATTCGGTTCATAAATGATGACATAAAAAGTATCAGGTTTTTGACAGCGGTGCGGTATTTCTTTCTGGTGTGAATAAAACAGAGAAAGCAATAACCGCATGAGTGATTCCAAAATGAATCGAGAACGGCTTAGCCCCTTCGAATTAGACTATTTTCATTGCACGTTGCCAAAATTATTAAGATTCTAACGTCAGCCCATATATTAAATTTTGAATGCGCGCGCATCCAAATTATGATAGATTACGATTCTGATAGAATCCGTTATGATATTTTACGAATTCTATGGTGTACGATTTCTATCCTGTACGATTCTGATGGTGTCCCGTTATGATATATTACGAATATGATTTTGTCACGTTTCTATCGAATACGTTATGATAAAATACGTTATGATAAAATACGTTATGACGAAGTACGTTCTGATAATGTACGTAATGATAGTATACGTTTCTATAAAATACGATTTCTATAAAGTACGATTCTGATATTATACCATTATGACGCATTACGATTTCTACCATGTAGCGTTATGATATGGTATATTATGATGCAATATATGGACCCATATACCAGCCTAACACATTCATTGGGGACCTATCGACAAAAAGGATGAATTTTGCAAAAGTTGAATTATTCGGGTATATTCGGAGACTGTGGGCAGAAAGAAATGTGGGTAGAACGAGATGCTCCCCATTTACTTAACGTTATTTTGTAGAAGTCGTATTCAATGAAGTTCTTTGTTTAGAAATTTTCTGCGTATTCAGAAGAAAATTCACTGAAATGAGAGTATACAAAGTGAAAATGTCTTCTTAACATATCAGTCCGTAATGCTTTTTGCTCTTTGCTTTTTTACTACTGTGACAAGTTCTTTTCTCTATTCTCTACCGCAAATCATTTCTTTTGTTTTTTACTCATCAAATCTATGACTATATTTTCGAAAATAGATGTGGCAATGTTGCATGGTCATATGAGGTGAGCCCAGATTCTATTTCACGAATTCGATTATCGAATTGCTTAGAATATGCGTATATTTTCGGTACAGCGCATGCTAACAATCACAGTCTGAGCTACTCGAGAATCGAATTCGTGAAATAGAATCTGGGGGCAGGACGTGTCCTACGGCTGCGCATTTTGAATTTCTGTTGTTTTTTGTTTAGTGTTTTGATTTCGGGCATGTTTCTAACCCTATTATTTTGAGAAATTGAAAAGAAATTCATAGTTGTAAAGTGATATTTGCTTTAATGTGATTAAAGTATCCTACAAAACACAAATACATCAATACTATAGTTGTACGGAAAGAGAGACCAGAAAAATGACTTCAGAAGTTTTAGGTGATAATATTCTTCAGTGTCAAGAAATTAGTTCATCTTCTGACTTATTTGATAGACCCTTCCAGTCCAATTTTTCCTTCCGTGGTAGACCTTCTTACAGAAGATCATTCAGGCTTTTGAGTTCCAACCAACGTCCTAGACATTTTCCTAGTATGACTGAACCTGATATCCTGCAAAACTCCCTTTGTATGTATCCAAAAATATATCCCGATATGAATCATAAGAGTCAGGCTCTCAGAAATTGTTTTTCTTGTTCAAATTATACCGAACAATTCCATTTCCAGACGCAGCACAGAACCACAAAGTTTCGCCAAGATCAGCTACATTAACAATAATACTGATATTTCTAGCTGCACTATCAGTTTTGTTTCTAGTTTACAGTACATTTCCGAATGTAACAGAGTGAGTACATGCATTCTCAGAGAGACACAATTCCAATATATATTCTCCATTTTCAGAGAAGAAAGGCAGTATATCAAGATACCATGGAACCTAGAAGACGCTAAAAACCTTGCCATTGTACTGAACAGATATAAAAGTGATCATTACTACCAAGTATTGAGTGGAATATTTCTACTATATATAATGTATCCTTTGAAAAAATGTTCTTTACAGCTACTTCCGCACCTGGAAAAGTCGTAAGCTTCCCGCTAACATGATATTGAATATGCTCATGATCTTCCCGCAAAAAGTGGGAACCCTTTGCCAGCGCAGAAGGCTTCCTGTAGTAGTGGCCCGGCTACTTCCATCAATTCAATGGTGTATTCGTAATACTTTTGAAATCAGGTACATAACCAATGAATATAAGGTCAAGATTTTAGGAAGACATATTGGGCAAGACCTTTTGAATAATTGGTAACAAATTAGGGGCCGTTCATAAAATACGTCACACTAAAATCAGCTTTTTTTGACCCCCCCCCCCCCCATTGTCACGCTGTGTCACACTTTTTGTGACCCCCCCCCCCTAGAAATATTTCGTCACAAAAACTAAGATGCCCCCCCCTGCTGAGTATAATAAATTCTAAATGATAGTACACAAATTCTGAAAATTAAAAATATTTATTTAGTTATTATTCATAAACAATTTCAATATGGATGGCCACAAATAATATGCATATTTTACATAATCAGAAGATTCAATGCTCAATAACACAATGAAACAGTAAAAAATCGTTTTATTTTGTTTCATTTTTATAGTGAAATACAGTGTACTGTAACAAGATCAATTCGCATTCTCAATTGAAATGGAGTCACTATAGATATGATTAAAAAATCTGACGAGTTTAGGAATTCGTTAGAAGATGTCGCACATGTAGATTTCTACCAAAATCTACTGAAGATTTCTTTCATACCAAAATTTTTCAATTTTCGTCAGAAATCTACTAAAAAAGTAGATTTCTACCAAAAGTGGTCACGCTGTCTAGCGCTCATGTCAAAAAATAATAAACGGCGAACGTCACGTTGCCGTATACCCCCCGTACCCCCTTGTCACATCTTGTCACACCCAACCAGACCTCCCCTTGTATGCGAACGTATTTTATGAACGGCCCCTCATTGCATTGATGTTGCAAAAAGTTGGAGGGTTGTTAGGATTGTAGGAAAGTTAGAATGTCATCAGTTGGGAAAACAGCTTATCTCCATTAACTTCAAGTAACTGGTATCAGATAATTTCAGTAAGTTTCGTCGTTTTGGAAATATTCGAGTTAATGTTGAAAGGAGACCCAAGGCAACTGTTTTTAGAACTATCGGAAGGGCCTAAAATTTCAGATAAATGAGTCACTCGAGAACCATCAACTGATGGGCCATAAATATGAATTCCAATTTGAACTGTAGTTTTAGTCAAGGCAGGTCTGAACGAATTGTTGCAAAATGATTTGATATTATGCTCACCGAGTATATCGTAAAATGTTGAGAGGGTTAGAGCAGGTGCTGTAATAAAAATGTATTTATCAAGTTTACAGGTTCTTGGGAATAACCCAAAATAGAGCAGGTTGAAAATAGTATCAAAGGTCTGTGGCAATAGCAAATGACAAACCATGTGCATTTCTGTAAGATTGACATGGTAGTAGATACCTTTGTGTGAAATTCGCAATACACTCGCCTAGATTCTAGGTTAACCGTGTCTGAGAAATCAACCACATAGTCTGTAGTCAGTTAAATTGAGGCAAAGTTGCGCATTTATGTGAACAATGTTATGTGTTTGAAATTTCAACAAATATTTCACAGCAATTATTGCCACTTTTTTCCCACTCCATAATGGTGGTTTCAGATTTTCTATCCAACTCTTCCTTTCCACCCCCTATCATCAAAATATTTTTTCTTGTTATTGCCTTATTGCATTCCAGCCATTTTCAATTTCCCCTTTTTCTTTTCGATTGATGAAGTATCACAAGTCACCCTGAAATTTAGATTTGCTGCAGTAGTAGTGTGAGTTGATTTTACTTTACCATCTACCACAGCGTATCTGAATAATATTTTAATATGCAGTTTTGGTTTGAAGATGTGATAAAACATTTTTGAAGAGCGTGACATAGAACATATTAAAAAATACTATCTGGCAAAATGTGTATATTATTAGGAAACCCCCTAGCGCCGCCACTAAATCGCGCTATTAAAAAGAAAGCCGTGCATTTACATGACAGTGGAGCCAGAATGTGTAATGAGAGAACGTTGGAAGCTTCCCGAAGCGAATATTCCGGACCTTCTGATCCCTCTGTTTGAATATTGTTTATGAGCGAAGCAGACCAGTCTAGTGACGAGTGGTTTGTAAAAAATGTTGGAAGTTTTAGTTAGAAGTCAATTGGGTAGTCCAAGTGAATTATATTGGTAGTACAAAAGTCGTATCTTCATAGTGAAATTAATGAAAACAGTTGAGTGTTGCTCGGAATAATATTTAGAAAACGAACCCCCGAAGTATCGTGACAATATCTTTGACCGATGGTCAATGCATGTTACCCAAGTATAAAGAGTCTATCTAGAACAGCTAGGCGTTCCAATCTAAATGTCTTTGGAACATTTTATGTGTTACACTGAAAGATATGGTTAACGAGCGGTAGTAATTTTTTTTGTCCAATAATTTGTAGTTCGGATACATGACAATGTGGCAGATTGAGGAGCAAAGCCTATTGGTACATCATTTGAAAGGTAAAAAGGGGAATTGGAAAATATGAACTTCGAATGCTAAAAGTGGCAATAAAAATGTCAGTTTGTTTTGGAATATTTCATCAAATGAAAAATCTATTTTGTTTTTTTCCCGAATATCTCCAGAAACACTAGAAAATTTTAAAATTATCAGCATTTTGTTGCTCACATAAATGGGCAACTTTCCCCCAATTCAACGTCTTTATATCTAGAGGTACCAAGACACCAATAGTTACAGTCAGATATGACAACTGATATTCGGATGGTAGTTGAGTTTCGTTTCCAATGCTTCCATCAGAAAGTCAATTAATTACCACAGGCAGTTCAATTTGTGATTGAAATCACTAGAGCAATCCTTCGAAATGAACAAATAGTTTTTCATTAGCTCAATGGTCTTTTTCACAAAACACAGAAATAAATTCAGAAATGTAACAGCCGCATTCCCTCGTAAAATTTGGAAACTTAGGGTCAACAATCACCGAAGGCGCTGATGGCGGTTATTATGATGATGTCAATTGACTTTGACGTCTATCTGGCATGTAATGCGTTTTGGAAATTTTGAATACTCTGAAGCATAGCTTTCAAATTTATTTCCACGAAATAGTTTTCTGTGAGTTATGAGCTGTTTTTTATCAAAATTTTCTGAAAAAAAATCAATCATAATGTGAGAATATGTGACGCTATGTATGCCAAAGAAACCTGCTTCTCGCACAG
Source organism: Zygogramma bicolorata (assembly GCA_032362365.1). Lineage (NCBI taxonomy): Eukaryota > Metazoa > Arthropoda > Insecta > Coleoptera > Chrysomelidae > Zygogramma > Zygogramma bicolorata. Next base: position 206,528 of record JAVJAQ010003729.1, read on the forward strand.
AAAATGTGTTGTAAATGGTGGTGAGATGAATTTTCATTATAGTATCAAATAATTTTTTTTTTGAAATTCTCGCCTACCCGAAAAGTAGCTGTGGATTCTGGCAGACACAGGTGTGTCCTTATTATCCCCTAAAGTTTGCGCCATATTCTGTCCGTGCGTGTAGCAACAATTGTTCTTAAATTGTTCTTAAATTGTTCGTTTTCGTTAACCAGCTGACGAACGTCAACCCTCAAAAGTCGAAACTTGTGCGAGCAATGGATCAACGAGGCCTTACCTTTTAACGTGCGATTACCCAGCACGGTGGCCCGGCGAGGATTCGAACCCCGGCCTTCCGCTTGATAGGCAGATATGCTAACCACTACACTACCGAGACCACAATTAGCGGTTGAATGTCGAAAATCATCATTTTTTTTGGTTATATAATGAAAACTATTGGTTGGATCAAATAAAAGTTGAATTGAAAGTTGTAGATAATTGAAAAATCTATCGATTAGCGTGGTCCGATATCGATATTCTAATTTGTTGCTTAACTACTGCGCTCGTAATTCAAAAAAGGCGTTTTTTCCATTATTTTATAAAAAAATGTTGAAATGCATTTGGGGGGTTGCAACTGTGAATTTGGGAAGCTTTCAACTAGTAGAAACCACAGTTTCAATTTGGTTGAAAAACAATTGATAGGTTATGAACAAATGGAGGGGGGATTAAATAAAAAAAGTATTATCTCGGCTCGTAATTATCTTGGAACAAAAGTCAGGTTGGCAAAATTCGTAAAAAAAAGCAGCTTTCCAATGCATTTTGTCGCATTTTGATACGAGCATTTTTTCCCAATTGTTTTTTAGTGTGGATAACGTTGTTTTTTTGATGACATTTTTGAAGGTATCACATGTCAAAAGTCGATTTTCCAAAAATGAAAATTTGTAGTTCAACTCTTTGACTATCCAAAACCGTTTCGTTTATTGCTCTACGAATATCCGTAGGGCAAGAAATAATCTAGTGGGACACCTTTTTTAGTAACAAATTAGATCGTTGCTAACCTATATATAGTTTTTCAACCAAATTGAAAGTGTGGTTTCTACTAGTTGAATGCTTCCCAAATCCACAGTTGCAACCTCCAAAGAATAATGAAAAAAACGAGCGCAATAGTTAAGCAACAAATTAGAGTATCGACATCGGGCCAACGCTAATCGATATATTTTTCAATTATCTACAACTTTCAACTGAACTTTTTTTCGATCCGACCAATAGTTTTCATTATATAAGCAAAAAACAAAAAAATTGATTTCCGGCATTCAACCGCTAATTGTTGCTAAACGCACGGACAGGATCTGGCGCAAACTTTAGGGGATAATAAGGACACCTGTGTCTGCCGAAATCCACAGCTACTTTTCGGGTAGACGAAAATCATCATTTTGGGCTCTTGAACAGTTTATTTTGGATTATTATTGGTTGGTTTGTATCGAACGATTGAAGTATGGACTATCCGTCATCGGCTCATCGATAAAACAGTATTCTGCATTCGGAGTTTTTACAGTTTTCTTCAATCCATACAATTTTGTTGTATAGTTGGGGCCAACAACGGCCACAGGAATGCGGCGCAATACTTTTTGGTTTTTACAAGTACGATGTTGCCTATCTGAACTTGTTTCTGTAACCTGTGGTACCTTTCATTTTTTTCGAAAGTTTTTTCAACTGTGAGGATGTAAATAAACACACACTCCCATATACTTCTTGTTATATATTATTGTAAGATACAATAAATGATATGGATATGGTATATGCAGCTGAAGTGGATCAAGACATTGTCCTTAACAATTATCACAGTCTACAGGCATTCGCGATCCCAGGATCCTTATTCCTGTCGATCCTCTCCGGATTTTTATTCCCCTTCTTCGTAGCCTTGTTCCTGGTGTGCACCTGCTCGATGATAGGAGCCTCGCTGTGCTTCATGCTGTCGCAGCTGTTCGGAAGGAGAATCGTCTTCTACTACTTCCCCGAAAAAGCTCGAACGTGGGCAGCCCAAGTGGAAAAGCACCGCGACAACCTGCTCAACTACGTGATATTCCTCCGAGTGACGCCCTTCTTGCCCAACTGGTTCATCAACCTGACGGCCCCCCTGATCGGGGTGCCCCTCTTTCCGTTCGCCTTCGGGACTTTCGTGGGTGTGGCGCCGCCGTCTTTCCTCGCCATACAGGGCGGGCAGACCCTGCACGACCTGACCGCCAGCAGTAGCGGACTCAGTTTCGGTCAAGTGTTTTTGTTGTTGGCGATCGGATCGGTGTCTCTCGTTCCGGTATTGCTGAAGAACAAGTTGCGGGAGAAGATCGACTAGGCCGTTTTTATTCGTAGAAAAATTTTATTTATTTATAGGAATTGTTTATTTTTGTTATCAAGTCACGATTGATGGATCCTGGCTACTTATGAAAACAACTTCGGGACGATTTTAATCTCGAATTTTGAGAGAATGATGAAATTGTTCGAATGCGTCATTCAGTGCAATATTTCGGGTGACAACGAATTGTACGCAGCTTTACGATAGCTTTTTATTCTGATTGAAGTTATAGTATATTCAGGCAAACAGTGTCATCGAAACAATTGCATATATCTTGAGGTTTGACCTGAAAAGGATACACATTGTGATATTGAATACTGTATATTTTACTAGGCCGTTCGATAGATCATGACGTTTTTTTTGAAGATATAACACAAGAGGCCACTTCTTAATTCCATATGGCTGTAATATGACTTCATTAGTGATCTAACAACTCCATAAAGTAAGAAACAAATGGCGAGAATTGCTAATTTTTCACGAAAAACTCGAAAACTTCCAATTTAACCAGATTATTTTTTTCACTTGTCAAAATGTGACGTTTTTGGCATTTCAAGCAATAGTAGCGGGTTATTCTATGGTTATTCTAGCCAATCATTGGGTATTATACCGATAAAACTGCCTGGTTCTTTCGATTGTTTAGATAAAACGTTGTTTACCTTTGAACTGTCAAAACTATAAGGTTTACCGCGTCGATTCTATTGAACTGGCTCATATTTATATAAATTGTCATGAATGAATAGTTAACCTTATTATTAATAGTCATTCACTTTTCACTTGTTCAGCATAATAATAACATAACACATTTCAATGAACACTCAAACACGTAAATAGCTCATAACCCCAACTTTATGACAGATATAGCGAACGACCGATTCAAATATTTAGGGTTTCCTTAACTCAAATGAAGATGGCGTACAATTCGTTTTTATTAAATACAATTCATTTTTTGTTGTATGAGAAGAAACCGTTGTAGGAAGATTTTGATACAACGACATAACGAATGATTTTATGTTCCTTCTGGTGCGATTTTCATTTCATAAGAAATTTTCAATTATCAACCTTGTACAATGAGAGGTGTGACGCCATCTCTTGGTATCCTCGGCAATCATCATATTCAATGCGTAAGCATCATATCTCTTCTGGATCATAGAGGGCATACATTGTTGTTTGACATTTCAAAGCTGTAAAATTTTCACCTATTCTCCGTTCCTTTTTATGTAAATGAAATACTGATCAATTAGATTGTTCTTCCTTTTATTTGTTCAAAAAATAATCTCTCCAAATACAACTCGTTCTTCAAATTTAATAAGATAAATTTTCATTTTCGAAACACTCAAACTTTTTTATTTTGAGGCACAAGCATTCAAACAAACCGAATTAGATAAAATCACTCGTCCTACGGACTCGTGATTTTATCAATCGGTTTGTTTTCATACTTTTGCCAAATAAAAAGGTTTTTGTGGAAAATGAAAATTTATCGATTAAATTTGAAGGACTCGTGGTATTACCTTTGATAATATACATTTCAGTTTTGGAATTCCCGTTTTTTCACTTCATATATAAGATCTCATTTTTATTCTCAAGCCTCAGCATTGAAATATATATTCTTCTACTAAATAATCCTGAAGATGGTATCAGTTTCATTATGCTGCTACAGTAATCGTAAGAAGAATTGAGTAATATACTGCCACGGAAAAATCAAACGCATACTATTTTTAACATTTTGGCAGAAAAAGACTTACTTCAATTTTGATGTTGATAATTTATCTCTTTGTATTAACGTATTCCAGAAAATGAAATATAAAATTGCATTTCGATAAAATCAAAACATGGAATTTCTGGTTTTTCATTGAATCTAAGCTGAATTTCTTCTTTTGTTTCTTACATCATTGAATATTTTGAAAATAGTTATAATGACCATCGTCATATTACCGAAATATTGTTTTTGAAAGGGAATCACCTTTTGTGTTGTATTTCACACAAAAAATCCTTGTTCTATCGAATGTTCTAAAAAAATATAAAATGTCTTTTTGAAATTTTTGAATTGGGTCCATTCACAGTGAATCCAGAACAGGTACCTATGATATAATTTTATTGATGAAAATATCTGCCCGAAAACTCTATCTTCGATCTAAATATATTTCAAACTTTACTTTTGAATGCCACTACATTCAACGATTTCGTCGTCACCCGATGTAGTAAGCCCCCTGACTGAATTAACGAGGGTTGTTTCAACATTGTTGCAAAACCCGAAATACAAAGCAGTTTCAATTGGGAAATTCAAATATAAATCCATTGAGATAACCCCTGATGTAAACATACATTTTATTTATCAAGGTCGATTTTAGATTTCAAAAGTTTAGAATGGCATCAGTTTTAACTCCAACGATAACCAAAAGTTGAGAATGGCATCAGTTTTAACTCCAATGATAACCAAAAGTTGAGAATGGCATCAGTTTTAACTCCAATGATAACCAAAAGTTGAGAATGGCATCAGTTTTAACTCCAACGATAACCAAAAGTTGAGAATGGCATCAGTTTTAACTCCAACGATAACCAAAAGTTGAGAATGGCATCAGTTTTAACTCCAACGATAACCAAATGTCTAACTTTCTTACATAATTTCAGCCTTGAGAATTGAACAATCCGAGTTTGACTGATGTATTTGAAAATCATTTTATATATGAATTGTCACCGGTTCCAAATTGTTACAGTATTATTCAAGTATTGATCGAGTTTTCATAGATGGATAAAATTCACGAATCTAACTTGGAGATTCATATTTTTCGATTCGACTTATTGGATTTTTTTTTGGGAAATCAGTATCTATCATTCCTAAATTGTGATATCTGTTTGAATTGAAGTGTTAATTTACCAATGATCTAGGTTACGTTATTTTAGGTTACAATCAATAGTAAATATAAATTATCCTCAGGATGGAAGCATATAATGTCAAATAAAAAACGAGAATCAGATAAAATCAGACTTTTATTTCACCGATAATAATATGAAAACATTGTGGCAGAGTGTTGAAAAAATCAACAGTACGAGTTGATATATGTTATGGAAGCATCACTTGAGTTCTTTGTTGGAAGACTGATGGGCCTCCAGTACCACCAATTGTACCACACTGAAATATATTAAAACCATTAGTCCATCAGAAATGCGGAATTTTCAACAACATTGTCATATATTTATCCTTCAAAATCTAAGAACTATTGTGAATTTAGGTTTTTCCTATCTTTTCTGAAAGGGAACATTTAAGGATATTCAATATTTGGAGTAACTATTCCTACAAAGTCAAGTATCTCTCATGGGAAATTCATGTGAGATCGATCGCCAAAAGTGCTTCCCTGAAACTTGGATTTCTATTTCGTGCGGAGAAATACTTCGCTTCTCGTCAGCTTCTAATGATCTACAAGGCTCAGGTACGACCTGTCTTGGAATATAGTTCTCATGTATGAAAGTCGGCACCAAAACATTCATTGAAGCTTCTCGATTCTATTCAGAGAAAGGCAATCCATCTTGTTGGTGATTCTTCGATCACAGATTCGCTCACTTCATTGGAGCTTCGTAGAAGGGTCAGAGACTTGTCTTCCTTCTATAGATATTTTCACGGTCGGTGCTCTTCTGAATTGTTATCAATCGTTCCAACCCTGGCAATATCTACACAGATGAGTACAGAATTCCCAACCCTTTGTTTGAGCTTGGAAACCTGCCGAACCCTTCTTGCTCAGGGATCTTTTTTTAATAGAACTTTGGAACTCCTTGTCGAGGGAGTTTTTCCATTTCTAGTGAATCTGCATATGAAGAAGAAAAGTTAGGAAACTAGGTATTTAATATATGAAGACTTACAATTAGTTCTAGGGGATTTTAAGAAGACATACTTTCTGTAATTTTATTCAAGGGAGTTCGAAGTGTCTTGATATTTGATTACTTATCCGTTCCACAAATCGATACTAGATAAGTGTTGGATTTATGCCTGGGTATATACAATCTCAAAGTTTTAGTAACTTTTTCAAACAGTTTACGACTTATCCCATTTATTTATTGGGAGCTTCTTTGTATATAAAAACTTGGCAGTGTTGAACTTATTGTTGATTTGCATCTAGATGTTCCTATATTATAGAGTGGCTTATGTGGGTATGATTCACAGTACAGACAATACTCACAGACATAAGACGGTTTCAACAATACTGACACAGTTCGACATGTACTGGAACATTCGCGGGAAGGTTTCAATATAATACTCCTCTCTCCCGAACCTTGTACCACAAAAACATAGCTGCACTCTGTATTGGGCAATTCGTATGGTTCAGCTTCACTTCCATCGAATACAACAAATCTTTCCACACTTTGGCCCGAACGATCGGGAAGGAAGAACGGCTTTGGAAAAATTTGTCTTATGAGCCTGGCCAGTTTCATTTTGGTAATACGCCACAGGATATGTGTTTTGGAAGGTAGTTCATTGTTACTGAATATATCTTTGAGACTGCTAATTGAGGAGTTTGTGGATTTGATTCTTCTAGCGTCTGTTTCCATTAGGTCCGTGTTTTCGTTGTAAATATCTCTTAGAGTTTGGAGAGTGACTTTTGGCTGATCGGTCTGAAATGAATGATGTCATGATCTTACCGCTTACAAATATAAATCAATATCTGGTTTTCTGAGTCATATAAAACACTCAGTTATATCCTATTTATCCATGCTCAATTGGCAATATATGACTTTTATCGATTTACTTGTATATCCGTCATATATGAGCGACATGTCGCGCTGAGCAGCGGTCATTGCTGGAACTAGAGGAGAACACATACCACTCTATCTGTGGAGGAGACCCGTATATTATTAGGTGATTTTGTTAAGGGACTCTTTGAGTGAGATGAGGGTTTATTAATGGGTGTTTAAAATTATCTTGAACTATGGTGCAATCGCTGCAGTGCGTTAGCTAACCTGCCCCTAATGGCCCATTAGCTTGCTCAACGGACATCCTGAAAAATATGTATGGACAACGACTGAAACAATATTTCAAAATGTCCATTCTCAAAAAATTTGAAACAAACATTCCACATAGTTAACCACGTATAGATAATATATTTTTATATACAATGTATATGATGTAGGCTCCCATGGCCGGAGTCTTTAAACTGCTTGCTTTCTAGTCCTGGAGGGGCGTGGTCTCAGATTTGAAATTTCGTAGCTTCCGGCTGCAACTGCGACAACTGTCTTCAGATCAACTAGGAGAATTCTACGGGATTTTTAATCTGAGGCAACGTTCCCCAATCCGGGAAAACACGCAGTGTATTTTATTTATTGAAAAAACTATACACACACTATATCACAATCAAGTTAACAATTCAACATTCATGACATACTAGCCGACCCGTGCCCACTTCGTTGGGCTTTAATTATTATTTTTGTGATGCAATCATATTGTGTAGTACTTAGTTTTATCAGATTCATGACAGCTCTGTCTTTTGGGCGCACTCAAAAGTGCGTTTGAAAGAAGTCGAAAATGTTATAAACCATTTTTTTGCCCCGTTAGGCAATTAATTTCAATAAAATACGAAACGAGTCTTCCATCAATTCTGTTTAAGAATATTTCTGCATAATTTGAAGTAGATTGTACCTAGACAAACTTTGACCCCGTTTTTTCACCCCATTAAGGGTGGAATTTCGGAAAATTTATCGGATGCTTACGTCATATGAAGAACACACCCTCAAAAGTTTCAGTTCTCTACGATCAGTGTTAGGCTGTGCCTTGATTCACCCCTAAAATAACTTTCTACCCCTTTTTAAACCCGTTAGGCATTTCAATAAAATACGGACAACGTCTTCCATCAATTCTGTAAAAGAATGTTAATTCAAAATTTGAAGTAGATTAGACCAAAGCATCACGTAACCTATGCAAACTTTGCGCCCGTTTTTTCCCCTCTGATGGTGGTATTTCAGAAAACCTTTTCTTACCGAATGCCTACGTTATACAAAGAACACACCCTGTAAATTTCAGAGGCGTTTTCTGCTTTCTTGTATTCAAAACGTATTCATCTCTCTCTCACTATTTGGCTAGCCGAAAGTAAGAGAGGAGTAAGTTCACATGTAGATACAGAAATTGAAACTATAGTATATCAAGTATATCATCAAATAAGCATCTCCATTCTCATATAGTATATTACGTAACGAGGCGAATGAGTTGCCTAATATAGACGAGCGAAAAGATGTGAGCACGAGGTGTTAGCCGAGTGCGATAATTGGCGAGTTATGTACTGTACTTTTTGTACTCCCTCCATATGCTTGTGCATCTGGTGATGTAGCACAAATTTCTTCGTTATCACCTATTTAAAGTGACTGACGAAACAGCAGGTTATTACAGTAAAAATGTAATACAATTGCTTGTCGATTCATGAATATAACTAGATTCAGTACAATCTACAAACTGTTGAATAATACATTTCCCAAGAATATGAGAATTCCACAGAGAATTTGGAGCAAAAATTCGCTGTTTCGCTTTTGGGCAATTAAATGTAGTCATGAGATCAAATTTATCAAGTTACATGAGATCAAATTTATCAAGTTACATATTTCCCATCATTTTACAAAAAAAGCTTCTGGAAGAGGCTGCCCTCAATTACACGTAAATAAGCCATTACCTAACAGCTGTCAAATACGTAATGAACGTCTTTTTTCTACTCCCACTATTTCAAACCTTTCATATTGAATTGATGGCGGACGCTTCGGGATTTTTTTATAATGTTGGGATATATAACATTCAACCTGATGAATTTCATTTCATTCCTACATTCAAGTGTTAGGAAGCCAGATTCAGCGAATTTTGGCTCCAAATTCTTTGTAAAATTTAATTTAGTTACGTGCACTCGCGAATTACCGCACTAGTGCGTAATAGGCCACTCATCCTCCTCGTTACGTGATATACTATTAAACTGAGTAAGAATAAAAACTAGTTTGGCAGCTCGCACGTATTTCTAGTGATAACTCCCTAACACTTCTGGAGCCTGTGTCAACGGATCATGTTTATTCTTGTTGCGTAGTTTTCTGACTTTGTAACCTACCACAATCTGAAAAAAAAAGAATTAATATTGGGATGTATACAAGTGGTTTTCAATAGACGCAGCATCTTTTTGGGGTACACTTGTATGGAATTCAATATTAATTATTATTTTTTCAGATTGTGGTAGAAAACTACGGAACAAATATTGATCCACCACAAAATAATGACACTCAAACAATGTTTATTCTCACAGGACTCAGGTGGAAGTAATTTCTACCCCTTGTATTATATTCATTGTTTACTACCAGATCGATATTACTTTCAAGAATCCTTTTTTTATTTCATTAATTTTTTTGGCATCGTTCTAGTTTGAGTATATCTTCGAAAGGACATAACTTAGTTCCCTTAAAAATTTAATTTGTGCGAGTTCAAATTGTCATTTTTTAGATTAAAATCTTTATTGATTTAATTTGCAGAGCTTGAAGTTTTCGAAAATATAAGTATTGTAAACAAAGTGTTTATTAGACGGTGAATTTTACGAGGCCCAGAGCGAAATCAATCAGAAATTATGCGACGACGAAGTAAGGTTAGTTCCATCTCAATCGCAAATGAGTGACCTCAAGTGTGCCAAAATTGAAGTAGCCTACTTGAAGAAGCTAAATCGCGAGCAAGAAAAAGCATTAGTGGACAAAGATTTGATTATAAAACTATTGAACCAAAATAATTTTCGAGGTTCTACAAATTGCAGTGTTGACACTGTGAGTCCACTGTCCGACAACACCAGATCTTCAGATTCTGGAAATTCACTGGTGAAAAAAAGTGCTGAAATTAATGAAACACAACAGCCCAGTACATCTCAAGCTATGATTTCTCACAATAATGTGGTCAAAACCTCAACCAAATCAACTACTCCCAGAGTTATAACTGCAGAACAGTTGAACACTGGTATCAAAGAAGCACAAAAACAAATTGCTGCCACGACGCTCACAAATACTCCTATTGTGAACAGCCACGACGAATGGAAAAAATTAGCAGCAGAGGAAGAAGAAATAAGAAAACTGCAGTCATTGGTACCAAGGCAAACGAATCAAACTCGATTTTGTTAGGAGTTCCCAAACCGGCTGTACTTCATATTTCCAGAGTTAGTCCAAGTACTACACCAGAAGTTCTCAAACAATATTTGGCTTGCCACTTTCCGGAGGTCACCTGTGAATCTCTGCAATCCAAGCATCCCGAAAAATATTCTTCCTTTAAGGTAACTATTCACGACAAGCATTTTACTCAGGCAATGAATCCATCAATCTGGCCGGAGGATGCTTGCGTTCAGCGTTTTTTATTCCGGAGGAAAGAAAAAATCATCAGCAAGTGATTTCGAATTCAAGTAATTTGAGTGAGGAGATTACTAAATTTGCTACCTTATTGCATGTTAACATACAATCATTATCCAAGAAAGTAGATGGTCTTGAGCTATTTCTTCAAGAAAATCACTTCGATATCATTTGCATTAGCGAGCATTGGTTAAATGAAATGAATTTGAAAATGATTAACTTTGGTAACTTCATCCTACAGTCTTATTTCTGCAGGAAAAATTCTATCCATGGGGGAGTTTGTATATTTTTGAAATCTAATCTAAGTTGCAAAGTACTTAATCTGAATAATTTTTCTGAAGAGATGCATGCCGAGTTTTGTGGTATCGTTCTAAAACCTCATAACATAGCTATAATCACTGTGTATAGGTCATGTTGTAATGGCCAGTTCGAGTTGTTTATAAAAAAATTTTGTGACATGATGGATTTCGTGTCAAGTTCGTATGAAAATATAATTGTAGCGGGAGATTTTAACATAGATCTAAATAGTGACTATAAATTCTCTCAGATTTGGAACGAGACAATAAAATCCTACGATCTGAAAGTCAATATATTTGAAATCACAAGAATGTCTTTGAATTCATCCAGTCGCATTGACAACATTCTGACAACTCCTTGTTTAGATGTGGGGAAAGCCGGAGTGATTGATCTTTGCATGTCAGACCACTTGGGCCAATTCATTCATATTGTTTGTGAAAATCATACTAACGATTCTTATAGGATCACTAGACCAATAACGAAAAAAGGTTTTGAGAAACTTAGGATGGATCTCTTAGATACCGACTTGAACATCTCAAACAGCACTGGAGAGTCTCCACATGTTGTGGCTAATCTCCTCACCAATATACTACACAATTCGATGTGTAGGAACTTTCCTGAGAAAAAACAAAAGACTATCTATAAAAAGCCCGTGCAGTTTTTCAATGCACACCTCTCAGAATTGAGGAGACAGGTCCATGCTGTGAAAGTTGTCGCCGACTGTACAGGCACAGCAAAAGATGAAATTGCATATAAAAAACTAAAATATCATTACTTGTCAGAAATAGCTGCAGCAAAAAAAAAAGCTTACAGCTCATTTGTAGCCTCCTCTGCGAACAAAAGCAGAGATTGCTGGAAATTAATAAATTCCGAAAGAAACAAAAAAGCTCTGCATGCATTATCTCCCGATAGTAGCATAACTTCGGATCAGTTTAACAATTTCTTCGCAACAGCAGCACAACTCATTTTCGAAAGCTTACCTCAGAGCAATCAAGAAGCAACTAACTTTTTAGATCCTTTTCTCAAACCTAAAGATTCCTTTTTTCTTGAGCCGGCTACAATAAATGAAGTTTTATCAGCGACAAGGAGTCTTAAAGATTCCCCTTGTCTGGATATATACCTTTTGGGTAGCAGGATAGTGAGAGAGATCATTGACATATTAATAGAACCCTTAACTACTCTTACCAATATGTGCTTTAGCAGTGGGATATTTCCAGATTGCTTTAAGGTATCCAAGGTTATACCAATTTTCAAAAAAGGAGACAGAGACATACCAGACAACTATAGACCCATTTCCATAGTACCGATTTTAGGTAAAATAATTGAAATAATTCTAAAGAATCGACTATGTCGCTTTTTCAACAAATATAACACAATTCATTCATGTCAGCATGGCTTTAGACCAAATTGCTCCACTGCCCAAGCCGTTGGTAGAGTGATAGAGAAGGTGGTCGAGGGTTTTGAGTCGGGTGAGCAAACAGGGCTTACACTCTGTGACTTGTCCAAGGCCTTCGACTGCGTCTCCCACAAAATTCTGTTAGCAAAGCTCGAACACTATGGAATAAGAGGCATTCCACTGAATATTATAAGGTCATACCTGACGAATCGTCAGCAATTTGTAGTGGCAAATGAATCTATGTCGCAAAAAGCTATTATGGAACACGGTGTTCCACAGGGGTCTGTTCTTGGACCTCTATTATTCATTTTATACGTGAATGATATTTTTCACTACTCGCTGCCTGATATGTGTATCGCATTTGCTGACGATACCTCGCTCATAAACTCTTCCCAGAACAGTCTTACTCTCGAAACGAGCATGGTGACCACAGCGGCTAGAGCTGAGCACTGGTTCGCAATGAACAAGTTTAAAATGAACAGAGATAAAACTCAGAATATTATTTTTTCCCCTAACAGATCAAATATAAACGGATCCTCCGTCAAGTTACTAGGGATTACCCTAGATGATGGGCTCAAGTGGACTAATCATGTAGATAGCCTGTGTACTCGACTCTCTAGTCAACTTTTCCTTTTACGTAAATTAAAAAATGTTGTAGTTGAAAGTGTTCTGTTAACTACATACCATTCTCTCTTCCACTCACATATATCCTACGGCAACATTTTATGGGGAAATTCCAGCCATGCCATCAGAGTATTCAGACTTCAAAAGAGGGCTTTGAGAATAATTGGTGGTGCACGCTACGATCAACCATGCAAGCCTTTGTTCATTAAATTTCAAATCATGTCAGTTCCTTGCATATACATTTTCCAGACACTCCTCGAAATACATAAAAAAAAATGTCAATTCAAGTTAAACTCCGACTTCCACACTTATCCAACCCGTTTTAATAATCAGTTGAGACCTAATAAGTTCAGACTGAAAACATCATCCTGTAACTCACTCGATGTTAAAATTTATAACAAGTTATCTGACGATTTGCAAAATCTCGCCACTCATCTCTTCAAGAAGAAAATAAAAAAATTATTGATTGAAAATTGTTTTTATTCAATCGAAGAGTATATGAAACTCGACAAACTTCATTAGAAGTTGATAATAATCGCAAACAAAGCAATAAGATATCTGTTTCTTGTTTTTTTCAATTCGACATAGTATAAGTTTTTATTACATGTACCTGTACATGGAGTATGTACAATTTATTTTAAATTTATCAGTACTTTTATTATTATTTATATAATACTATAGTGCGTTTTTTGTATGTATTTTGATGTATGTGCGTATATATTTTATTATGATCTTATTGTCTCCACAAAAAATTTTATATCCTACTTGCTACTCATGCTTTTGCATACGTAGTCAATTATACGATGGATCTGTTTTCGATTATCTAGTATATTGTTCGAATCTAGTCCTGAATATTGAATTTTTACACTGTGTACTCTGTACCAATTGGTTTGACTTGTCATAAATGTAATTGCATAACATGACCAAATAAAGTATTTATCTATCTATTGAGTTACAAATATCTTGAGCATCCATATAGGGCTCCTAGCATTGGCATAAGGTTTTAGCTCCATTAATTTTGAGTTTGTTTTGAATAAGTCAGTCGAGTATCTAAAGAGATCATTTACTGTATTTGCAAGTGATTCTAGGTTTGATCCACTGTACAGTGGAAAGTAAAATACGTTCCTGAGAGTTCAAACCATTTCTCAGATAGCACCGTGGTCGTGTTCAATAGGAGTCCCAAAACGGATCCCTGGGGCACACCACAATTATTTGTCATACACTCATTTATGTCACCAACAACAGAAACAAACTGCGGGGTCTCCCTTTCCAAAATGACTCATTGCCATGAATACACATGCAGCACAGTTTGTACATTTGAAATTTGATGCTCTTCTAAAATTTACGTATAAAGCAATCACAGGTTTTTATCTAATTCAGAAATTATGAAATGAACAAATTCGGTTGTACCTACTCAAGGTGCTGCATCTTCAATATGTCCATACTGATACTTATCACAAGCCACATAGCTAGTAACAAAATTAAACATTCTTATCTTTTTCAAGGTTTCAATTATTATTGAGAATGTACACACAATATTTATTGGTCTGCAATTTTCCCTGCTTTGATGGTCTCCTCTGAAGATTGGTAAAATATCCCATTTTTATGATTTCAGGAAATATACCCAATTCAGAATATTCTTTAAAGTTCAACAAATATTGGCATATCACTCTTTTCAAATAATATTAGGTCTCTGATATGCTGTCAGACGTACGTTTTTCCATGTATTTTCTTGTTGATTTTTCAGCATTGTGTCTGATTCTTTTCAAATAATTATTATTTTTCAGTGGTCCATGGAAAAATAACCCAATTTTGGACGGTCTTCTTTTGCGCAAATGAAAGCGCTGTATATATGAACTTTCACCTGTTTTGTAATTGGGTTTGACCCTTTAATTATGATAGATTGTTACAAACAGAAAACCATATCTCTCAAGATATCATCAAAATGAACTTAGTCTATAGGGAAAAAAGAAATTAGGAACGCTATTTACCATTCACATCAATATATTCTTCAGGAATAACTCAGATCTGTCTGCAGAAGCTACACCTCTTACTAAAATATAGGCCCTCAAATAGGCCTGTGATATGAACACCGGTAATCTATCAAATATGTTACTGCGGAGAAATATATCTTTATAATGTTTCGTAAGAATTAATTTTTTTTTTGTAGTTTCAATTGAGAAAGCATAAGCTGAACTTATTCATTATATAATATTTGAAAATTTAACCTTTATCACAAAAGGCGTTCCAGATCCAGACTTGAGCAGACCATCCTCAACTTCTGTTATATTCATAACAGTACTAATGCTTTCACAGGGCCAACATTCCATATCAGAGACATAGAAATAAGGGTTTTCTATGAGACAACTCTCATCATACAGATCTGAAAGAAAATTTATATTAATACATTAGTTGAATTTAAAGTGCAGCACTATCACTAGTAGAATCCAAACAATATGAGGAGTTTCAACACTGTTTGGATTCAATAATTTCATTGAAAAGTAGATATCAAAAATATTTGAAATTCAAACATTGTAAACACAATACCAGATAGAACATGGCAATGTTATAGGACATTTAGGTGATTGCCTCTTGACATTGAGTTGAAATGAAAAATATATAATCAAAAGCTGTTGCTACATCTTCCTCATGTTATAAAACTTTGGTGCTGTTTCTCTGGAATACATTCATACTATTACCAAATTTAGGTTCAGATCTAATGTTTACTGGAACCATATTATAGTCTTTTAACACTTTTTTTTGAAGAACCTACAGATATGTGAGGTTTAGACTCTTGCCTATGAATAACTACTTTCATATCTTCGGAATAATGTCAATATTCATGGGAATTAGAACTCAAGAGATGGGTATGCTTTTCATTAGTTAGTTCTAGAGTATCAGGACCTAGAGTGATAGAGAACATCACATTGTATGTCAGTGGTGATTGCGCACCAATGCAAAGTTAAACTGCTGTAGGTTGTTTGAAAAAAACACATCACATATATTGAGGCTCAGATGGTAAGTACCCTAAACGATTCAACACTCTATTTCTGGAAATGATTGTTCTTCACACTGAACATATGTGTAGTAACTCAGTGCTATTCGAGTGCTTATTGAAAGTTAGTAGCCTTGATTACCGGAGTTGTTTTAATACACTAGTATAAGCATATAACATATCCTCTCTGCAGGCTCCAGAGAGATCCGAGTAAACCGAGTCAGCCAGCACCTCAGAAGTGTCATCTGCATATTGACAGTTGAGGCCTGATGATAAGTTTTCTTAGACTCAAAATATAAAAACCAGTAATAACTATGGGCCTAACAATGCATTCGACACACCGAGTCCAGTGTTATTTTTCAATAAATGAAGTGAATTATATTCAATATCATATTTAAGTTCCAAAGTGTCCTATTTCAGCAGGGTTCCACAAAAATTCATAGTATTGCTATAGATAGATTGATATCTTGATTATTGACTACACTCACCTGTTAAAGATGAAAACAGTTTAATAAAGGGTACAGAGAGAAATCTTACGAACTTCAAAGTAGGATATGTTAAACCCTGAACATTTCTCAATACTATACTCGATGTTGGTTGGTGAACATTCAATAGTATGTAAATGACGATAAAAAGTAATGTGAAGAGTAAAAACAGTTTTCTTAAAATAGTACACAAATTTTGAGCTTTGGTTCGTTTATTTATTGGCTTTGAGCTATTAATTTCATTTTTCAAATTGGCAAAAGCATCTCTGAAAGAAAGATCGATCTCTCGATTACTTAAACCCAAATTTTTGGCACGGTTTCTTATAATTGTTACATCTTTTTTATATTGCTTCAACAATTCCTCTGTTGACATCGTACTAACCTAAAAATTCATTGTTATTGCTAAAAAATACTTGATTGACATGTCATGTGAAACGTCATAAATGTATCTCTCTCTCTGTAGTTTTTGTCCCCAGTATTTCATGAATTCGATTGTCGAGTAGCTCAGACTGTGATCGTAGCATCCGCTGTACCGAAAATATACGCATATTCTAAACAATTCGATTATCGAATTCGTGAAATAGAATCTGGGGACTTGTCTTGGCTTCCCCACGTCCAAAGCTCACGACGCCTTCAGCCAGCATAAATCGGGGGACGTGCTCGCAGCACTGCCAACGTCCAATTTTTTCAACTATTAAAAACTATCACTTTTTGGTAACTTTAAAAACATTCCTGAATTATGAATTCTCCTATAAAGGCAGGACAAACACACACAACTTTTGTTTTCGAAAACTCGAAAAGCTTTTTTGAAAAATTATTTTATTTGAACAGAAAAATATCAAAGACAATGGCGTTGATCGTTTTAAGAATAATCAGGGCTATTCACTAAGCAGAGTTGTTATGGATAGCGACTGAAAATTGTCGTTATGTTCAAGGTCAGTTGCTAAGCGCGAAATTGGTATTCACTTTTCAAGTTAAGTTGCTACTATAATGACCAGTTGCTGTGAGTAGTGGTTCACAGGCAACTGCTTTAGATATCTTGAAAAACAGCTTACCACCGTCATTATGGCAAGTTATTATTAGAGTTGCTACGACGGTTAGCAACTGCGATAACCACTTTACTTAGTGAATAGCCCTGAATGTCAGAATAAATGAATGAAGTTCCCATAGAGGCGATGCACTCTCGGCGACTAGGTGATAAGCGGCTTCTTCCTAGGAATTCTAGCATACTGTCAGCAGAATACGGGGTCGGTGACAACGTATTTCCTCCCCCCTAAGATGGAAAACATGGTTTCATGGAGTGAAGAATGTTTTCCGTTCCTTTGGTAAGGGTGGCTCGGTGTTGTTCTCTTGAAGGGTAGCAGGAGGCTGGCGTCGAACTATCAGGTGCTTGTACTTCTTAATGATAACGATACCAAGAATAATTATCATTTTGGCATATATCGGAATTGTCCATGGGTACACTGGGGATGGATGATGATCTCTTGTCAGGAGTGTTAGGCGGTCAGCCTCTCTATGTATTTCGTTCAGCTTGTCTAGAGGGGTGTCTTGGAGTTTCAAGGCAGGCATCTCTTGGGTAGTTGCGTGTTGTTGTAGCAGAATATCAGGCAAGAGCAAGGGTTGCTCTCCTATTTCTGTCACATAGTTGACGTATTCTTCTGTAGAAGTTCTGAATTGGCACCCCAATGGAAGGGTAATCAGATGGGCTCCTGTGAGGGTGGTGATGTCCGTAGAGATGTACACTGTCTGGATGCGGGTGGCGTTCGTAAAAATTGCTATATAGTGGGCGTCGTCCACTTGTTCAATGATGTTGGATTCCTGGCTTATTGGCACAGGGTGGCAATTGGACAGGTCACTGTCGATGCCAAGAATTTGGAAGGTGCAGTCACTCGTGGAGACTCCTGGTAATAGATTGTTCCAAGGGCAGTAGTGGACATCATGAAGGTCCCGACAGGGCATTGTCGAATATTGAAAATATACCCCATCCGTAGTCAGATATGGTGATGGTGGTATAATGGTGGTTTGGTTTGGGGTAGGAACTGAATATAGGTGGTATTGGATAAACATATTTGGGAGTACTAGTGGGAGTTTTATCACAAAAACTATCTTATTATTTTTCTGATATGTTCCTATTTCAATGATTTCATAGTATCGAAATGTATTTGTTGAATCTTTCCCAAACAAAAGATTCTCGAAAGTATAATGTTGTGATACGAATGTGATCATGGTTTCGAGATCTTTTATTTTCAAAACACTCGGGTGCGCTGTGTGCAGTTTAGCGAATGCAATTGGGTTTTCCAGATCAGTCAATATTTGGATCAATAATTGAAGAATAGAGTTGAGTTGTTCGAAGGCTTCCTTCGTTTCAAGAAAATCATTGAAATCATATATAGAGTGACAGAGAAGCCCAAACCGATTATAACAGAAATTGACCAAAATTTGAGTGACAACGAAAAAGCACAAGAATCGTGGTCGAGATACCTTCGCATGGACAATTCAAATATAGTGGATAACTTCGTCGGCCAATTAAAGTCGACGTTAAAATGCACATACTGCGGGCATTGTTCTGTAACCTTCGAACCGTTTTGGAACCTGTCGCTACCCATCCCACAGAAAACCAGTCAACTCATGTTATCTCAGTGTTTGGATTCTTTTACCAGAGAGGAGACGTTGGATGGGGACGAGAAGCCGACATGCTCTAAGTGTATAGAAATGCGGAAATGCACGAAGTCACTGTCGATCCACAAGTTCCCGCGGGTGTTGGTTATCCATCTGAAACGTTTTTCTCCGACGGAGCAGTTCAGAGGAAAATTGAATGTTTCCATCGATTTCCCGTTGGAAGGTCTCGACATGAGCAACTATGCGGCAGCTAATATAGCCCCCTGCCGCTACAACCTGTACGCGCTCTCCAACCATAGGGGCACCACGTACAGCGGTCACTACACGGCTTACTGCCGACACCCTTACGCGGGAACGTGGCACGAATACAACGATTACCGTGTGTCACCGATTTCCTCGAAATCTCTAGTAAGCGGAGAGGCGTACGTTCTATTTTATGAACAGTTAGATTTTTAATGTTCTCAGGCAATTTAAAAGTTGATAAATCCGAAGCAATTTTCCTGATTCTATTTGCTATTACTTGCTGATTGTGTGTAACTGTTTTGGTTGTTTCTTCAAAAGCTTGATTTATGTGTTTAGAGAGTGAAATTTGATCATTAATTATGGTTACAATATTTTCTTGACATTTTTCTGATTCTGCGATTGCCTGATCGTATTTTTCTGCGTCTTCCGCATCTAAATTACCACTGATACTTTTAACTACCGAGGCCGTTTATTAATCCTCTTTTTGGTCTTCTAGCTGGTACAAGTGAATCTAATTTAGTGAATGATAATTGAAGTTGTAAAAATATTGTTTGCTTGATTGTCTTCAATTCTGCAAAGTATGGATGAGACAGACCGCTATTTACTGCTTCGAGTAATTTCAAATATTGTGATTGAATGAGAGAGAGTTCATCAGATATAGGGGTGAGGTCAAAATAGTGAATAAGGGTGGTTTCCTTTTACACGAGTGGTTCCTATTTTGAAGGGTAGGATACCTGGATTTTTATTCAGGGACTGTATTTGAACATCCTGGCTCATCGTCAGTGACAGGACGTACCTGAAACAATGGTCTTTTGAAACTTGATTTGTGCAAGGTATTTTTTGTTATTTCAGTTTAGTTGTTCTATTTTTCAAAACGGTGACTCGTTTGAACTTTGGAGAGAGTTTATTGCGTGTTCTGTACGTTTGTATGCTGGCGTTTTTTCTTTATAGTTGAGTGGAGGTTCGCGTTCGTTGTTACGCTTTTCAATTATTTTTTGTTTGGATTTAGAGAGCTTTTCGTTCAAATGTCAGCACAGTTCAGCTGTTTTTGTTTTATGAGCTGTCATGTAGGCGCTCTGAACAAGATTTTCTAAATTTACATTGAAAGGATCTGAGGTGGATAGGTGACCTGTGATGATGTCAATGGGCTTCATTCCCGTGGCTGAATGAATCGAATGATTATATCCCATGATAGCATACGGCATTTGTTTAACAATGTCGAGTTCTTTGTGAGTCTCTTGTAGAATTCTCAGATGTTCGATAATTGTGGAATGAAATCGCGTTCGACTATTCCTTTGGATTCTGGATGATCAGGGGTGACATAATGTAATTTTATTTAATGAGTGTCAGCGAACTCTTGAATTAGTTCGTTTTTGAGTTCTGTGCCATTGTCCGAATGGAGGGACTTGGGAACACCATGACCATGATGGTTGATGTACCTAGGTCAGTAAATTATTTGCAACCTCGACGGCACTGAGATTAAGTATGCTTGTGCGTATTTTGAGAACGCGTCAACAATAGTCAACAACTTCTGGTTTGGAAAGTGTATATAAAAACGGTTTCGAATGGCCTACTGGTTGTTGGGGTAACTTGAAATATTTGTTTTGGTGGATTACGGTCATATTTATTTGGTTGACATATAGGGCAATTGTTGATATAAGTTCGTGTGTCAATACCTAGTTTTGGCCAGGAGTATGTTTCTCTGATTCGTTTTCTGTTTCGACTATACCTTTGTGATTAGTTTTGCCATCGTGATATTTTTGAATTGTATGTTGTTGGTCGCCTGTCCTGAGAACGTCTTTGAGGATCTTAGTACATCTAACAAATCTATATGAGGGTGTTCTGAAAGTATTTTTGATTATTTCACAAAATTGAGGTATCATGTTTTCGTCGGGAAAATATAAAGCGTAAAGGTATTTTGGGTTAAGATAATCTTTGAGTAATCTGATCACATCTGGTCCAAAATTTTGAAGGGGTAGCTGAACGAAGTTTCTTTTTTTGTAAGTAAAAATTTCTTTGATTTTTGGGGTGGCTGGTGAATAGAATACGAGATCAATATTGACTTGATGTTCAAAATTATTCAGAGGTTGTTCTGAAATTGGGATCGTCAAAACTGGGTCTTCTACATTAGAGTGAACAGTTTCACAGTTTGAATCTTGTGTGTTGGTGCTGCCTTTATCAACGATTTCAATAGAGGCATCGGTATTAGGAATGTCTCAATTTTCGTTATTACCGCTGGCAATAGTTTTGTTTCTATTTCCAGTGTTACTGGTATCAATTGAGATATCGATGTTGTTATTGGTATTGTCAGTGTTGACAAGAGGAAGTTCCAGGTCAGTGGTGAAGTCTTGTAGAGAAGGCGTTATGAAATCTGATGTAGGTAAATTCGAATCGCTATCAACGTCATTGAGATTGGGACCTTCTCCCAATTGAGGAATGATTGATTCCTCGTCCGTTGATCGATTTATTCTTGGGGGAATATTGTTTGAAATGTCTAAGATTTCACGATGATTTTCATTGAAATTATCCATGAAATCCTGCAATTCATTGATGTGGATTTCGATACGCGACAGCGCGTCTGCATTGGTATTATTTTCCCTTTTTTATAGACAATTTCTTAATCGAATTCCTCGAGTTTGAGGCGCCATCTTACTAAACGTGAATTTGGTTCTTTTAGTGACATGAGCCATTGGAGGGGCTTGTGATCTGTGAAAATTTGGAACCTTCGGCCATACAAGTAAGGTCTGAAGTACTTAGTGGCCCATACGATCCCCAAAAGCTCTTTTTCGATGGTAGAGTAATTTTGCTCTGATTATATAGAGTATAAATGGCTGGTCAAAATTTGGGTAGATAAGAATGGGTTCATTAGTCAATAATGTTTTGCAGTGTTCGAAACATTGTATGAATTCGGAATTATGAGTTATTTTTGCACCTTTTTTCAAACATGCTGTGAGGGGTTTTGTCAATTTTGCGAAGTCCTTTATGAATCTTCGGTAATAGCCAAGGAGTCCTAATAAAATACTTTGATTTGTTTTGTCGTAGTCGGGATAGGAAATTTCTGAACAGCAGAAATTTTACTTGGGTTGGGCTTTAAACCATTAGTGGTTATGACATGTCCAAGATAGGCCGTTTCTTTTTTTAGAAGTTTCAACTTATCCATTTGGACTTTGAAATTTGCGTCTCGTAAGCATTTGAAAATCTTAGTAAGACTGTCAATGTGCTCCTGTAATGATGTCGAAAACACAATTATGTCATCTAGGTACACTAGGCAGATTTTATTAATATAGGGTCTGAGGATGTTATCCATACAGCGCTGAAACGTCGCAGGGCTGTTTTTCAGACCAAAAGGCATTCGCACATGCTCATAATGGCCTCCCTCAACATTGAAAGCTGTTTTTTCAATGTCAGAAGGATTCATTTGGATTTGGTGAAAACCAGGCGCCAAGTCCAATGTCGTAAATAAAATACATAGACTTGCCAAGTTTGTCCAAAACATCCGTTAAATTGGGTATTGGATATTTGTCATCGATTGTCTTTTCGTTTAACTTTCGATAATCGATAACAATTCTCCATTTTTTCTTTCCTGATGCATCTGACTTTTTGGGGACTATCCGAATAGGAGATGACCAGGGGGATTTGCTTGGTCTTATAATATTTCGTCTAAGCATTTTTTTAATTTGTGCCTGCACTTCTTGTTTGTGAACAAAAGGGTACCGATATGATTTCGTATAAACGGGAATTTCGACTTTAGTCCTAATCTCGTGTTTTATTTCGGTTGTAGATGTCAGTGGTTCGTCTTCTATGTAAAAAATATCAGAAAATTGTCTACAAAGTGTCAAAAGTTGTTTTTTTTTCTTCAGAATTAAAGTGATCTGTACGTATTATTTTTTGAATATCATTTTTTGAGACGTTCGGTAGATTTTAAGAAAAATTGATTTCAAAATTATTTTTCCAGTCATGTTCACTGATTTCAGGAAGATCAGAACATTTATAAGTTTCGTCATATTTAAGGGGTACAGTCTTGATTGGGTATAGCATGGTTGGGTTGAATATTTCAATAGTGGCTTTTTGTAATAATTTTAGAATTTTTTGGAATCAATTCCTCGAATAATAATGTTGGATTTGAGGTGAAATATTTAATAGTTGAAATTGATTCTGGTGTTAAAAGTTTGCTATTGAGCAAGTCCAATCGACTTTTCAACAATTTCAAATTATCGATTCCCAATAATCCATCAAATATATTATGGAATTTGGATGGAATTTTTAACCAATTTGGATTTGGTACCAACGGTGGTTGTGAAGCAGTTGCTCATGCATCTCGAAGTTACATCAACCAGAATAACAACCCAGTTGGAAAAGTTTTTATGAAACTTGATTTTAAGAATGCATTCAATACAATCCACAGAACACGTATGTTGGACTCAGTAATCAACATCATACCAGAAATATACCCTTTCCTAGATCAGTGTTATAGCAAACCATCGTACTTAATGTTTGGTAACGAAATCATAATGTCCGAACGTGGGGTACAACAAGGGGATCCGTTTGGACCACCATTATATTGCCTTTCTATTCATGACCTCATAAATGAAATATCTACCGAATTCAATAGTTGGTATCTAGATGATGGGTCAATTGGTGACAAAGCACATATAGTATTGGAGAATTTTCGGAATATAGTGGACCATTCGAAAAACTATGGACTTGAACTAAATTTTGATAAATGTGAACTTATTTTTCTTGATAAACCAGACCCTTCCATCATTGACCAATTCAACTTCATAGCTCCTGGAATACGTATTATGGAAAAACCTGACTGGTTTATGCTCGGTGCCCCTTTGTCAGATGCTGCTTTGGAAAAACTTTCAGAAGAAAAATTACAGTCACTTCATTTAATGTCATCACGATTATGTCATTTACCTGCACACGTCGCATTTCATCTTTTGAAAAATTCTTTGGCCATTCCGAAACTGTCCTATATATTGCGATGCAGCCCTACCTGGCATGACGAACAAAGATTAAGGAATATTGATGATGAATTGAAAAGGATGCTAGAACTCATTACTAATAACCAAATTGAAGGTGAGGCTTGGTTACAGGCAACCCTTCCAGTTAGCAGAGGTGGATTAGGCATTCGTTCAGCTGTTTCGCTTGCCTTGCCTTCATTCCTTTCATCATTCTGCAGTGTTTTCAACCTGATCGAAACCATCTTACAACAGCCAAAACCTTTAACTGATTGTATTTTTGATCAGGGAAAATCTCTTTGGGAATCCAAAACAGGTCAGAAAGTAGAAATTGTAGAAATGAAAACCCAAAGAGCATGGGATATACCATTATTGGATCAAGTATCTGACACTCTGATGAAGGCAGCTCTCAGATCTCAAGAAAGTAAGGCTCGCCTCATTGCAGTTTCTGTGAAAGAATCTGGTGCTTGGTTGAATGCTCTTCCTGTTTCTTCACTTGGAACCCTTCTCGATGATGACTCTTTCAGAATTGCCATTGGTTTAAGGCTTGGTACACCACTTTGCGTTCAACACATTTGCAAATGTGGTGCACATGTAAATATATCAGGTACTCATGGTTTGAATTGCAAGTTTAGCGCTGGACGTTTATCTCGCCATCATGCTATAAATGATTTGATCAAAAGGGCATTGGCTTCAGCAAAAATCCCTGCAATCTTAGAACCCATAGGTACAAGCCGAGACGACGGAAAACGTCCAGACGGTATGACACTTGTTCCCTGGAATAATGGTAAATCAGTTGTTTGGGACTTCACCTGTGTTGATACTTCAGCAGCTTGTCATCTCACTTCTACTTCCAAGAAAGCCGGTGCTGCAGCCTCGTCGGGAGAGAGTTCCAAGTTGAGGAAATATAAGAATTTGGGAAATAATTATATCTTCTGCCCAGTTGCTATTGAAACTTTTGGTGTTTTCGGCAGTGAAGCATTGGCATTTATAAAGGAAATTGGTAAAAAGATAACTGATGAAACTCACGATCCCAGAGCTACATCTTTCCTCA
The DNA here is from genome assembly GCA_032362365.1 of Zygogramma bicolorata. NCBI lineage: Eukaryota > Metazoa > Arthropoda > Insecta > Coleoptera > Chrysomelidae > Zygogramma > Zygogramma bicolorata. The sequence goes on from JAVJAQ010003729.1 coordinate 231,868, forward strand.
TGCAGAGAATCAGTGTTGCCATTCAAAGAGGAAATTCAGCTTCAATCTTTGGTACTCTTCCGGATACCCGAAAACTTGATGAAATTTTCATGTTTCCAGGAATCCAATTTCAAGAAACTAAATTTGAAAAGCCATTTTTGAAAATTTCTACGAAAGTAGAGAGTGAGGAGGTATTATTGAATATGACTAGTGACAACACACACCCAGATCCTTCGACCTTTCCAGAGATCCATAGTTCAACCCCATATCCAGTCAACTCAAAATCGAATTCCAGTTCCTTGTCACACCTTTTTTTTGACAGAGATCATCACTGTAGGAGAGACCACTCGGAAGAGGACAGTAGTGAGAAGACACTTGGCCTGATTGGACTTAAGAATATCGGAAACACTTGTTTCATGAACAGTGTCATTCAATGTTTATCTAACACGAGATGGTTGTTAGAATTCTTGAAGGAGGATGAATACATAAAGGACATCAATACCTTGAATGAAAAGGGCGCTGTAATTGAGGTTTTCGCAGAGGTCGTCAAGGAGTTATGGTCAGAAGATTCTTCTGACAAAGTTGTAAACACATTTTACTTGAAGAACCAAATTCAACGATTCGCTCCTCGTTTCTTGGGTAATGCACAACAGGATGCCCATGAATTTTTGAGATACCTGCTTGAGGGACTGCACGAAGATGTCAATGGAGCCATAACAAAACACAAACAAATCCCAACAGAAATCGACACTGAGAAAATGCAGAATTCATGGTTAGACAATTCCAACATACTGGACAACTTCGTCGGACAATTAAAATCGACGTTAAAATGCACATATTGTGGTCACTGTTCTGTGTCCATTGAGCCGTTTTGGGATCTTTCGTTGCCTATTCCACAAATAACTGGTGAACTCAGATTATCGCATTGTTCAGATTTTTTTACGAGAGAAGAAACTTTGGATGGAAATGAGAAGCCGACATGTTCTAAGTGTGAAGAAAAACGAAAGTGCTTGAAATCTTTGGCAATCCATTAGTTGCCCAGGGTTTTAGTGATCCATATTGAACGATTTTCTGTAACAGACGGTTCGAGAGCAAAATTAAATGTCAACGTAGATTTCCCTTTGGAAGGTCTGGACATGAGCATTTACGCAACAGGTAATGTAGCCCCCAGTTGCTACAATCTTTATGCATTCTCCAATCACAACGGCACTACATACAGTGGACATTACACGGCTTGCTGTCGACATCCTTATGTTGGAAAGTGGTATGAATACAATGATTCCCAAGTGGCACCAATCTCCTCCAAATCTCTTGTGACTTCCGATGCGTATATTTTGTTTTATGAACAAGAAGAATCTTCTCCTTTAGATGTTATTTGATTCTTGTTTTTATTTTTATTTATTGCCAATCATATATTGGAATTGTCCAATTTCATTTATATTTTTTACTGTACAATATATTATCTTTTATTGCAAATAGTGTTTAATACGTGAATACAATTTGAATAAAATTGCTGCGGTGTTTCATTTCCCTGTCTCATGTGAATTAAATTTTGATTCAAAGAATTCAAATCTCTCTGATCTTCAAAATTGAGTGGCAAAGTTTTTTTAATTTCATTCCAAGATTTGGCATTGTAAATATTGACTGCTTCAATCTCGGCACCGGTGAGTTTTGATAGCATTGTATTCACTATGAGAATATTTTGAGGTGCTAAGGCATTTGTATTATCAAAATAAATATTCGCAAGTTCTTGCACGGTTTTTATGAATCTTACTAAACCTGTTGGATTCCCATCGTATTCGGGAATTGTTCTCAAAGATCGGAGTTGATTACCGGGACATTCGCGGTTTCAGGCATTCTGAGAGCCGCAAGTCTTCCCGCTAACAAATCTATAACTGGATCTATTTTGAGAAATAACTATCTGATTTTCGAAAATTATTTATTATTGATTGTCAATATGAATGATCAATATTTTCAATATGCGGTATATCGAAAAATTATATACCTAACTTATTATATATTGAAATAGATAGATATCTGATCTACGAAATGATTTATAATTGATAATCTGTATGAATGGTCAATATTTCCAATATACGGTATATCGAAATAGGAATTTCTCAATATTGAAAAAAAAAAAAAATTGATAATATTTGTGATCGATGGAATGAAGGATAGGTATTTAAAAGGAACTCTGAGATTTCAGAGGTGTCTGACAATATGAATGAAATATACTCACAATAAAACCACAATGCTTTTTGCCATCTGGATCTCTGCAACGGGCTGGTATTTCTCTGCTTCTCTGTTTCCACTTGCATGTCTGTGAACGACGATTCCTCGATGGATGCGTACCGTTCGCGATTTCGAATAAACAGTAAAAACTGAAGTGAACGATTTCCCGATGAGCTTTTTCACTTTCGAAATCCTACTGACTGCGCCACTTTTGTTTTCGAAAACTCGAAAAGGCTTTTTAAAAAATTATTTTATCTGAACAGAAAAATATCAAAGACAATGGTGTTGATCGTTTTAAGAATAATGTCAGACTAAATGAATGAAGATCCCATAGAGGCGATGCACACTCGGCAACTTGCTGACAAGCGGCTTCTTCCTAGGAATTCTAGCACACTGTCAGCAGAATACGGGGTCGGTGACAACTAAGCCCCGATGCCACACGTGGTATCCGCGTACCTTCTTCGTGGACGAGCGTGAGAAAGAAAGTTCGTCCACTACCGCGGTGTCATCGGAACTACGTCATAATTAGCCGTATTCGGATTCGCAATAAATACTCATCTAGGACGGTTTAAAATAGTCACCCACCCAATTTTTAGAGATATATTCGAGACAAACCTTTCTCGCCTCAACACTTCAACTATTTGAAACCGTTCCTGGACTGTTTTTGTTGTGAACCCGAACACACTACTAGACCAAGAGCCCGTGTCACTATTTTTGGTAGTGATAAGTTTACGCCCATCGACCACTGAAACTTGTATTATCGATGTCGACGATGCTACAGAGATTCTCGCCATACATGATTTCCGGGGCGAAGTTAGGGTAGGGGGCTGACCGATCTGTATAAAAAAAGTGAGCAAAATTAGTCGTAAGTTTACGACTGAGAACATTGGGAAAGCAAAGATTTCAGGAAAATAATCCGACGCTCGCATATTGTCAGTCGCCTACATCGTGGCGTTCACCCGCTACAACCCTCGAAATATGTATAAAAAAAACAACAACAAAGAAAAACCAGTTTACAAATGACAATTGGGCAGATCTTACCATTAGCATTTTAATGACACAAATTTCGCAGGCTAGCCTTATTCAATGGGGCGGAAGGGCGCTGGGTCCACCTGTTTCGGAAGAATTTCTAAGTTATTTTTTATGATAAGCTTACGACTGATTCCTTCACAATAATGTTCAATTGCAACTGTCCAATTGAAAAATGCAATCAACAGTCATCAAACAAGGGGTGCAAATATTGCCGTTCGTAAAAACAAGTTCCTGGGATAGCGCTCTATAAAGCTTGGCTACATTTTTATCATAAAAATCATATGTTTGTGACTGACAATCAAACATTTAGGTACAACATGAGTACGTGAATATGAAAACACCTTGCTCAGCTGTTTATTGTATGGATAAAGCTCACTTGGTAGCTAAACTGACAAGTTTCTTGCATTTGCGAAGTGCAGATATAATATGACAATTATTGAAACATCGGCCCTAAATTTTTCAATACAGTAATTTGACGACTGACACTTCGAAACATACCTGGAGTGGACTCTGCTGGATCGATCAATTCACGTGTCAGTCATCTCATGTATCGGTGAAATGTTGTCAGTCAACAAATGCAGCGTCGCGCACTAATCATGATTAGTATAGATGTATTTTTTGAATGACTATAATAGTTATTAGTCAAAAGCATTGGTGTCTCTCTAGCTGTGATTTTCATTTATATTTTTTGACTTTGCATTTCAAGAATAAATATAGGTGTTTCAGTTCATGATTCGTTTTTTTCCCAAACCAAATTGGAACTCCAGTATGACCCTGTTGCCGACATCCAAGTTTACCGTCACAAAATAATAACTATCTGTATCACTGTAATTCATTCTCCACATTAAATTTCCACAGAAATTTAATCGTGTTTTACCATATAGTGTCATAACATATAGATATGGCAGATTCCTCACTTCAAAATACAACAATTTGACACAAATTGCTCATATAAAATGTTGCTAATGAGGGTGATAAAGTTCAAATTTAGATATTTTTTTAACTTCCAACGGTTTTGGATATTAATGAAATTATAATTTGGGAAATTTGTGGTATAAATGTACGCTTCAGTTTTTTGTTGTGAGCGCTATTCAGTTGTTATCAATTTTTTTTTCATTCGATATCGTTACTTCTGATGATTTAATCAAGCATTATTTTGGTTTTATTCGTGCGAGATCTTTTTCGAATCGATTTTACATGAAAGTGATTCACCCTGTCCAAATTGAACAAGAATACATTTTTGTGTAGAAAACTGTAGAATTCAATAATCTGAGATCGAAACCTCAAAAAAAATACATGCGAAAAAGTTGGGGTTTGACCCACCCCTGAATGGAATCTTGAAAGGAATGTTGATACTTTTCATCCATGATGAAAAGGATTATCAACTAGTAATTTGATTTTTTTGTAAAATACCGTTTCTGAGATTTCAGATTGAAACCATCCCGAAAGTTGCACATTCAAATGGCTGTAGCTCATTTAGGTAGAATTAACAAATTGGGCCTTCATCTTGGGCACGCCTTAAAATGGCTATAGCTCCCTAAGGAAGTATTTCTGGACACATGTTTGTGTATGAACTTTCTCAACTCTTCCTGTACTTGAAATGTATCTATGTAATTTCAGGACACCCTTTTATACATATATACAATGCTTGAAGCGCATTTCCACTGAAATGACGCATGTTTTCAATTGTTATCGGGCCTTTGCCACACTTTACATGATTATAGGTGACAGGTTCTTGATGAAGGTGATACAACTAACGTCGTGTGAATTTTTTGAGCATAAACTTATAATATTGAAGTATACCTGAATATTTTTGCACCTTTTCAAGGGCCCAGTTTCTTTTTGCCTCGTGGTACGTGACTGACGGTAATAGATTCTCGATTTATGCATAATAGATTACTTGCCCCTAAATTTTGAAATGTAAGCTTATCATAAAAAATTACTCAAAAATTCTTCCGAAACAGGTGGGCCCAGCGCCCTTCCGCCCCATTGAATAAGGCTGGCCTGCGAAATTTGTATCATTAAAAGGCTAATGGTGAGATCTGCCCCACTGTCAGTTGTAAACTGGTTTTTCTTCGTTGTTGTTTTTTTTTATACATATTTCGAGGGTTGTAGCGGGTGAACGCCACGATGTAGGCGACTGACAATAAGCGAGCGTCGGATTATTTTTCTGAAACCTTTGCTTTCCCAATGTTCTCAGTCGTAAACTTACGACTAATTTTGCTCACTTTTTTATACAGATCGGTCAGCCCCCTACCCTAACTTCGCCCCGGAAATAATGTATGGCGAGAATCTCTGTAGCATCGTCGACATCGATAATACAAGTTTCAGTGGTCGATGGGCGTAAACTTATCACTACCAGAAATAGTGACACGGGCTCTTGGTCTATACGTTTAACGAAGTTTCCGTTACAACATTACACTACAATCATATAGACCGGGAGACAGCGACGTTTTTGACGAGTCATTTTGCAAAGGCTGATTTTTTTTCCAGGCATTTATTTGGTTAGGGTAGTAAGTGAATGGACCACCAGCTCGCGCACTACTGGGGGGGGGGGGGTGTGTGGCTGCAGCAACCCCCCAATCACGTTGAATATCACTACGAAAAAACTGATATCGCCAAAGCTGAAACTTTTACCAAAGTAAAATTGTATTATAGGGAAATGAAAAATCGCAACCAGCTTAATTCACAATGGGGGAATGTAGTCCAGCTTTGCCTATAAACAAAAGCAAAATACACCCTTTGTAAACTGATACCGCAAAACTTGAAACTTGTTACACTAATAGTTCAAACATATAGTCACACAAAAAATACTCAGCTTCATTTTCAGCGGGGTAAAAGTGCCCAGCTGACGAGGTAAAGGTGCGGTGCGTCCGCGGTCGCCCTGGCGTACGCAACGATGCGCTGCACCTTTACCTCGTCAGCTGGGCACTTTTCCCCCGCTGAAATTGAAGCTGAGTATTTTTTTTGTGTAACTATATGTTTAAACTATTAGCGTAACAAGTTTCAAGTTTTGCGGTATCAGTTTACAAAGGGTGTATTTTGCTTTTGTTTATATGCAGAGCTGGACTACATTCCCCCATTGTGAATTAAGCTGGGTGCGATTTTTCATTTCCCTATAATACAATTTTACTTTGGTAAAAGTTTCGGCTTTGGCGATATCAGTTTTTTCGTACTGATATTCAACGTGATTGGGGGGTTGCTGCAGCCACACCCCCCAGTAGTGCGCGAGCTGGTGGTCCATTCACTTACCACCCTAACCAAATAAATGCCTGGAAAAAAATTCAGCTTCTGCGGTTTTGGTCTTCAGGAAGGCCCGCTGCCTCCCGGTCTAATAGCCATACCGTTACAGTAGAGACACTTTCTCAATCCTTTGTTCTCAAGGAGGAAATTTCTGCGACCTCCATCCTGTGCTCAGGGGGGTGTAAAGCTGGTTCGCGTCCTTATAATAGAATACTACACGGGCACCTTGGGAAACGCTGAATGAACTAGCATAACTGGCAGCTAGACAATCCATATAATACATATATGAGACAATCCACTGGTTCTCCTGGCATACATCACTATCATTATCACTATGACACAATCGAATACAAATAGTCCTTAGGACTTATTGACTAAAAAAAGTGCCAGCTCACACAGAAGATTTTACTCGAGAACGATATCGACCTTGTCGCAATAAGAAAAATACCCGGATATAAATTGCTAAGTGCTACATATGACAGATATAACATAGAAAATACTTCCCACATATCCATCTCCAATAATAACAATATATACACGAGGTTACTGCCAGCATAGGGAAAATTACAGTCGTCAATATCTATCAGCCCCCTTCCATCATATGGCCTACACTCATTCCTAAAATTCACCCACACCCATCTGCATATGTTGGTAACTTTTACATCCATCACGAATAATGGAAATATAGGTCGAATGATGAAAATGGCGATGCATTTGTAAACTGGGCAGAAGTGCATAGTACTCATCATATTTTCGATGCAAAGAACCAGCAACCAAAATATCCTTCCACTAGCAGCATCACTAAGGGTACTACCAGACTTCCCAAACAGACAACTCCTCCCAGTCATTATTGAAATTGGTATTAAATTTTTCTTAGTAAAATCATTACCTCGCCCCAGATAGAACTTCAAAAAATTCGGAAGTATTTTCCTTCAGAAAGTAGAAATTGTGAGAGGTTCGTAGGGGCAATGTCAGTCTCAGCGGAGAAGTCGTTTCCTAGGGGACACCATAGGGAATACATTCCTGGGTGGTCCGAGTTCAACTTTGCTTCCTTTTCTTCAACTGGCCAAAACTGCTCAAGATTCTTCAAGAAATGTAGGACTCTGGAGCCAAAAAGAATCGATAGATGGATCAAAATCATTTTTTGGTTTCGTTGCCAAAGCAGCAGGATTATTACAGGATGGTACCCATTTTCATTTAGATGCTTCGGTTAATTCCAATACTTTTTGTATTCTATGAGCTTCTACCTGTAGAATTTTGATTTCAACCAACCCAAAACGACTTTGGAATTGGTTCACCAGAATATTTCTGCAATATTGAAGGTTGTTTCAGCTTTTATTTGGTTTCCCAATTTAGCTGTTATGACAGCTCCCTATAATTCCATCCGGGGTACGGTTGAAATCTTGTTCATCGGCCCAGGTTTATGTATGATGATACAAACGATAATTCGTTCATTCTTTAGATGATGCAATAGTAAGCTACTGAAGAAAAGGCTTGATCACGACCGTCTCAGGAAACATGCATTCGTACTTGACTAGTTCCTTGTTCTATGGGAAAATACTGCCTTTTATTAGAACATTTCTTATCTTTTTCACATCATGACACCATTTCCTTTAATTATCAACATATGATCCGAGACCACATCATCCCATCCTATAGATTCCTTCCAACAATTTTGTAGCAAGAGCCTTCCTTCAATGACGAGTGGGGATAAGAATCCAATTGGATCGAAAATCGTTATTACCATTCTGACTAGTTCTCTTTTTGTAGGATTTTTTTAACCATGTATCAGTTCTCGGGGAATATTGTTGAAATTGAACTGAAACGTGAAACTAACCTCATCAACGTTTCAAAATAGTCCCAGAACTCTTTCCAAATTTTTCGAATACAAACCAACTTCTTTCCTCTTAGTGATTTCACAATATTGATGACGTCTTGGATACTATTTTTGCAGTCGGGATAATCGTCTACCTGGTGCTGCTTTGACATAATATTAATGATACCTGGATACTTGTGCTCGAAAAAACTTGCGTTGAAATTTTTCAAGTACTGAGCAATTGATGGCGAACATGCATCTACAAATATCATAGCACGCATTTGATAAACATATGGTTCTTTCTCTCTGTCCATTCCTCTGAACAGAAATCTTTGACATGCTCTATCTTCTCTAAGAATCAACACTTGATGAAACATGTCACGGATATCTCCGCGGAATACGTACTGGTACTCTCGAAATCTGCACCATACAATGAAAGATAAAAATATGGTCCCGTCAATATATATTCATTCAGACTTACAACGGAAAACTTTGCTGCGGCATCGAACACAATTCTAAACTTTCCAGGTTTATTAGGATTAGTGACTTCTAAGTGAGGCAAATACCATACTAGGCCATTATTTTCCACAGTTTCGGTAGTAATTTTCTCCGCGTAGTTTTTTCCGAGGTAACCTTTTATTTTCTCACAATTTTCCTCGGCAAAATCTAATCTTTATTCATCTTCCTTTCCATATATTTCAGTCTCTTAAAAGCAGCTATTACAGTTCCTGTTAAAATCATATTTTCTTTCTTCCATAGCAGACCTATTTTATAACGGGTTTTCAAAAATTTCTCTTCGATCATCATGAGAATATATCAAACTGTGAGTCTTGTAGCCGTTTTCAATTTTGAAATTTTTCTCGATGATTTCTTTCAAATATTCCTCGTCGTGCCTGCATAAATTCACATAAAAATTATTAGAATTTTTCATGTATGGCCCAAGCACTATCCATTCGAGTCTTGTCATGATTAATACAGGTTGATGAAAGAGAGGGTGAATACCTCTTTGAGGACAAAGCAGAAATGCATTATCCTGCCTGAGTAAAATGTTAAGTTTGTCTTTTTTCACCATTTCGAGGGAATTCTGATCTAGATTATGGTGTTTCGAGCATAGCTTTTTCATGTCAAGATTTTGAGTAGGTAAAATTGAATTTTTGATTGTTCGGGCATTTTTCTCACATTTTCCATATATTCACGGTACTGTATTCCAATATGTCCTAGAAATTTCAAAATTTTCTCGAATTCCTTGTGTGACAAATGAACTTGTGGAGGGGCGATATGAAGGGATGGATTTTTATTCTACCCTTCAAAATACGCTAGTACGACCAATGATTTTTTCAAAAGACTCCAGTCGCATTATGACATACATTCAATCAAATGATATCTGAAGCGAGATCTGCTCAAAAATTAGTTTCGAAGTGAAATAACATATGAACCAGCATCAACTTCACACAAAAATAACTTTTTGATCTTGTTGCTGACACAGCGACTCAACCAGCAACTGGTTTCGTGAGTAATCGAATTCAAGAATGATTGCTCGAAGAAAGAGTAGTTTTGAATAGAATTTTTTTGAGGTGATGCAAGTTTATCTCGAAATTTTAACTTTTTAATCTTTTCATACTACATCCTCCAACTCGATTCGATTTCTAATAATTATTTATAATAGGTACCTGAAGATGATATGAGATGAAACATCGTTGGTTCTTAAGGAATATTGATAATTTGATATCGCGTGAACGAATGATATAGAAACTGATATAGTGATTGCGTCACATACATGCATGTCGATATTTGTGATAAGATAAGAAGAAATATTTACGAATTGTAAACTTTTTTCTATGATAATCCCATTCCCTGTATTGCTGATAAAGTACTCTGAAATATCAAACTATCCCAGCACCTCCCGACTTAACTAAAGGTGAAATAATGTTCGAATCTGTGAAGTTGAGAAATGCATAGAAGTATTACTTTGTCTATGATCTCGTCAACATTTTCTGACACTAATAATGATCGCAATGATGGACATAACAAGGAAAAATTTCTCGCTAAACTTGGAATTGGTCTTATTGAGGTAAGATTACTATATTTTCTAATTGAGATTATTATCTTGCTATATCGGAAGACAATTTGAAAGCGAGCATTGTGATATAACTTCAGAACTAGTAGAAAACACTTGTAAACCTCTCCACAATATCGAATGATAACTGAAATGATTTGATAGTGAAAACCCTTAAAAGTCCCTAGAAGTCTAAGAAACAAGTTCCATTTCAACATTTTCCGTGGCCACCTTCACCAGGAATTATAATTGTGAGTTAATGTCATTCGGATCGGAATTGCGTTTATCTTAAGAATAGTTGTGAATATCCAATAATATAAAAAAGACTACTAGCAATCTTTTTGAATTTAATTAAGAGGTGAAGAAAGTAGGACCAAAAACCACTCGATCCGTTTCCTTTTCCAAAAAATATATTTACTCCATAAAATACAAATATTAAAAAGGGAAAAATGGAGTTATCATAAAGATATATGAATGAATAATAACATACTATTTTATTGTTATAGTTTTTGATCACTACTTGCGTTTCTGTTGTTGAAAGGCTTTAAAACTGATCTCCTTTGGACACAATTTTCGATTTTCCACTATTCAATGTAGGAAACAATGAAATTGAGATATTCAATAATTATTTATTGAAAAATTCGATTCCATTTCATAATCACGGAAAATTTTATGAATATTTGATATTTTTCACTCTGGTTGTTTGAGAAATCGCTATATACAAATGCATTTTTCAAATTTTTTTTCTGAAAAAACAATAATCGGTGAAAATTATGTCGTTTTGAAAAAATAATAAAAAACTTCATGCGTGTTTTTAAAGGCTTTTTCATGGATTTTTGTCAGGTATGGCCAATTCTATCAGTTAATTGAACCAAAATTATTTCTTTAATTTTTTTCATTTATTGAGAACCAATTCCTGAACAAATGTGTATTACGTATTACGTATTAATATTAATGAGAATGTATGGGAGGGCTACTACTTTATAATTTTTTTCATTTTTCAGTATACTATTCTATACTTATTATTATTGATAATAAATCAGAATTCCGACTCACCTAAATATAAATTCCGACCTATTATTATCTCGGACTCAGGTTATTTCGACTTATTGAGCATAGTTTTGAATTCAATTTTGATATAAAATATCATTTGATTTGGATATCAGGAGTCGTTCGTAGTGAACAAGAAATATTTTTGAGTCTTGTAGATTTTTGGTAGATTTATCGATTTTCGCTTATAGCGCCTGAAGTGTGCGTCTTACGGAATGAACATGCACTTTTGAATTGTGTAAAATTTGCTACAATTTGATATAAGAATGAAAATTTTAGCAACGACCTTCTCGGAAACACAACAAATAAAAAATTCACCATTTTTTTTTTTTTGAAAAAATGTATAATAGTCATTCTCGTCATTTTTTGGCTCATAGGCAATCAGAGGCCACATAGTCACGATAGTTTTCCACACTATGCGGAATACATTGATGGAAGAAAGGAAATACACCTTGAAGAGATATTGTGAAGGACAGAATAATAATTTTACACTTGAATCATAGACAATACAACTAATGGACTTAAAGAGAGGACTGCAGAATGGGCAAGATAGAATACTTCAAATATAACCTCTAAGCGAATTCCTTCTTCAATGTAGCAGATGAAGAGAGGTTAAGAAGGATAGGGTAATTCAAGTATAGTATTATCGTTCTGTCCTTCACAATATCACTCCAATGTGCATATCCTTTCTCTCTCTATTGTATTCCGCATCGTGTTATATGGAAAACTGTCATAAAGACAAGTCCATTAGTTCATCAGTATGTCTATGACTTGAATTACTATATCCTTCACATCCTCTCCTCATCTGCTACATTGAGTAAGGTATGCATTTAATTCATACTTAAAGCAATCTCTCATTCCGTAGCCTTCTCCCTTTTAGGGCCAGTCCATTATTTGTAATGTCTATTGGCCAACCCTCAAGAAAGGAAATGAAGGTAGAGGACATTACTGCAGCAAACATAGAATGGGCTCTAAAAGCATTGCAAGTTTCCCCCCTTTCTCTGCATCTCTACGATTTTTGGTCGAAACAACAATTTCGATGAACATTTTTCGGAATGTATCGAAAATTGAAATCCACACTGTGATCAATGGTCTAGAATTAGCTTATTCTGGAATATTTAGTCGAAATTTCGACCCAATAAGTCGGAATTGCCTATCTCTGAGATGTCAGAATTCCGATTTGGTGTGTCGGAATTTGCCAATTACGAGATACTAAGTTGGAATTCCGTCTTGATACGTCGGAATTTGCTAATTCTGGGACACTTAGTCGGAAATCCGACTGAATAAGTAGGAATTAGCAGATATTGAAAAAAATAAAAATAAAAGTAGTGGCCCTTAGTATACAAGCGAACCGTTTTTATAAAATTTCTTATTTACAATTTCACGATTGACAGTCGGTGAGCGTATGATTATTCATACTGCCTATTGCCTTCATATTCAGGAAAAAAAATAGAATAGCAAAAAAAGATATTTCCAGATCATAAAATATTAATGGGCAACATAAATGATGATTATTTTTTCAGAAAATCAAGAAAATTTCATGGCTCATTTGTTTTTAATGAGGTTGGAGCTATCTTCCTTTCAGATGTTGGTCCAAATAATATAATGATTTTTTTTGTGTGTTCGAGTTATGTGCACGATATGTCGGGATAGAAATTACTTCGAAGGCCTTGAAGAGCAGAGTTCAGACTTAGGTTACACCCCTCGTTATGCTTGAATGTGGTTGACAATGTTCCATGCTGATTGGTAATGGTCCGAACTTCCTCGTTTATATTATTAACTCTATTGAAACCTGTTGCTATGAACGAAATCATGAAAATACAACTCGAATAAGGTAATCAAATCCAAACAAAAGTTTGAAATGGACTTTTTGGTTCAAAACGAATTAAAGGCTTGAGTGATCAAAGAAACTAATGTTGAGATATTGAAAATGAATTATTTGTCAAAAAATGTAAATAATATTGTGACAAGATAATTAAAATATCGAATGTGAAATATTAGTGAAAAATTTAAATAAAGAATATGAATAAATGTTGAAACCAAGTTTCAAGTTGAGTGTACTCATGACGTTTCGATTGCTGGTATCCGCAATCGTCTTCGGGTGATGACAGTCATCAACCGACATTTCATTCATTTCTTCATTTAATTTTTAGACTAATATTTCACATTCGATATTTTAATTTCCTTGTCACAATATTATTTCATTTATTTCTTTATTTACATTTTTTGACTAATATTTCATTTTCGATATCTCAGTTTTTTGTCACAACATCAATCAAATTTATTTGTAAACAAAAAGTCAATTTCAATCTGTTTGGATTTGAATAGCTTATTTGATTTCTATTTTTATCCTCTCGTTCCTAGCAACATGTTTCAATAGAGTTGATAATATAGACAATGGAAGTCCGAACTATTACCAACCCCTCGTTATTTTTTATTTTTTTTAGCTATTTTTACGAAATTGGAAATATGGGATATACTCATAAAGAGACACTTTTTGACGTAATGGGAGAGTTCAACTTCCGGTTTTTCCGGAAATCATATTATCAACTTTCGATTTTCAAAAGCAATAACAGTTTATCGAAATTTCAAAAGTTATCTGTAATTCATAGTCACTTCATTGAGATACTTCTATTTAATTGCGGAAACACTTATTAATTTTCATGGCTCATTACATCAAAAATAAACCGAGCGTTTTGACTCTTAAAATATCAACTATGTGGTTTCATTGGATACAAAAAATTTTGTATATTTCCAAAATGTAATAATATACAGGGTGATTCTTTTGAAAATCGAACGTTGATATTAGGGATGCACCGGGTACCCGGACAATACTCGGTTTTGACGATACCCGGCCAAAAAATGAAGAAACCGTTTTACCCGGTTTTACTGGGTATCAATTAGTACCCGGCATCCTAGTCCGGGTACACTGATAATAAATTCAATTCAATTTAAATTCAAACACAACATCAACGTCATTAACCCTAAGATATACATATTACAAAAATTAACATTAATTATAGAAAAATTATAAACTCAAAATATTGAAATATTAGCAAGACGTTTTTGTGATGAAACTGAATTCTTTTTCACATCAGTATTTGTTTTGTATTCACTATGTTCCACCGGATGAACGAAACTTAGGTGTTTCACTAAAGATGAAGTAGTCGCTAACTTTCCGGTACCACATCGAGAAATTATTGCCTTGCATATGAGACATATTGCCTTTGTGCTGTCTTCTTCGCATAATTCATAATAGTCCCATACCACACTTCGTTCGTTAACACTCATCATCAATTTTCAACATAAAATACTTGCACTTTCAAGAGGAAACAGAAGCGCATGCAGTTGCAGATCAGTATGATTCTGTTTCTAATAAAGTTAGGTTATGCGCATCCGTTCGCAAGCCAATTTACAGCTTTGTCTACCTGGTACTCGGTGAATACCGGGTACTCGGTATTCATTACTCGGTACAACCGGTGATTAATAACTGCTATTTGCCGACATTTTCTTTGAATCCATTTTGACGTTTCTGTTATAAAGATGTGGTATTTTCAACCCATGCCTGTTATCAATACAATATCCAACAATGTATTCAGTAACAAACTAACAATAATAGTTTATCGAAACGCCAAAAGTTGTTATTCGTTTCATAACAACTTGACCGACCACTCACGAGGACCTAGACGATGTCTAAAGGGGTTAAGTCGGGTGATCTTGCAGGCCATTCAAATATCAGCTATGGAGTATCATTTTATTCAGGATATTATGTAAATATCCAAAATGTTATAATATACAGGGTGATTCATTTGAAAATCAAACCTTGAAGTAATTTCCAGAAAAACCGGAAATTGAAAAAAATCCCCCATTACTTCAAAAAGTGCCTCTTCATGAGCATCGCCTGTATGGAAGCAGCATACCATCAAAGAATCTCTTTACCGATGTAATTCAATTTTGACAGAACTATTGTTTTTTTATTAAATGAATTCGAAAGTCTTGAAATATTTCAAATACTCTTTCTATTTCTATAAAACTTTTACTTTTCAGTTTTTGATCTCATCTTCATTCCTGTGTTACGGTATTATATTCGCAGAAAATGTTTATGAAGGTAAATATACCGTTAAGGAAGGATTATGGACTTTGATATTGTACAGTTCATGTAAACACATAGCCGGTAAGTTGAATCACCTTTTGATTCTGGGGATAGATGCATATTTGGTCTGAAGTCAAATCTACAATAATGTTCGAACTTTCCGCAAAGTCATGTTGAGCTCATACGACCCTAATTGATTCAATACCAGATGGACCAATCAATAGAAAAAAATATTCGATTTTTCATGCTTCTCTCAGAACATGTTGGGCAATGAAATATTAGTATTTCCTGTAGAATGAATTGCCTAAAATAAAATACACTGAAACAAATTGATTGATTTGCCTCTTGACTTTGTATGACTTATCGGGACCTGAAGTGGATTACCTATATCATAATATTAATTTCTTTTAGTGATACAGCTTCATATTTTCAGCTCCACCGTCTAAACTATTTACCGAATATGTTGGAGGAAGACTATCGAATGGGTTTCGCTACATAATAGGCGCAAGTGCTTGCTTATTGTGCGTGGGTGTGGTTCTACCAGGATATATTCTATTTTACGGCATTTTTGGAGGTTTGTATTGGGATAAAAATCATTCACAATTCTGATTCCACTATGGAGTTCCAAGCTTTTATTGTTTTCTGTTTATGATTTAACACAATTCAGAAAAAAACCGAGGAAACTGCACAAGTAAGTGTAGGACATAGTTTTGATGTAACCCAAAACTTAGCTGTCATATATTTCAAATCTGCTTTCCAATAGTAGTTCAACTAACAAGTGCAGAATATGATACTTTACACACGTGTTAGGTACATCATGCGGAAAAAACACAAAAGTCAACATAAAGAAACATCTATTATTTAATACATATCAAAGAATGAATTAAATTAATTTTGCATTCTGTAAATTAATTGCAGAATCTAAAATGTTTTTCAATGAAGTCAGAGTGCGGGAAAAAATTTTTTAGTGCGGAAAAGTGGACTATTCCGTACGGTAGTAGAAAAATATATAAATTAATCAATTTGTATTTGAATTGGATACCTATCTCATTGACCTTCAGGAAACTGAATCAAAATATGAATAGTGATTCGGAGTCTTGATTAATATCAATATTCAATATGCAATTTGTTGCATTTTGTAAATCAATTGCAGAGGCTGAAATGTTTTCCAATGAAGTCAGAGTGCGGAAAAAAGTTTTTCCGCTTCAGTGCGAAAAAAAATGACTCTTATCTCATCGACTTCTAAGGAGCTGAATCAAAATATTACTAGTGTTTCTGGGTCTTGATAAAAAGCTACAAGAACTGAAAAAATCAATTCCAAACAGTACAGTTCCAGGATTCATTTTAGAGTAATCCCAAAGGAGTTGGATTCATGGAATTTGCATGTGAAGTCTAATATTGTTTTCTTCAAAAGGCGAATCGAATTTCTTTGCTCTGAAAATATTGAAATTGAATTGACATGGATGTATCATTTTTTTCAAATCTTTGAAGCCGAAAAACGACCACTAATAACATTACTTCAGTTACCATAAAGTTTTATGAACAAAATTGAAATAAATGGCTAGTGAGAAAAAAATCGTTTGAGCCAAAGAATGAATCGAGTGTTCATAGACTATTCTCATTATTGATTTTTATGTATAATTTTTCTTTCCTAATATACGGAACAGAACCTAACATAATTTAGATTCAACACAAACCAACAAATTAGAGCTGACGAAGATTGATCTTCTAGACCCTTTGATAAATCAAAATGAGAAAGAGAGGTGTGAGTGTGTGAAAATGAAAAATCACTATTTAAAAAATTATATGAGTGAGAATAAATAAATTGTCATTCTGGTGGAATATTCAGCAACACAAAAATGAAGAGAAAAAACATTCAAAAAAACGAAAGACGAAGTTGAGCAAAAATATTACAGTAATCAAATCTGGAATTTGATGAAATGAAAATAAAATTCGGATTCAAATGAGAAAATGAAAAACTTACAATTCATGAAGCGAAAAGTGTTTACAGTTGAATACTGAGGCGGGTTGTATTATTAGTGTTAGCAATTGTCCTCTGATTGTTTTGAAAATTTTTCTGTCACTCGTTGATATTTGTTTCATTTTCAATTTTTCTCATTCTCAAGCATAATAACTGTATTATTTCACCTCAACTTTGGAGTTTCTTAACATTTTTCTGTAGAATTAGATAATTTACACAATGGAAGTTCGAACCAATACAATTAGATTTGAATACTTATTACTTAAGCAGGTGAATGATTCGGCGATATCCAGTTCTTATTATCAGTAAAGAGTTCACTTCAAAAATTTTGCTGGAATGTGAAATGTTCCACTATCAGAAATAGGTAGAAGATAAAAATGATATTGAATTTATTTCAAAAAATTACCTGCACGGCTTGACTAGACAAAAACTATTGTGCTCGAAACTTACTTGAGGTATTTCTTAGTTGATATATCCTGTGAGATAGATGATATCATGCTCAAAAAGACCCCCTTCATTCTGATTGGATTATGTTTGGATATCTGAAGTAAACGATAATTTTCAGGTGTCTTTTCGAACGTTATAACCAACCAACTCAAATATTTTGCGGTAAAAAAATGCCGATCGGAGGAAAAATCTTTCGAGGGGAACATTCAAGCAGCTAGAGCAATAACTTTGTTAATAACACCCCATCTTATATGGTTCTTTGTGAAAAGTTTTTCGATGGATCGAGTTTCACTGATTTTTGCGGCGTTTCTGTCGAGTGCCATTCCAGCAGCTTGGATTTTGAGGCCACCCAGCACAATCGAGGAAATATTTCTTCCAGAAATGTCTCGTTACCAAACATTACCTGCGTGAGTATAGCTGAATGAGTGAAAGTATCATCTTATGTGGAATACACCCAATATAGGTTTTGTTTGTGCGAAAAAAGTGGATTGTTTTCATCGTTCCTATTGATTTCACAAAAAAAAGAGTTTATCCAAAACAACTATTTTCAAAACAATTTATTGCATATGTAGATATTCAAAGACGTACTTGATACTGAAAAACAATCATACCTTTCTGCTTAAAAAAAATCAATATAATATCGATATCAATCTCACGAGCCACAATGAGTCCATGAAAATATTCAATGATTTTATAGATTCGCAATGCCTTCATCAGTTGATCAATGAACCAACAAAGATAACATTATTCTGACATTCTTGAAGCTTTACTGAAACTGTATGATTTTAATATGTTTTTCACTACAACCCCACTCATCAGCAAAACTTAGGGTGAAATTGATCCCATAAAAAATATAGAAGAGAATAACCTCGTAGATACCTTTTCCTTCCACCAATTTCATAATCATGATGTAGTCTCAGTCTTGAATAGCATTAAGAGTAATTCTGTGGGTTCGATCTCATCTCATTGAATATGTTCAGAATAGCCAATCTTCATTTGATTGGTCATCTCCCTTCTTTCAACAACGCTGCCCTTCGTTAAGCAGTTCTTCCAGAAGTAAATGTGATTCCTCTGGCATAAATATCAGATCCGTCTAAAGTCAATCACCTACGACCAATTAGTACCCTTCCGATGCTTTCAAAAGCTATCGAGAAAATTATGAAGAATCAAATCACTCACTATGTTACCGGCTAAAATCTAATATCGCCCATCGAAACAGGCTTCAGAAAACATCACAGTACTACGACCGTTTTGGTTAAAATAACCGATGAGAGAAACAGATGAAATAAAGCTGAGTTGCTGTTAAGGCAAGGCATTTGACACCCTGGATTCAACAATTCTAAGGAATGAATTAACATACTCCGGTTTCCATGAGGGTGCAGTAAGACTGATCAGGAGTTATATGAGCAATAGATGGTAACGCATTATCAATTATACAAAAAAATCTCAAATTGTTCTATCACCCATAGTGTACCACAAGGTTCGATAATGGGACAGCTATTGTTCAGTCTATATATTTCGGAGTTTCGCAAAAGAGTAAGCAACTGAAAAACGCATCATTATGCAGACCATACAAAAGTTTATAACCCTTTTTGATGTGATATCTTACAGCATGCTGAATGTTTTATTAACGAATACATCAAATCCTTCGTTCATATCTCCAATAACCTCAAACTGAATGCGAACAATTCTATCGTCATTCATTTTCTTATATGCAGATTCACACGAGTGGAGAGCCCTGTAATGGTCAAAGAACACTGCGTGAATCAAGGAGATAAGAATTAACATTCACTTTGAGTTTTTGAAGTTTGTAAGCCTCAGGAAAATCATCTCTCACCCAGGAGTTCCAAAGTTCAACTGTTCTATTGAAAAAAGATCCCTGAGCAAGAGATGTTCGACAGGTCTTCAAGCTCACAACAAAGGGGTTGGAATTCTGTACTCGTTTGGTTATCCCTGTAGATATTGATAACAATTCAGAAGAGCACCGACCGTGAAAATATCTATAGAAGAGAGACAAGTCTCCGACCTTTCTACGATGCTCCAATGAAGGGAGCGAGTCTGTGAGCGAAGAATCACTAACAAGACGGATTGCCTTTCACTGAATTCAGAAGCTTAAATGAATGTTTTGGTGCCGAGTTCCATATATGATAACTATATTCCAAGACAGGTCGTATTAGAGCCTCGTAGATCATTAGAAGCTAACGAGAAGTGAAGTATTTTTTTGCACGAAGTAGAAATCCAAGTTTCTGGGAAGCACCTTCAGCGATCGATCTCACATGGTTTTCCCATGAGGCATTATTACTGATCGTAATCGAGATACTTGACTTTGTAGTTACTCCCAGCATCTGAATTCTAGATAATGAAAGATCGGCTTTCTTCGAGAAGAGACATGCCTGAGTTTTCCCAGCATTAAATTCCACCAAGTTCATGATACTCCATTGTATCATTTTTACCACTTCATCGTTAATTTTATTGACCTGAATGTGTCTTTGAATTTTTGCTCCTCGAGCTGGTATGGGAACTCTGGAAGAGAAACAGGTATGAAGAGTACTAAAATAAACGATGTCCTGAATAAGAAAAATGTTCTCTCGAAAAAATCATTGATATGAAGCAGAAACAAAGTGGGCGCCAGAACTGAACCCTGTGAAACACCTGCATTTATTGGGAGAATATCAGAAATTACTCCATCAACAACCACACACAGAGACCTATCAGACAAGACACTCTTCAACAAAGCAAACAACTGAGGAGGCAAACCATAAGACGGCGCTTCAGATAGGAGACCCCACTGCCAAACTTGATCAAACGCTTTCGAAATATTGAGTGCAACAGCTATCGTTTCTTCGAATTTTTCGATTGAATGCTGCCAAATATGAGACACATAAGCCAATAAGTCACTGGTTGATCTTTGATGACGAAATCCGTATTGTCGATCATTAATTATTTCTGATTCCTCTAGATATTGGATGAGCTTCATATTGATTTCTTTTCAACTCGAAAGGCAAAAGAGAATAACTGCTTGATCCCAGCTAAATATCAGAGTCAATAATAAGAGTATTCTAATTTCAACAGAGACGATGAATCTAGGTCTGTGGTCGTATTCTGATCTCATATTTGACAAGCATGTTAACCAACTAATGAAGTTATCATATAATATTCTGAGGCAGGAATATTCTCATAGACTCTGACTTCAGATTGAAAATGTATTTGCGTGAGTCGCTTATCACCTCAAAAGTATCCTACTATGACACGATATACGGTCCAGCGCCAACGTAGTTTGACTCGAATCGTTTGCAAAACATTCTAAGTTCAGTTCTAGAATTTCTTATGGCAAAAAAAGTATGACGAGATAGGTAATAGAATTGTTGAAACTGGCAGAGTTAAACTGCATGGATTGAGAAGACTACATCTCTTGACCTCAACAGAGAAAGTTATAACTTCTGGAAAAATTTATTGATCTTTCAGAATAACTCTTGAAATTCAGAGATTTATTTCTATTCTCAAGCGATATTTCACAAATGATGCAAGTGCCCTTAACCATGGGTTAGCAAGTCAATTTTATGACTACTCTTACTACATTTATTAATTTCAAGAAAAATATGTTGAAAATCATTATTTGCTATCTTCAGGTATGATTGTTTATGTGTATGTTGGAAACATTGTGGAATACTCATCACGATTTCAGATAATTTTGGTATATCATAGTTTAATGATAATCAGTTGATATTTGTTTCCATTTTGTTCTACTTCCAGGTTCAGAGATAATAACGCCTTTAGAGCGACGCTTCACACTTTCATGTAACTTTGTTGCTGTGAAAAAAGACGTTATTACTTATTTATCATATTATTTTCGAATAAACATTATGAGCATTTTTTCCTCGAAGAAGATGAATCACCTCAGATCTGACCACCCATGTATATATCTTGTTTCAAGTGGTAATGATATTGTTACGATTTTTCCCTGGGTTCGTTACAACACCAATATTTTTAGACAAATCATAGCTTGATGGGATCAAGTGGACATACTTTCACTACTCATCTTCCTCCCGTGCACACGTCAAGAGATCTTATTAATCCTTTGGTCACTTTCGAATTCTCAGAACTCATGTCTTCTTGGAATATTTGGAACAAGTTCTTCTAGGTTTCCAAGAGAATTCGATAGATTATTCTCCTTTCCTTCTCGAAAAAACAACGGGGTCGACATAGTTGGTTAATCTCTCATTTCAGGAAGGTATATTTCCCAGTGCATTGAAAACGGGAAGGGTGGTCCCAATTCTAAAAAAAGGCAATGCTGAATGCATGCAAAATTATAGACCAGTTACTGTTACCAGTAGTTTTTCAAAAGTGTTTGAGTACAGTTTTCTCGATAGGCTGTTGAGGTTCCTACGCAGTGAAAAAATCATATCAGATAGCCAGCATGGATTTCAAACGGGCAAATCTACAACCACAGCAATTTATTCTTTCTATGACAGCTTAATTGAATACATCGACGGGAGTGTCCCATTGGGGTGTTCTGTGACCTCAGCCGTGCTTTCGATTGCGTTGATCATAATCTACTGTTGCCCAAACTTTATGATCACGGTGTGGGGGGTGTTGTGGAGGATGGATTAAAACTTTTATTAGGGCAAGAAATCAGTACGTTGAAGTGCAACATACAGAAAATAACTTCATACGAAGGATTTATTCGAATATTACCGAAATTGATATGGGTGTCCCCCAGGGATCGGTTTTAGGTCCTATATTGTTCATTTTGTACACAAATGATCTGCCAAAATCGTTTCCTGATATACATTTTACAGCTTATGCTGATGATACATCCTTGATAATATCTCACAGAAACAACGACGCTCTAAAACAACAATGTGAACGCACATTAACAAGCATGGTGACTTGGTTCAACCAACGTAATCTCTTTTTCAATTCAAGCAAAACCAATATTTTGAGGTTCCATCCATATCAAAACAACGTCGCTGGGGTCAACGTGAGTTTGTGCAATGATATTCTCTCGTGCCAAGATTCATGTAAATTCTTAGGTTTGCTTATAGACTCGAACCTAAACTGGAAGGAACATTGCGTCCATCTACATTCTAAACTTTCATCTTTATTATACATGTTTAGAAATCTCAAAAGTGTTTTAAATAAAACCCAATTGATTAATTTATATTACGCTCAGGTCGAGAGCAGGCTGAGGTGCGGAATATGTCTCTGGGGCGACTCTACAATGGCGATGAAAGTTTTTGTGGCTCAAAAGAAAATTCTACGCATAATCGAAGGGGTAAAACCTGATCACAGTTGTCGCGAAATTTTTGAAAAACTGAATATTCTCACCTTCACAAGTCTCTATATTTTTGAAATGTGTATTTTCGTATTCAAAAATAAAAGTCGTTTTATTAGAAATAGCGCGATACACAATTATAGCACTCGTTGTAGTGAAAACTTGCATCTACCAGCCTCTAGAATTGATCTATCATACAAAGCTCCATCCAGAATTGGTGCTAAGATTTTGAATAAGTTGCCTGATTTTCTCAAGGTGTTGAGTCGTGAGAGCACTTTCAAGCTAAAACTGAAACAATTTTTAGTCTCTTAATGTTATTATTGTCTCGATGATTATTTTTGTGATAGTTGAAACTATGTATTCCTCTTTCGTGTGTACGTTTTCTTAAACAATTTGTACTATTGTCTATGAGAAATAAACTTGAAACTTGAACTTGACAGCAATTATCTGATTCAGATGAAACTCTAGAATTACTCAGTTGTTAAGAATTGTAATATCAATTTAAATGTCGAATAGATATGTTTTTTTTGGAAACCGTGTTGATTTCTTCATATAGTTCGACTACGTTTTTCTATACAAAAATCACTGTTTAACAAACATCCGTGCACGTGCATTGTAAATTGATGAAAGATGAGGAAATTTCACCCTAGTGGCCACAGGGTGGAATTTCATTTATAATTACTTTGAATCATATTTTTGGCTCACTATGAGTACCGTGTGAATTGAGAAAGAAATTGACATATAGTCTCAGGGTTTATGTTATTTGTATCGAGATTTTTTCGATTTTTCTGAAATAAATATACAATTTTCAGATTCTCGCGTCAAGTATCCGAAATGGTTAACTTCAGTCAGTCCACAAATCTTCTGGAAGTAAATAATCCAGATTCCGGATTCATCGATGCCAACGACGATGAAGGTGAAATCAATGGGGGGAATGAAGTTGGAGAGAAGCACGAAGAGGAAGAGAAGGAAAAAGAACCTGTGATCTCGCTCAAAGTGGACATTTTGAATCTTCCAAACGAGGTGGATGAAATTATGGAGCATCCTGTAGTCCCTTTGACCCATGAAACTGTTCAAATGTACTACAGCAACGCTGGTGTCACAATCCTTCCAGAAATACCCGAAGAATCAGATGACACCCAAAGTCCCAATAAAGACTTTATAGATCCTAAAAGACTGAGCAGGATTAGTACTATTTTGGAAGGAATAAATCAACAAGAGAGTGACGAGAAAGAAGAGCCAACGGAAATATTAAGTATAGACGACTTGCTGAGGAGAGTTGAGGATAGAGACAAAATCCAGAACATTGAGTATATTCCCAACTACAAGAATGACAGAAAGTCTTTTCTTTCTGATATTGAGACAGTCAGAAAAATAGGTCGCTGTTCTTGCTTCAATGGTTACATTTGGAAAATGAGACTGCTCAAACTGAAATATCACTGTCGAGAATACGTTTGCATGCCTCTCTTCAATTCGTTCACCGAACCACTATTTTATCCGATTGTAACTTCCAAAGTTCTCGTAACTCTAACTTCGACGATATTTATTTCTATAGCGCCCTATTTTTCTCGACATAAGATTGATAATCTCAAACGCGAGGAAACCACTTTATTATTGTCTTATATGGCATTTGCCTGGTCTCTATTCTTGATGTTTTTGCCTCTGGTGAGCAATTTCCAAAAAAGGAAACTAAGATGGATTTTCATTCTTGGATTGACGTTATTCGGAAGCAGTATTATACGTGAGTAGTAGTAGTTATATATATCATTTATTATTAACAATTTTATGCGGTGCATCTCGCTATTGATGGTAATAATGATTATAATAATAGTGATAGATATAATAGTAATGATTTCTCTCTGCGGCAAGTTCGAGCATAAACTTCGTCATGAGAACTGTTGGGGAAAACAATGCTGCTGCAAACTAGAATGCTTATCGTTTCGATCGTTCTCTATCTATAGAAGTGGAATGGACTCGAGGAGAGTTGAGACAACTCAACGTAAAGATTCACAAGATTTGGTATCCTCATAGAATCTTGCACTCAAGTGTCTTATTTCTCGGTTATACCTCCCCCGAAATGAAGAAGGGGGAAGTTTCGAGTTTGAACTTTCCACATTACAAAATAGTGATGGATGGACCATCGGGGTTCGGAACCCCTGAATGATTTGAAATCACGCGAAATTAGAGAATTAGAGAAGCATCATTTAAGACAGCTTTCTACGTTGTCAATTAACTTTATCTCGTATCAAACACTGAACGTGAGGACGACAACTCTTTCAGCTAACTAGAATTAGTTCAACAAAGACCCTCGTTAACAAGCAAATGCTTGAAGACTTTTCAAATGATGCTGAAGACTTCGACTCAGGAAAAAGAAACTGATATTGGCTTTTCTCGATTCGAGTGGGCTGAAGTCGTAGAAAATAATTTAATAGCTTGTTCTATCAAATACGCATAACGGATACAAATGTCCCTTTATACTAGCTGCAGGGCCTGTCATGGTTCGTCTAGGAACATGACATTTTCTGTCGGTATGTTTAGCATAAGAAGTTTTCGCTTGTGTGATGCTACAAGTATACCCTGCCTCACGCTCCAGGGGAATGAGAAGTGCCGAAATTATTGGATTTACGCATTCCCCGCTGTCAGTCCTTGCTATGTAGTCTTCCTAGATCGTTCAAGGTAGACAAATATTCGCTATATAGTTCTTGGCTCCAGGTGACATGATTATCATCCGAAAGAAAAGGAACCCAGCCTTCGAACTTTGCAGAGTAAATCTGTGAAGTGGTGATTGAAATCATGATGGTCCTCGGTGGAATGATGTCCTTGCTTTTCTTCAATTTGGCTTTCTGGGAAATACTCGATCACCCGACAGGCGTGAGGCTGATACTTGAAAAAAAAATAGTCATAATAATAGTCATCATACGAATGCTGCATTACGACCTTATAGGCACTCGTACGATATAGACCAGATTCTGGTGTTCCCCTACACTTCGGTTCAGTTCCATTTTGGAGAATGAAAAATGCAGCTGCAACTGACAGTTTTCCACTTTCATATCAACACGGGAGCTTCATCTGACTTCTAGTCGACCTTAATCTAACAAATACGAAGACTAACAGATATGGGTGTGAGAAACCAATTTGATTTGCGAATATAGTGTAAAATAAATAAATAAAAATCCTACTGGTTTTGACAGCTTCCGAACTCCCTATTCATTCTATGAATCAAATATCACATTAATTATCACCCTACTGACTTTGACTTAATATGTAACTCATACCCACTGAAAGTTATCAATTGATTTTATTTTTTGATTTTTTCAGTTCTCCACAGAAAAAGAATGTCGAATGTTTTCATGGTAGCGAGCTGTTTACTCTTCGGATGTGGATATGGCATGATAAAATACACGGAAAATATGGTATACGAGTCCTTCTTGAACGAAAGAAGAATGAAAATCATCGAGGGATGCTTGGAATTATTCACGGGTCTTTTTGTGATACTGTTATATTATTTGATTTATCAATTTCAGTTAGATGTGACTACTCACTTTCCGATATGTGCTGGTTCATCAAATTTAGTGATTGCTGTCATTTGGGTCCTAGTTCCTTATGTTCAGACTACTGTTGTCAGATTAAGACAATATTACCATCAACGCGAAGTTGACGAAAGTTTTATTTGATGAACTGATTGAGAAAGTGAAGAGATTCGTGGGCTTTTCTAGTCGGTGAAAATTATTACGCTTCTCGTATTATTTTTAACTCGATCAAATTGCTATGCATGGGCTGTGAGTAACGTACAGCGTACCTTATTCGTTTTTGTTTTAAGTTTTTATACCATTCCTATGAAGCAGATATGGCTTCTGCAACTTTTGGAAAACTTTGAATAAAATGTTCTCAGAAAAATGATAGAATCGTCGTTTTTCCCTAGTCTGTTGTTCAAGATGCCCATGCACTTGTTTCTCATTTTTTGATTCAACAACTAATGCTGCAGCTACTCCACATAAATAAGTCGTCTTTATGTCTATCTTGCTTCAGATTCAACTACTGAATGAATCCGAAGTCTGTGTGACACACGCGTTCATCGTTTTTTTCGACAATGAGATCGAATAATAGACAATCCGTGCTATTATACTTCGGTTGGTCCCATCCGAATAGATCACCTTGTAGTAGTACCTCTATGACTGAAATGCACAAGTTGAAAGAAAGAATGATTCACGATGCCCCTATCTCACGAGTCCTCACCCGAATATCCGTCAATATACTTCTTGCGCTGAATGTGATAAGTTCGAAAGTGTAAATTAGTGTAAATAAGTGAATTGAAGAAAATTTTCCATATGTACTATGGGAAACAAAACAAACGATGCTCAGTGAAAACAACGTAGAAACTTGGCGAACACTACGGAAACTCGAGAAACAACTCCGTTCCTACTCGTTTAGTAAGTAAGATTGTTTTTAATGTTTTTTGTCATGTTTTAGGAAAACCAACGGAATGAGTGGACATATAATTGGAAATAGATGAGACTGACAATGATTTCTGATCATTGATCATCGGCAGGGGCAATCTACTTTGTAGATCAACATACGGCTGAACTTTATTCATCATCCTAGGCCGTTTTCTGCCCTGCACACTTTTTGAGTTGTGCCAGCCGAGTGTCTCGTACCCAAAGACAATTTCTCTTTGGTGGGCGCAGGTCCGTCGTCAGATTTGACATCGGAATTTTCCGCCACCAACAGTAAATCTTTCCGTAGTGATAACGCTGTTACTACTGTACTGGGAGATGATCCGACTGAAGCTAAGTTTTACGGTAGTGATATCCAGGATGATTTCGCACTGCAGTGGTGTACCTATCTGACACAAGCACAAGAGAACGACAACGAGGAACCTAAAAACACTCGAGGACAAACTCTGTTCTTACTCGTCGTAAGTTTGTTTTTCACATTTTGTCACGTTTTAGAACGGAACCAAAGACGTGAGTGGACGTATGATTCGAAACAGCTGAGACTGACAATGATTTCTGATCATTGATCATCGGCAGGGGCAATCTACTTTGTAGATCATTCAACGGCTGACCTTCAATCATCATACGCCGTTTTTTTGTCCCGCACACTTCCTGAGTTGTGCTCGCCGAGTGTCTCGCGCACGAAAACAATTTCTTTTCTGTTGGCGCAGGTTCCAGACCGTTACACTACCTCACCACTAGTTCAGAACTTTTTTCTCGACATCTGAATTGAGGTTTTCTACTGGACCCTCAAATTTCGTTGGGCAAAGGTTTCTCAGCCCTCAGTACAGCTATGCCCGATGAGTGATCGATATGCTGAAGCATTCAAGACTACTTTGTCTGACAAAGCCGGTGCTGATGAAGCATTATGCAACGTTCCTCCCTCGATTTCGAACCACAGGAGATTTCTGCTTGCACTAGACCTGAAGGTACAACCTTTCCCTTCAAAACACCTCGAGGGCACTGCTCATCGAAGTCAATGGCAGTCCTAGAAAAATCAACAGAGGGGGGACACCTCAAGCAGACAAAGCAGAGGATGGTGAGAGCGGTTCACAACGTACAACAACAAATGGACGAAATAACATATTTGAACTCATACGCTGGTCGCATTAAATATTTGACAGCACGTGGCAATCTATAACAAACAACTCCAACATTTTGGAATGTGTTCAGAGATAAAAAATCCATTTTTATACTCTACCTCATGAAAAACTGGCACCTGAACCCCGAAAATTCCACCCAGCCGGCTAAACCCATGTTGTGAGTGTTTAGCTATAATACTGGAATTTGACTACATTGGACCAGCCGTCAATGTCGAGAACAATTTTTAGTTCAGCTATTTTCTCAGGTTTGAGTCTTACTGATAGCTATAGATTTCTTTTGAATCTGAAACATTTGCATGAATTCATCACAGCCCCTCACTTGGAGCTGTGAAAAATCTGATGTCTGAAAATTGTTTTTTAACGTCAGTGGATTCGACAGATGCCGATAAACATAAGAAGTATTTGCGATTGCAATCTAGACACAAAATTTTTCAATTTAAATTTTTTGTGTTTTGGCTTATCTTTGCACCTTATATATTTACAAAAATCTCAGAAACGGTTTTACTTTTTTTGAGTTCAGGAATGTTTTGTATCTGTAGCTATTTAGACGACATCTTTTTCAATTAGTATTACCAAGATGGAGTGTTCAGGAACAAATTTGAGGTATCTTGGTAATTATTACGATTCAATATTAATGGAAAATAAATCCATTTGACACTTGATTTCGGTTTGCCTTGTGGTTGAATATAGGTGGCCGTCTACAAAATTATTCGAAGGGCACCGATGTATAACCTTGCTGTTCAGGAAACATCCAACAGATTTGAGGTACCTATCTTGGTAATCATTACGATTCAATATTAATGGAAAATGAATCCATTTGACACTTGATTTCGGTTTGCCTTGTGGTTGAATATAGGTGGCCGTCTACAAAATTATTCGAAGGGCACCGATGTATAACCTTGCAGACGGATCGAGGAGATTTTGACAATGTAAATTTCCACCGAGTTACAGTGACTTTTCATGTTAGACAACTAGAAGGTAAAACAAGGCCTGAATTTTCCAGAATATTACATGCAACAACGAGAAAGCCAAAGGTTTCAGTGAAGCAGGTCAAACTTCACATTAATGTTCAAAACCTTCAGACAGTTCTCCTCAAACTGTCACATTTTGTCGCATACAACACCGTCAACGCGCAGATCAACCGGATGTCTGGAATGAAGCACCCAAACCTCAACGGACTGGCTGGTGATATTTGGAAGTGGTGTGAAGAATTAAGCATAATGATATTCAGGAACTTGAGTTTTCTGGTGGAGGATATATATGTATATGTGTGTATGTATGTATATATATGTATGTGTATGTGTGTATATATGTGTGTATATGTATATAAAATTATCAACTAGTGATGTTCGTCTCATAAATAAATTCGAACTATGAGCTTATAGCGGATCAAAGTCCATGATGTGTCACCTTCGGAATGCAATATCGAGAATACGCCTTCCAAGAGCGGGCCAAAAATTTCGATAACCTGAAGTTGATCTGTTTACTAACTACTCTAACACATAGGGTAAAACATTTTTATCTTTACAGCCAAACCCCATAAGTTATGCAACTGATGCATTACATTAACTTGGTCTTACACAAACATTTGTGTTTTCCCAATCATCCCAGTTCCACATTTTCCTAGAATATTGAAAATGATCGAAGGGGACGAAGTAACATGTTTTGTGTTTCTGTTATCGCAGTCCCAAACTTGGTTTCCACAAACTGATATCAATTTTGAATTCCATTATATTGTATTTTGAACCACAATACATAATTTTTTCAGTTTCGTTTAAGCACCTACATCCACTGTGGTGCCATCTTTCCCTGGGTGAACCGATTTTGTCTGGCATCCATTTTCCAGGAGAAAAACTGAGGGGTGAACCTTCAGCGACTCTGATGGCATCACTGATTGCAAATACGATGAAACCATACAATTTATTTTCGTCTCATTGGTGGATATTTGTGAAGGAGATGTGGATAAGGTAGATCGCCCATGGGTGCAGCTAGGTAAAACTTATTGTACTAGAAAATTACATAGATCAGCTTGAAATCTGATATATCATGCATGTAACTATGATACAATGGAAATTTTTTAGAGGGGTATTTTCAAAATACGATCCACTTTTTTCCCGATATGAGAAAATCTGGGACCATTACGAAGTGTTGACCGAATTAGAAAAATCGGAAAACCTCATTTTGAAAAATATTTCACAAACTTATTGTTATGGTTGCTCTGAAGCTTGCTGAAGCGTAAAAATATGATTCAAAATCAGAATGAGTAGCATTTTTATTGTATTATCAGTACAAAAAAAAAAATCGTTTACCGGTTGACGAGTGTCGCCCTTCAGAGGTCGAATCTTCCACAGAAAATGTATTGACGAGGCCTCTTGCCTCTTGGCGTGTGAGTCTCTGCACGGAAGGTCGATGGGAAGTTGAACCCGAGTCTTCCGCTTGAGGGGCAGACGTGCTTGTCTCTTCACTGCCGAGAACCAAATTATCCACAGAAGACCAAGAGAGCAACAAATACAAACATGTTTATTTTTTTACACCATTTTCCACGGTGAAACTTGAATTGTGTATGACATCCACGATTATCAATTAAAAAACCGCACACATTCAATAAGGTTTTTTTCTCATTTTTTACTTATGAAAATCCTCATCACCCAGCTACACCTCAGCACAAGACATGCTGCCATTTCTGCGGCCAACCAAATCGATATGATCACGGACACCATAAGATCAAATGAAGGCTGGTCCGAAAAATAAAATACTTTTGGTAAATTCTACATAGACCAGTAATTACAAATGGTACATTTGCGGATTACCTCCGCAATTTCATTAAACGAGTGTGAGTTTTCTGGTTATTTGAGTTTTGCAACATTATATTGTATTAGCATTCAAATACTGTCTGTATCGAATTCTTAGTTTATAGTGGTGAATCAAATGACATAAACAGTTCATTTAGACTACTTCATTAGTATGAGATCAGTCTGAATACAATTTTGATCGCCTTTTAATAATTCTTTGAACATCTACAAGGTGATCTATTCGGATGGGACCAACCGAAGTATAATTGAGGATTAAACGACTTACCTGAAGGAAGTTCAATCCAAATTATACGAGGTTGGTCACATCCGAATAGAGAGACACCCACCCATCTCAAAAAAAAAAAAAATCCAATATATTATTTTTTCTGTCATCCCGACCCAAAAAGGCGATATCATCGCAAGGTATATTGACGGATATTCGGGTGAGGACTCGTGAGATAGGGGCATCGTGAATCATTCTTTCTTTCAACTTGCGCATTTCAGTCATAGAGGTACTACTACAAGGTGATCTATTCGGATGTGACCAACCTCGTATAATTTGGATTGAACTTCCTTCAGGTAAGTCGTTTAATCCTCAATTAGCCACTACTTCTTGCAACAAACAACCTACAAAAACAGTTCACATCGCTCACTCACTCGCAAATTAATATTTCATTGGGAAAATACCGAAACGAATTTGGGGGAGGTTTAGAGGTTGATATTGGATACATCATCTTACGATACAGGCAGAATATGATCAAAGAACGTAAACTTTCACGGACGCAGGTACCTTATTCATTCTGGGGGGTTTTACGGGTTTGTTTGCGTGGTCCACAGGTTTCCACTCCTGAGGTTTCGACTGCAGCTGTGTTAGGCATAATCAAATAACGGACGAAATGTTCGTTCTCACAGTACAAACTAATTCGTTTACGTTCTGGTCCGCTTTATATCTGCTTTCGTGTCGTGTTTAACACGACGGTGGAGTTTTCTTTGTTAGCTGGCAATACCAAGATATTCTTATCACTATTAAAATT
This sequence comes from Zygogramma bicolorata, assembly GCA_032362365.1. Taxonomy (NCBI): domain Eukaryota; kingdom Metazoa; phylum Arthropoda; class Insecta; order Coleoptera; family Chrysomelidae; genus Zygogramma; species Zygogramma bicolorata. The sequence goes on from JAVJAQ010003729.1 coordinate 264,494, forward strand.
TTTCAGTGCATTTCTTTCTCCTTTAGTTGTGTTGTGGTGTGGACGACGGCAAACAAACCCGAAAAATGCCCCAGAATCAGTAGCATATTTTGTGATATGCTATCGAAAGGTTCGTTGTTTGTATAGTTTTTCTTTCTATATAGCAAATGGAAGCAGTTTATGCCGTTATTTCGAAAATTTGCTCGTTCAATTCGGAGGACATTGCAATGTTCATGACATATTTCAACTCAAATTTGATGCAGATTGAGAGAGGTGAATCATGTGATAACAATCTTGAGAAAGTCCCAAGATGCATGAGGTCGAGGCGAACATTTCTTTCTCTGGACTGTTCGTGCATTTCATAACTTTTAAGCAAATGGAAAAGGTTTGTGACGTTCTCTAGAAACTTTGCTCGTTTGAGAGGACAATGTTGGGTTGGACAATGTTTATGACATTTTCCAATCCAAATTGGATGCAGATAATACTGGGTGAGCTCACAGCAAGCAGTTTAGGATGATGAAACATTGATGGCTATTTAAAATGATAATGACCATGGAACTTATACGGTATCGTTACAGACGTATTGAATTGATGGTTGAGAGAATACTGAAAGATCTGGACTCATACAGCAGAGGAATCTATCGATGTGTCTTTTCAACGAATAGGCTCATATGGAAAAAATCGAAAATGGAATTGGTTAAAAATTTTTTTGCTATCAAAAGTTCGAAAAATTATATTACTTCAAGTAACAATATCCTTCTCAGGCAAGTTTTATAGGTTTCAACTGGACAAGGTTAAATAGACCGCGGGCATATCTGCCAGACGACAGTAAATCTGAAAGTTGTGAATCCAGCCTGCTGGACAAACAAACGGATCTAAAGAGGCTTTTGTGCATTTGTGTCATATTTCAAAATATTCTCACTCGGTAATAACTCAATTTTGAGTGATTGTGAAGTTTCAATCCATCGATTCCTTTCTGGTTTCGACAATAGAAAGAATATAAATCCTTTTGCTGTTAAGAGACGTGAATTGTGGATTCAAGCAACTAGAAGAGCAGATTTAGGTACTGGTAAGTTGAAATGGACAACGGTATATACATGCATTTTTTATCTCAAAATTGGAATTATAATCTCATTGAATAACCATTGTTATTTATGGAAATACGATTTGTTTGTCTAGCAGGCTGATGCGTGTGACGTCACATGCCCGCGGTCTATTGTATAGAATGTTGCTGCTAGATAGAGGTTGAAATATTGATGAGGTTATAATAATAATAATAATTTGTCTTTATTCATATTGAAATTTTACAACACATTCAAATCAAATTTAACAATATGAAAGGGCGGAATTCAGTCGCCCCTATCCAGAGATAATGACTTCAAAATGAAATTTGATTCCCATACATAACCGGAACCAAGATACTGAACGAAGACATTGACGAATAAGACGTGAGTGTTCTTTCTCACCTCATATACGGCCTCAATTAGGGCAATCGAGGGATCTCTGTATGGCTGAATTTAGAGGGCCTTGCTCTCCAAGGAAATGATACACTTCGAAGTGATCACATTCAATACGATGTGTGATTTGAGACAATTAATGATGCTTCATGGAATTAGATTTCAATACTATAGTTAAATACCTCATATATTTACGAACTTCTTCCGTGAAACCAAGTATGAAACTTTTCACTAACAAATATTACCATAAGAAAGTGAAAAAAATGAAGAATAAAAAGTAAGAGTTGCTTATCTGTTGTGGTTCTGGAAGGGTCGAAGACCGATATTCTCCAGCAGTCCAGGAATTCGACGGGGTGTTGAATAAATACCAAACAGGTTCTGAACCGGTACCTAGCAACAAGAGTGATGATGTAACGGATGCCAGCTTGTAGATCTCCCAGTATTCGGTATGCTCATATCCTCCCTCAGCTGGTTTAATGCCAAGAATCAGCTCTCGATGATGATGATGATGGAGGTTGGAGCAACAGGTAGCACCCCCAGAATTCACGATGCATAAAGTATTGCCCTTATATTATAGTATACAGTTCAGAGGAAGGCAATCCGTCTTGTTGGTGATTCTTCGCTCACAGATTCGCTCACTTCATTGGAGCATCGTAGAAGGGTCGAAGTCTTGTCTCTCTTCAATAGATATTTTCACGGTCGGTGCCCTTCTAAATTGTTATCAATCGTTCCACCCTTACCAATATCTACACGGATAACTCGACGAGTACAGAATTCCCACCCCTTTGTTGTGAATTTGGAGACCTGTCGAACCTCTCTTGCTCAGGGATCTTTTTTTCATAGAACAGCTGAGCTTTGGAACTTCTTACCGAAAGAGGTCTTTCTGAGGCTTACAATCTTCGAAAATTCAAAGTGAATTTTAATTCGTATCTCCTGTCCTTTGATTCACGCGGTGTTCTTTGAACATTACAGAGCTCCCCTCTCGTGTATATCTGCATGTAAAAAAAACAAATAAAACAGTATTGAATTCATACTCAATTCTAGAATTAGAGGGTAAATTATACAACAAAGTGACTGGAATAACACTTCTCGACTTCTAGCAGAAAGAGAACAAGGCCTGAATCAGAAATTGCAAAACTCCCCCCCCCCCCCAAATATTTAGCTCGCTACCTAACGACTTTCTGCTCTGCCCAGAGTCTACTCGTTAATTACACTCTGTACACTCTGTAACGATGGAAACCAAATCGACCTATAATTGCATAGAATTGATTTCCGAGATGTTCGGAAATATCAATATTTTGAAGAGCCTTTTAGTACATACGGAATATTTTGAATCACAATTCCAGCGAAATGCACGCGCCGTAGCGTATTCTTTGTTGCCTATCGTCGATCCTAGAATTCGATTTTTAGCACTTCAGTAATTTGTTTCATCTGAAGAATACCGATGTGATACGTATTTTGAACCGTTGCATAACTGATGTGTGTATCCCCAATTCCAAGACAGTCTATCACTTTCAATACACTAGCATGAACTTTGTCGTACATTCTTAGGTGAATGGGCAAAGTAAATTTTCTCGGAATCAAAGTCTAGTCTTACAAACTGATATAAACACACTAAAAGCTAAAAACTTGTAGAGGTAGCAGGCGACAGTGACAGTATTGACAGGTTGTTAACGGTGGGTTTCCACGTTACATGCACGTTTTATGAAACGCATTTGATTGGCTGTCAGGGCTGTCAAAATCTCATTAGGCAAATAATAAACAGTGGTAGAATATTCGGTTGCACATTCCTCTCTACTGGAAATTAAGCTTCATATGCTATATGACTGATCGCCATCTACAATAGCGATAGCTTTTGCGATCTCAGAAATCAAGCAATCGGTTTTCGCCAAGTTTATCCCAAAATTATTCAGGTATAAGTAGATACACCAGGGTTTCCTAGGCATCTTAGGTACTCGGTTATTAGAAGGGTAACTGAAGTCTGAAAAGTTGAACACGCATTTATAGTGGAAGTGTTCATGCAACACATGAGGTACATTACAATAACATTAGCCGCACTAATAAGTTGGCAACTTTTAACTTTATTTCCATTACCTATATACATTACGATTCTTAGTGAAGACAGCAAATGTGCATGTGCAGTGACGTGTCATCTGACTGTTTTAGGTTATGTGATGTTTATTTTTGTGTTTATTATATCAGCATTAAGCAATATTATGGATCATGTTGCCTTAAATAGAATTAGTTCGTTAATATAAACATCTTTATATTGAATAAACGATGAGTTTTGGAACCTTGATTCATCTCTATATTGAAAAAGATAAAGATTTCAACAAAAAATTTATAATGTAATGTGTGTTGCATGAACGGCAATATTTCTTCAGTGAAAATGTAATGATAATGTAATGTTAATGTATTTATAATTATTGTTGCATGAATCAGCCTCAATTAGAAGACGTGACGCGCGACGCAAAATGCAAAAGCGCTGCATTGTGAACTCACCTTGACTCGGTTTCCTGACGTGCAACCGTCTATGGCGTCTGTCAAATGTCGTAATTTTGAGAGTCGTTGAGTGTTGGGTCGGTTTGAAAAAATTATGTTGAACTGAGTTGAAGCGTTGTGGTGTGCATTGTGCAATAATTGTGTTTATAAAGAAACGAAAAATAGTGGTGTGTTAGTTAATAATTGTAAACTGTGATCATTTACCGTGAACGTGAACTTTTGGAAGGAAGCAAGTGAATTGTCGAGTACTATATTCATATGTTATTCAAATTGAGAACTATTTAAATTCATCATAAGAAGGGAAAGAAATAGACTTCCATTCAAATCATGTATTTGCCTACCATATTCTAAGTATAATTAAAGTATTCTGGAACATAACAATGTGTCCTTATTATAATTAACACCGAAAGAAGAAGGTTAGTCTAACCACCATTTGAATGAATAGTTAGGCTGGCAATATGATCGTGATTTTTTATGCGGATATAATGGGGTACTAAGTATATTGAGAAAATAATGTGGGTGATAAGAAAGAAGGAATTGTTTCAGTTCCAGAATAATTAATCCAACTGTTGTACACTCAATTCCGGAGAGAAACATACCCTGGTTGCCTGTAGGTTATCGGAAAATCGTCTAGACCGAACGGTTAAAGCAGCACACTTTTTTCTGTCTTTCTTTGTTCTCACCTTTAAGTCCGAGTATGCAGCCTCTATAATTGTTCATACAACATAATTGAAACAGTATTTTTTTTCTGAGCTTCCATACACAATTTTCCCTGTGGTATAACTGATACCAGGATATTTACAATTCACAAATTCATAAGTTCCGGCATCTGATTTGAAGTTTATTTCACTTCTGATATCTCCTGGCCTCATTGTAGGGAACGAAGTCGTACTGTTCCTCCCTAGGGAGGAAGAGTAAAAATGAAATCAATCAATGAAATAACTCATTCAGCATTGACGACCTGAACTTCTATTACGTTACATAAGTATACATATCACCGTTTATTTATAGAACACCCTGTATATTGCAAAGTAGTAGAAATCAGTGAAGAAGGTAAGATATTTTCGAAAAGTAAATATATTAAGGGAATGAAAGTCAAACGACAAATATTACAGCTACAGCAATACCCTAGGCTCATGATTCCGTAGAAGTTGCCTTTGAGTCCAGATAGCGCAAAGAGTTGGTGCAACGCTCACTGTGCATGATAGGTTTGTAGGCATTGTATGTGTTGGTTCGAATTCCAGCGTCGACAGCTTTTTTTTTATCATTTTTTTCTTTGTTTTGTAGGATCTCCTCATTCTCAGATATTCAGGAGCATGCTCTACTGTACCTATTTCTTAGTTTTAGTTTTTAAATGCTAGTTTCATGAATATTTTTCTTAATGACTTGTTATTTGATGGCGTCGGAAAAATAATATGAATAACATGGGGATAAAGTGCCTCTTCTTTTTTATCCACGAGAGAAAGTAGCACTTTCTTTCCTTGTTAAACAAGTAGCTATCTAATGATGATTGATGATTTTGACAACGATATCTACTCTGGGTTCTTGTACTAAGCAATTCAGAAGTATCAGTTTCATTCCGTAAAGTCCAGACTTTATTAAAAAGATGTAGGAAGGCATAAATTTTTCTCTTGAGAACTGTTGGTCACAGTAATTCAAAAGCTGTCAGATGCGTGAGTGTCCTCACATATCACATTGATCAAGTGAACTGAATTTCACAAGTGTGGATGAATAATGCTTGACATACAAGAAACTTTGCAGAAGACATTGACTGAAAGGAAAAAGAAAAAAATACGATATATATGAGCAGGCATAATTACGAGTTATAATGCTCGATCTACCTCGCTAGTTTTTGTAGAAGTGAAGAGTCTATCAGAAGCATGGCTATACTAATCTGAAATGTTCCCAGAAGTTTGCAGAATTCTTTCAAGAGAAGAATCGATGCTTGCTAAGAGCCTTATTTTAGCCCTTTGAATGTTGAATATATTATATTCCTTCAGAATTACATCTGGGTAAATAGACATGAAGATAATGTAAAATTGCTGGGACTGTCACTAGACAATAGACTGAACTGGAAGGGTCATACTTCACAGTTGAATTGAAGATTATCTAGCATATTATTCATACTCCGACAGTTACAAAAATTGACTAGCACTGATACTCTGGGAGTAACATATTTCTCCTTGTTTCATTCACTTATAAGTTATAGAATCATACTCTGGGGAAATTCTTCGGGCGCCTTGGATATATTTCGTCAACAAAAAAAGGCTATCAGAATTGTTGCAAGTACTGGCTTCAGAGAACACTGTCGCCCCTTGTTTATTCGTTTGGGAATTTTGTCTCTTCCTTCGCTATATATTTTCAGTGTTATAACAGAAATTCATAAAAACTCTGCAACTTTCGAATGGCAATCAAATGTACATGATTATAACACCCGGCAAGCAGATAAAATTAGAAAAACTCGTTATCGATTAACGATGTCTCAAAGGAATTCACTGAATCTGGCACTGTATAATGATCTACCAAATAATTTCAAGTGCATGAATATGTACGAATTCAGAAGAACAATGAAATCGTATCTCGTGAATAATTGTTTTTATTCGGTTGATGAGTACATCGAAAGTATAAAACTTCTATAATGAATGTTTGTTTGGACTTGCTCACCGATTGGTCCGATTTCTCAATGTTTTTGATATTTGTATATATGTTTGTCTTTTTGATGTTGTATACTTGTCATTATTTTTTTCACGATTATTTTTAAATCGTATGTCTGCAGCTTGTTGACTTGCTACAAATAATTTTTATTATGATGTAGTCAATAAACATATTCTATTCTATTCTATTCATGTACCCATATTTGGATTATGTAACATTAGAAATTCTCGTGTAAGGAAATCCAATCTTTATTTTACGAGAAGCCACGTTCGATTCGAAAACCCTCCATAACGACAACAATATATTTTTTGGTCACCCTCCTCTTTCCCGGTTGTATTGCAATGTTCTCTCTAACGAGCAAAAAATCGAAAGACCAGCTCAAAACGCTTTCATTTGGTATAGAGGAAAACTACACGAAAAATCCTCTATCTTTCGATGTTCGATAGCATACCACAAAATATGCTACTGCAAAATCATGAACTGTCTGTATCCGATGAGGATGTATCCAGTATCAATCCCCCAACCTTCCTGGAATTCCTCTTCATTTCATCACATTTCCTTTTATATTTTCGTTCCGGTATTTTACCGATGAAATATTCATTTGCAAGATGTATTCAATATCGCACTAAAGAACGTGAGTGAGCGATATTAGCTTTTTTGTAGGTTTTTCGTTGCAAGACGTATCAAAAGCTCACGTTGTGATATTTCGAAAACCAGAGATTATGAAGCAATTATGTGGTCGTCTTCCAAGAGTTGGTTGAATTTTGTCGGTCAGTATACTGATCATAGCTTTGTTGCGATTTAATCAAAAAATATTCACATATTTTTATTGCGATCATTTTCACACATAAAATTCACAGGGAAATTCAAAATTCTGTAATTTCGCTCTTTGCATTTTCTTCAAACAACTCGATGTCGCACTCGTATTCAGATGAATCGTTGCAGGAAAGCCCCTTGGGACAATTTTGAGGGACGCCAGTGATTACGTAGCTGTCTTTGTTCAGCACGCATTGATAAAATTTCTTCTCGCCGAAGCAAATGAAGCCCTTTTCTGAGCAGGAAACGCCTCTTTCTTCAGCTTCATGGCACTGAAATTGAGAAATATTCTGAAAGGACATTCGAATCGAGTAATTCTAAAGAATGAGATATGGCTGCATGAAAAATCTAAGAAAAAATCCAATAGTGTAGTAGAGCACTGAATCAACAGTCGACCAGTTCAGATTGGGATATAAAAAGGTTGAATTTTGTGCTTTTCAGACCTCTCTCAATTGAGGGATTAATCAGGGCCCCTTCAAGACTGAGCGATGTCAGCGTGAGGGACATTATTACGGCATCCTTTATTAATTAATTCACAACAATATTTTTATTAATTTCATTGTCATAATTTTATTTCATCAAAAATAATAACTATAAAGTTATTGACTAACGTAAAAAAACATAGAATTTTTATTAGGTTAAATAGTAGTTTTTCTTGATTAAATGGCAGCGAATTTTTTCATGACTTATTCAAAATCGATTTTGTGATGTTTCAAATAAGGGTTTAAATGTTGATGAACGATTTTATTCAATTTCGCTCGACCAGTATAGTTGTTAATTATTTCATTGTTTGTTTTGTCAAACAACAATAATGTATGTGTGTCTTTGAAAAGAAAAGTTCATCATAGGAATAATCAGTTTTTATTCATTCAACCTAGGCGGAAAATCCGAGATATATGTCCCAAATTGGATGGTTCGATGAAAAGCGGTTGATCTCTCCCTAATAACTAGATCCCTTATCGCATAGGTGAGATGGACCAGTTCACTGTAGCTGTCCTTCACGAAAATTCAAAAACAATCTCTACTATGCAATTCTCGAGTTCTAGGAAGCCAAATACCAGCAGATGAAATAACTTACATTTCGATTCGACTTTGAATGACTATCAACGTCTACGAATTCGTCTGTACGCCATTACACATTAGACAGCTGATTCTATGTAATCAACAATTGACCAATTCATCTACTTTCAGCTACAGGACTGATGGCCCATCTCCCTTCGATTTACCCTAGAGACTAGCATTCGGAACGTGGTTTGATATACCTAATGCCAAAAGGAGACATATCACTAGTACCAATTTTACTTCAGTACTCGGTGAATTGAAATTCGAAAATATTATTTTTTCAATTTTTCCAAATGGAACAGCTCTCTAAAAATGTTGAATTATGTAGGTATCAATAAGCGATTCGCTACCAATACTATGCCAAAAATTCCATATTGAATTGAAGAAAAACTTCACAGGCATTCTTGGGTGATATACTAACCGAGTAGCACAATTCTTCATACCTCAAAACTTCCAAGCAGTAACAACCTTATCACATATCATTACAAAAAAATTCAGTAATAGATCATTCATTCATCAATCGATCGAAATTTTCAGAAAATCAATGTATTTGTTGCTCAGTTTTTTCATATGTGTCTAGTGAAAATACCGAATAATTAAAAAGACTGAACAGAAGTGTGTTGAAATCTATGCCAGTCACACGGCCAGAAGCCCAGGCTCTTCAATTTATGGTTCGTAAGTGGAAGATATATAGAGTAGTATGCCTTGCTTTGAACAAGTGTGTATTTGGGTTGCACACATACCAATGCTTACTATCCGTGCCAAATTGAACGGTTGCACCAACTAGGTATCGTACGTTGAACGGTATAGCCTCGTGAATTCATAGCTTGCACAGGTTTCGGCTTTTGAGAGTAGCTATTTGCAGAAGAAAAATGCGTTTTGCCCGAATAGTCCACATTTGATCGATATATCCATAATTCGAAAATATATAAAAAAGTCTCAAATGAAAGTTATGTGACACCAGGAAACACACATTTAAAAATTAGTTTCAGGTTGTTGCATTTTTCAGTGAGAACAAATGCTATATATTTCTCCGAATGAAACAGCAATTGTTTTTTGTCAATTCAATGGCCATAAAATTTACTAGTCAGCTATGACTTTTTTCTTGTCACGATGGGCCGTTGCCAAATCTTATTTTTTCCTCAAAACTGAGGCCGCCTCTGAATGATACAGCTGTTATTGAGTTGTTTTATCAAGGATTGAACGTTTTTTGGTGGGAAGTCTCAACTAACAGCAATATAACTTAGATTGGTCTGAAAACCATTCATATTTCTACAGGGTGCTTCAAATCTCACACTCATTTTCGTTAACTCCAGTTGAAATTCAAACGTTACTTAGATTTTTATGAACTTCAAGTTTATGCATTTTCTTCAGAACAGAAATACAACACTTTATATTTCAGCCTTTCTCCGCTTGCTCTATGTAGTTACATATCCAGGAATACCAACATGTTATATGTTAGGCCAAGATATTCTTTCATTATTTGAGATTTTAAAAATAATTAGTGAATAAATAAACATGCAATATTTTGAATCTAGAATGAAAGAACCGATAATAATCACATTCATAATACTTTTTCAAAATACCTTCCACCTTGTTCTGTTCATTTACTGAATCTCTTCCGAAAATTAGTTCTCACATGGCTCAGATGGAAGGGCAACATTTGTTTGAATAATATTCTTATTTATTTATAGATTACTGAATGGATAAGTGCAATTCCAGTCAACTGAATCGTTATGATTTCATATCCATGCAAGGTAGGATATGAATTCCATCAATCACAGAGAACAAATTACTTGGTTACCAGGGACAACCTTGTAGTTGGTTAAAGCGTACGTCCATTGAGACGATCCACTTTATAGTCGTTGGTTCGGGTCCCATCAATACCGTTTTTTTTAATTTAATTACTAACTGAATTCGTATCGTTCAACATTGAATTCCTCCCTTCGACTTTTTCATGAATATCGAAAAATTACTTTATATCTGAAATTGATCATCAATATGATACTTGAAAGAGAGTCTTGAAATATTTAATTGGTCGAAGAGAAAGTTGACTGTATAACTCGAATGGATATTGGCCACATTGTCCTCAAACTTCGTCCTCGTGCGATATGGCCACCATATCCACTCTTGTACAAATACTATTGCTTTTCCTTAATTTCATTTTGCATCGTTCGACAAAAAAACTGTAGTCTATTCACGAAATCTGCTTCCATTCGCTTCTGGTGTAGTTGCACGTGGAAAGGGTGAAATTTTTTATTTTTGAAACTTCTGATAACTGAAGATTTCGATATCTCCAAATCTCAGCTTTATTCTCTTACACCCAATTCAGTATTTGCTACCACTGCAAGACTGACAGCTTATTGGTATTCATCAGTCAATACTGTTTTAGTACGACTCTTTTTTTCGTATTCGATACGGCCTCTCCTCTCAAATCGTTCCTTCAATAAACAAAAACAACGTGTGTGTCGCGGTTGTACATTATATTGAACATGTATTTATTTCCCAAATTTCACAAAATATACGCGAAGACAGCTTTATATACAGAGTGTTCAGTTCAACAAAATCGTATGAACTTTTGAAATTGATAAAAATTAAAGGGATTAGAGATAAATAGTATAAATAAATGTTTCTCAGTCCATTACATGTTATTTTGGTGGTCGCTGAGCCACTTAACCAGAAAACTTTTAGATCTTTGATGAATCAACTCAAAAACAGCTGTTTCATTCAGAGCCAGTTCCACCCTCAAATTTATATAAAAAATATTTTTGCAACGGCTAATTGTACAGAAAAGATTATCAGCGCTGAGCAGAGAACTAAGGAACAGTTTGATCGATCGATCATGTCTAATGCACAGTTAGAACCGTCGCGACGGTTATCTGAAATCGATACTTCGAACTGACAACTTCAAGTGTGATTATACAAAAAATACTGTGTAGCACCCCAGCGCTTTGTAACACCCTGTACATTTCAAAACTGATTAAAAAATGTGGCCTTCCTGGTATAGTATAACTTATTTAATTTTTTCATGTCTTTTCGTTCCGTTATAACAAGCTTATACGCACAATTGGGACACCCTGTATTCTGTGCTGAATGAGTAGGTAAAATTATTCTTGAATATAAGTCAGTAAATAAAACACTGATGTATATTTTACAGCACAAGCATTATCTAAGGTTGCGCAATTCAACGAACATATTGAATAAAACTGCTTATGATAAGTGAGAAACGATGAGTTGAAGGTCATCTTGCATATGTCTTTGGCAGAGTCTGCTGGATCTTTCTGGGAAATATAATGATGCAAAATAATCTATTCTCACAACCGAATGGAATATAACATGTCTGGATATGTACGGTTGTTGACACCACGTAAATGAAACATCGCATCAGGACAAATCGGAAAAAATAAAAACTCGAATTTTTCAAGAAATTAAGGATAGTGACTTGGCGCAGGTGGTGTGTATCCGGCTCATGATCAAAAGGTCGTGGGTTCGATCATCCTACGACACAAATATTTTTCTCTTGAGCATTTCTCGGGTTCGCGAACAACTATGCTGCTCCTGAGGTATGACGTAGGGAATTGGTAACAGGGCCTACTTGCTGAAGGACTCCCGATCAGGGTCGAAGGAGTTTGGTATGAAAAATAGGATAAATCAAATCAAATCCTATCAAGAACTTTGACGGAAAGGAGTAAAGTTATCCATTCGAGTATTATCATTTTGTCTCATTGCCAGCAAGTTTTATAGATTTCTTTCATTGAGAATAAAATGATTTCTGAGGAACTTTTATTCATTCAGAAAGAGAATAAAACAGCTAATAGACGGAGAGCCAGAACCCAAAAAATTCTCTGAATTTACTAAGCCTGGTTTTTTTATGGCTTATTGCAGTGGTTGTGTACACAAACATACTGCGGTCAGTCAGGCGAAACTGAGAACAGGTGTCTCAGGTACGCTATCGAACCTGCCGTACCTGCCGAGGTAATAAAACGAATTTACTAAAGCTGATAATCGTTATACAGATTGTATATTGCATATAAATAAAAGTTACGATAGTCAGTCAGCTGAATATGGGGACAGAGCTGGTCAGTCGATCGCAATGTATGTACAAAAAATAAATACGGTGCAATTAATTTACTACACTTCAAAATTTTTGTGAGGGTATTAAATGCTATATGAAACATAAAAAAAAAGATGATCAGTCATCGATTTTGCGGGACAACGCCCGTCAGTCAGCAAAAATAGAAATGAAAATTTCGCGCGGGCTTGGCTTCGCAGGTGGCGGTTTGCTTTCTTCTTTATTATTTGATGAACGAAATAAGTAAGTAGGCCATTTAGTAATAATAATATAACAATATATAACAGTTATTATACTTCTAGATAATATTTATCACAACTAATATTTGCTCAATTTACTCATCAAAATTCTTGCTCCGAATCATCAAATTCATTCATTTCGCTCTCACGATCAGAATTATTGTCAAGCTCTGTCGTTTCCGATTGAGTTGCGGGTTTGGTATCTGAAAAATCAATATAATTACTGTTATTATAAACAATAAAAAATATTTTTTACATCAAATATGAAGCATTGAACTTTGCCCACACTATTATTTTCATACCTGAATTTTCCTGAGGAGATTGAATGACGACATCTTTGACGAATTGTGGTAATTGATCGCCTTGGAACCAAATAAAATTCATATTCATTGTTGTTTATTTTCCACCCGTGATCGGTTGGAGACAGTTCTGTTTACTTTTCGATGTGCATTTCGCCAAATGTTTGCAATGTAGCTCGCTCTTAAAAATTGTTGCATTAATTCTGATTCACATGGTGGCATACTTGATCCATCAAAATTTTTTCCTTTTTTTTTAACGAATCTTTGGTGGTTATAGAACATTTATACGTTTTTGAAAACAAAACGAATCGTGCCTTGTTCACTGATTTTCATTTTTTCATGCTATATAACTGGCAAAAAATTGTACTTTTTCGAACACGTCACTTCTGTTGTTGTCGCTTATGTACCCGAGATCGGCGAAGGCTTTTTGAAAATCTGCGCTCTGGCGAATAAATTGAAGAGGCCTTTTTTTACCTTTTTTGTAAAATGCCGGGTTAAAGTCGCATCCAGTAAAAGAGTGTTGGTGGATCCAGTATGCCACCATGCGAATCAGAATTGATGCAACAATTTTTAAGAGCGAGCTACATTGCAAACATTTGGCGAAATGCACATCGAAAAGTAACGAAGGAACTGTCTCCAACCGATCACGGGTGGAAAATAAACAACAATAAATATGAATTTTATTTGGTTCCAAGGCGATCAATTACCACAATTCGTCAAAGATATCGTCATTCAATCTCCTCAGGAAAATTCAGGTATGAAAATAATAGTGTGGGCAAAGTTCAATGCTTCATATTTAATGTAAAAAGTAATTTTTTTATTGTCTATAATAACAGTAATTACATTGATTTTTCAGATTCCCAACCCGAAACTCAATCGGAAACGACAGAGCTTGACAATTCTGATCGTGAGAGCGAAATGAATGAATTTGATGATTCGGAGCAAGAATTTTGATGAGTAAATTGAACAAATATTAGTTGTGGTAAATATTATCTAGAAGTATTATAACTGTTATATATTGTTATATTATTATTACTAAATGGCCTACTTACTTATTTCGTTTATCAAATAATAAGGAAGAAAGCAAACCGCCACCTGCGAAGCCAAGCCCGCGCGAAATTTTCATTTCTATTTTTGCTGACTGACGGGCGTTGTCCCGCAAAATCGATGACTGATCATTTTTTTTATGTTTCATATAGCATTTGATACCCTCACAAAAATTTTGAAGTGTAGTAAATTAATTGCACCGTATTTATTTTTTGTACATACATTGCGACCGACTGTATAATGATTATCAGCTTTAGTAAATTCGTTTTATTACCTCGGCAGGTACGGCAGGTTCGATAGCGTACCTGAGACACCTGTTCTCAGTTTCGCCTGACTGACCGCAGTATGTTTGTGTACACAACCACTGCAATAAGCCATAAAAGAACCAGGCTTAGTAAATTCAGAGATTTTTTTGGGCTCTGGCTCTTGGTCTATAAGCCTCTGCGGCGTGAGGGGCTGAAGTTACTTTTTCTCGCTCAAGCTTTATACTCAGTACATGGATTTTGAATGATTATAGGAATTTATAGGAAATTTCCATGCAATTGACCAATGCTGTATCCAGCATCCAGCCAATCCAGAGTCATCAGCTGCATTCCAAATGCTGGATCCAGCATATCGGCGCCGGCGTCGCGGATTCGCAAATGTATCGAATTCGAAATTAGTTACTTTTTGTCTTCAATAGACGCCTTTTAACAAAACAGCGAGATAATATACTCCTGTAAAAAAAAGGGAAAAGGCAAGGAATTATTTCGATTCTTGACAGCTGCAGCAGGTGGAACAGTTTGCTCAGTATGTTTCTTCAGCAATAAAGTTTCTTCAGCATAAAAGATTGCAATCCTCAACCGGCAAAACTGTTTGTAGAAACTGTTTTCCGCAGAGTCTACTTTGAAAACGACCGACACAACCAAGAAGTGAGCCTCAAACTGTATTTTGGTTCACTATTCAGGTACTATATTGTTTTCTGTTCGATTTATCTGAGTTAACATCTTTTTTGGAAATAATCTCAACATGTATCTCTCCTACACCAAGTTCAATCGACCAAAATGCGTGCATTTTCATCATTTTCAAAATTTTTATTTCAAGCAAACGCTTTGGTGTAAAATAATTTGAGATAAAATATCTCGACCTGTGATATCAAAATATTATACAGTCAGGCTGAGCAAAATTTCGAAAATCATCGAAGTGCACGCATATTTTAACCGAATAAACTAGTTGTACTCGGAATATAACCCCCGTATAATACGCCTTTATTCTAATTATACCTAAGATAATTCTCCTTTATATTCAACTTAAAGGCATTGTATTTGATGTTGTATTCGATATTCCCCACTTCATGAAATATAACCCTGCAATTGTAATTTCAAATTCATTTTTGAATCCAGATAAAGAATAAGAAAACCATCCAAAATTGATGCAGATACCATCAAATGAGTGCAGTTTTTTTATGTAAGTAGTTTTTAGTAAAAAGCTTAAATGAACGAAAATTTTATTGATTCTATATTTCGCTGGATCCAGCTGGATTCAGGACAATCTAGCAATAATCCAGCTGGATTGAAAATGCTGCTGGATTGCAATCCCTAACATGTACCTATAAACAGAAACCATTTTTTAATTTTTTATGCTACTTTCTCAAAAAGAGTTTAGAATTTTTTTCAGAATTAGAGAAGAAAATAAAAAATCAGTTCCCCAAACCTTCGTTCTCTCCCCTATAACAATAACTTTTTCAAAAGTTCATATCGGACAATTTACACATCTGTCTACATTTGAATCATCGTATGAACATAATTGAAACTCACCAAAAACATAAAGATAACGAACACCAATAATTTCATGTTGATTGCAAGCGTATCACTACTTTCGATAGTTGAATACTGAATGGCAAAATTCTAAAAATACCATTTTATAAACTGTATTCTGGAAGCAACTAACGTGGCTAAATTTAAAATTTTCTTACCATTTACATTCCAGGAAGTCGTAATGTGTTTTTTTAAGACCCTTGGCATGACTACTCATAAAATCTTTCAAAGGAAACTTATCACTATACAGGTCAAAACTGAATAACATGAATTGATAATTGAAAATGAGTCGCTTTCAGATTAGAATATTGATTTTTATATCATTTATCTTGACATATTTTGTTCTCGGATTTTGAAAAGAAAAATGAATCGTTTGCATATTCAGTTATTTACTGTAACAAATTCGAAGATGCGGCACAGATGGTCTGAGTATTGAAGACATCAAGATTTGTAAATTGTGTATTCTCTTAAACGAATTAATTTTCTTTTAACGACTCTAAATTTCTAGGAATCCGCTTGTTAGAATTAATCATATATGGTTGGTTGAAATAGTTTTTTCCGTTAACCAGCAGAAGCCGACACTTGTGAGAGCTTCGTATTAACGAGGCCTTACCTTATAAAGTCTGAATATAATAATAAGAATCGTGAAGATGATTTACTTTTTGACGAAACCAAATTATCAGTATCAGAGAATGGAAATGATCAAGACACGATACAAAATGTCCAACCAAAATATAACGAGGGCGTTGATAAATGAATTACTAGCGGGAGAAAATGGGAGAAGATTATTATTCAAATTTGTCAATAGAAATATCAAACATATGCAAGTTCCTCAGAAACAAAAAACGAAAACATGGAACTGAACTGGCTTGTGGATGATTTCATGTCTCTAGTGATGGCGGTGAAATGGTCACTAGTGCACACTGGCGCACCCAGAGGGGGCGCTGGGGTACGCCCTCCCACAAACCCCGAAAAGCATGTTATTTGTAATTGATATTTAGAAATTAACTTCACTATTCTCTCGCAGATCACTTTTCTCTCACACATCTGGATAAGCCAATTAAAAATAAATGTGAAAGATATTATTGGGGTGTAGTGTACGTTCCCCGTCTCAACTCCGGCGTTGCGTGTTGCTCGTTAGGGAATTTTTTACGCTGTGAACTGTATTGGTTCGTGTTGGTATCCGTTCAGTGTTCAGTATTAGGGGTTGGTCAAGCAAATACGATTTTGATTCTGCACTATTGTCGTTGAGCGTCGCATTGATTTTGAGATATTGGTGCTTCGATTAATCATTTGTTCACAATTATAACCACATAATCAAGAAAAAAACTATCATTTAATCATTTCCTGTCATTGAAATACATTTTCGATAAAAGCATTCTATCGTAATGCTGAAGTTACAATGAGCTTGACCCTGAAAAAACGCCTGCGGTCATAATTTCTCTCCACATGCAGCTATGTGTCCCCCATAATATTATTCTGGATGCGCCACTGCTAGCATCCATTGATTCTGATGATAAAGAACACCACCGCTCGTCCATCTTATGATAATTATTTGGCTCTAGATCTCTGTATTTCTCTATGCTCAGATCTTCTTCAGGACAATATTCAATAACTTGCAAACGATATATAGATTCATTTCTAGAGAAGGTCGATTTAAGGTAAGCGTCCATAGGTACGCATCGTACGTATCGTACGAAACGGATTTTAGAATTATTAGTATAATAAGTTATACATATGCGTCCACTGACCGGCAGCGGACGGATCGCACGTATCGGTCCGTCGGTAATGCCGATGAAATTTATCGAAGGGGCAACTGGTGCGGATGACGTCATGCGGATTGCCGATAAGTGGACGCATGTCACAATAGGTAGTCACTGGTCGCCTCACAGATCATTTGAATTTTGTTACATTTCGACACTAAGTACATACACGTGCTTTAATAATATTTGTTATTACGAAAATCATGGAGCAAATCAGTGAATAGTGTATGATATTCTCCAAATTGTGATCTTTTTTTGAACATATCATGTATCCACATTCAATGTCTTCTCTTATTTCCCCTCCTTTCTTCTTCATCTAATAACAAAGCAATAATGACAAGTTCTTCATCACTTTCCATGATCGGAAACATTACTCACTGTAATGTTTCCGATCGTCAACTCACTACGAAAATGCGAATGTTACTTAAAAGCCGACCGTCGCATCGGCAATCCGATCGCTACGGATACAGTGGACGCACTACCACAAATCGATCCGTTTTATACGATCCGTACGATACGTACGATGCGTACCTATGGACGCTTACCTTTACGCGTCCATAGGTACGCATCGTACGAAACGGATTTTAGAATTATTAGTATAGTAAGTTATACATATGCGTCCACTGACCGGCAGCGGACGGATCGCACGTATCAGTCCGTCGGTAATGCCGATCGGAAACATTACAGTGTGTAATGTTTCCGATCATGGAAAGTGATGAAGAACTTGTCCTTATTGCTTTGTTATCAGATGGAGAGGATGAAGAAGAAAGGAGAGGAAATAAGAGAAGACATAGAATGTGGATACATGACATATTCAAAAAAAGATCACAATTTGGAGAATATCATACACTGTTCACTGATTTTCTCAACGACGACGTGAAATTTTTCCAGTATTTTCGTATGTCTCATGCGTCCACTTATCGGCAATCCGCATGACGTCATCCGCACCAGTCGGAAAACTTACCCCTTCGATCAATTTCATCGGCATTACCGACGGACCGATACGTGCGATCCGTTCGCTGCCGGTCAGTGGACGCATATGTATAACTTACTATACTAATAATTACAAAATCCGTTTCATACGATACGTACGATGCGTACCTATGGACGCGTACCTCCACAAATCGATACGTTTTATACGATACGTATGATGCATACCTAGGAACGCGTACCTTTAAGGTACGCGTCCATAGGTACTCATCGTACGTATCGTACGGATCGTATGAAACGGATTTTAGAATTATTGGTATAGTAAGTTATATATATGCGTCCACTGACCGGCAGCGGACGGATCGCACGTATCGGTCCGTCGGTAATGCCGATGAAATTGATCGAAGGGGCAACTTTTCCGAATGGTGCGGATGACGTCAGGCGAATTGCCGATAAGTGGACGCATGTCACAATAGGTAGTCACTGGTCGCCTCACAGATCATTTGAATTTTGTTACATTTCGACACTAAGTCCACACACGTGCTTCAATTATAATTGTTATCACGCATATCATGGGGCAAATCAGTGAATAGTGTATGATATTCTCCAAATTTTGATCTTTTTTTGAATATGTCATGTATCCACATTATATGTCTTCTTTTATTTCCCCTCCTTTCTTCTTCATCTGATAACAAAGCAATAATGACAAGTTCTTCCTCACTTTCCATGATCGGAAACATTACACACTGTAATGTTTCCGATCGTCCACTCACAACGAGAATCAATACGTTTCATACGATCCGTACGATACGTACGATGCGTACCTATGGACGCTTACCTTTAGGAAGTATCCCCACAAAAGCGTTTGATCGAGTTTGGGTTTGGCATAGGGGTCTCCTTTCTAAACTGCCGTCTTATGGTTTGCCTTCCCAGTTGTGTTCTTTGCTGAAGGGTTTCTTGTCTTATAGGTCTCTGTATGTGGTTGTTGATGTAGTATCATTTCATATTCTTCCAATAAATGCAGGTGTCCTACAAAGTTCCGTTCTGGCGCCCACTTTGTTTCTGCTTCATATCAATGATTTGCTCGAGAAAACATCTTGTTCAGTAGATAGCTTGCAGACGACAGTACTCTTCATACCAGTTGCTCTTCCAGAGTACCCATACCAGCTCGAAAAACGAAAATTCGAAGAAACATTCACGTCAGTTAAATTTAAACGACGATTTTTTGATTTTTTGAAAATAATTGAATGGGGTAACATGAATTTGGTGGAATTTAATGCTACGAAAACCCAGGCATGTCTGTCCTCAAGAAAAGCCGATCTATCATCATCTAATATTCAGATGTCAGGAGTAACTATTCCTACAAAATCACGATCTCGATGCTGGGAATTACGATCAGTGATAATCTCTCATGGGATCGATCGCTGAAGGTGCTTCCTAGGAACTTGGATTTATATTTCGTGCGAAGAAATACTTCACTTCTCGTCAGCTTCTAATGATGTACAAGGCTCAGATAAGACTTGTCTTGGATTACAGTTCTCATGTGTGGAGTTCGGCACCAAAACATTCATTGAAGCTTCTCGCTTCTATCCAGAGAGGCAATTCGTCTTGTTGGTGATTCTTCGCTCACAGACTTGCTCACTTCATTGGAACATCGTAGATGGGTCGGAGACTTGTCTCTCTTCTATAGATACTTACACGATCAGTGCTCTTCCGAATTGTTATCAATCGTTCCACACTTGGGAATATCTACACGGATGACTCGACGCGATGTTCTTTGAACATTACAGGGCTTCCCTTTCGTGTGAATCTGCATATATATAAAAACAACGAAGTAGAATTGAAAATATCTCGAAATGTTTTCAGTAAATTTGCCCTTCTGGTCGACCGGGATAAACCTCCCAAGGAATTTGTTTCATTTTTTCAGGATCAGGTAGTTAGAAATCGATTGATGCAGAAAAAAATTGTATTTCGTACAGAAACATATTATTTATAAAACCGAACAGTCATCATCAATGGTTACTCGTCAGATTTACAAGGACCAAAAATATAGAAATACATGTCTGGGCGCCATCTGAAAAAAAATCAAATGGAAAGGGGGGTCTTGTGATTCATCATTTTGAAGCTCCTGAATACTTCACAACCTAGATTGAGTCAATATCTTCACCTACTACAAAATGGCGAAACATTCACTAATTGCCTGAATACAGAGACGATTAACTGATATTTCGCGAAAATAAGCAGAGTTTATTCCAGAAGATAATGATAATAATAATATTTATTTATAAAAATTCATTGGTAAAATCACAATATATGAAATATAAGGAATAAATAAGGGTGAGTCGATAAGTTCAAAGTACTTCTTTCAACAAACATGTATAAGGAAAAGTTCACATTGATAAAATGTTGCAACATACTCTGTTCATTCGTTCATCGATGAAATTACAATATTTAAAAGATGAGTAAGGGGTAAGGGTAGTCGATAAGTACAGCAGGGCACTTGTTTCAACAAGCATTTATAATATAAATTTCATATTTGTAAAATATTGCAGCACCAGGACGATCAAAAATTGAGAGGGGTATAATGTTTCGAATGTCCTAGCGCCTGCCCTGACGAGATCGTAAACGCGGATGAGGGTTGCGTCGCGTCGTAACGAACGTCATTTTCCAGGAACCCGTAATTCGCTTGGAGAATTCGAGACACGTCATCGGGGCTCCTCTCGAAGATTCTCCATAGGTACGCAGGTATATAAGCAGCGGAACATCGCAGCGGAGACAGTTTTTCATTCGGAGAAGAGTTAGACAGTTTTCATTCAGAGCAGAGTTAGTTATTCAGACAGACAGTTTTCATTCAGAGCTGAGTAGCGAGAGTTATTGAGAGCTAAGTGGAGCAAGTTTAGTGGAGTCTAGTTATTGCTAAGTGCAGGAGTTGAAGTGTAGAATTTGTATAACAGAGAGTTTGTATTAGAGATAATTTATCGGAGTGTTTAGTATAGAGCGTTGAAAAGTTAGCGGAGCAGTTTAAGTGATCTTATTGTATTGTGTTGTGACAAAGAGTTATAATAAAAGTAGTTTAGTGTTGTTTGGAGTTTTGATCAACGAACCCCAAGGATTAATCGTAACAGTGGTGTCAGTTGGATTTTGCAAGGAAAAAATAGTAACAATATTAATTTTTTTTGACCATTTTGGAGATAGTTTACGTGGTACTACTTGTAAAATCGAAAACTAAATGAGAATAATGATGTTCGTTGTCGTACTGACCTTTTTGTCTTTTTTTATGAACAAAAAATAACCAATCAAACCTTATCGGGTTGTTGGAATTGCCATATTGCAGAGAAAAACGAATATTTTTAGTGTGTTTGTATTCAGGTAATTATTAAATGTTCCGCCATTTTATAGTAATAAGTTTTCACTTCATATTCTAGGGTTGTAAAGTATTCGCCAGGAGCTTCGAAGTGATATGTATCACAAGACTTCCCTTTCCATTTGATTTTTTCCCAGGTGGCGCCTAGTCACCATCTTGAAATTTTCATCTGTCAGTTCCACTGCAAATTATAGTATTTATGCATCAATTTCATTATCCCAAGCTTCAGTTTCTTGAGTTGACCCGTTCAAAAAATAAACGGGGAGACATTGAAGAAAAGCACTGTACATGTCTGCAACAATTGCGAGATTCACGAGGAATGTCTGAAATCATTTTCTGCCATAAATCTCGTGTGTTGTTGCCATTTCTGTTGACAATAATCCCAGAAGATGCTCTCGGAATTTTCATCCGGGAGCCTCCGTGCAGAAGGTTCCATTTGAAACCACAAATCTGCAATCCAATGCATGTGGCCAAAGGCTGAAAATTACCAGCAAACGTCATGCTATGGTCTAGCTGTGGACCACAGTTTCACCCTATCGGGCTCACCAGCACATCGATGACCGCATTCGAACAACAAACTAATGCTAGAATGCACAATGGCGAGTGCTGGAATCGCCATTTGGCTCATTCTCTACGATCTAATGGTGACCATGAAGATCATCGACATCACGTGGTGGATATACAAAACAAAAGATCTGGTGGAGCGGCCGGCAAAGGCCGTAATCTGCAAAAATTGCGAGACTCAAGAGGAACGTCTGATAAACCGAAGTTTTCTGCCATTTCTCTCGTGTGTTGTGCTTTTATATATATATATATATATATATATATATATATATATATATATATATATATATATTTATATATATATATATATATATCAGAGTTGGACAGAATTGTGAATTGAATTCATTTTCTGTGAATTCAATTCAATGACTTCAATTCATTAAAAAAAAAGTGAGTTGTGAATTGTGAGTTGATATTTTTTTTCCGGTGAATTGTGACTTGTTAATTGATTTTCGTGAATTCAATTCACGGAAATAAATTGAAGCCACAATTCAGAATCACAATTCACAAGCCATTCCCTAAAGCGCATGTGCTTCTTGTTCTTGTATACCCCAACGCGAGTAGTATAGATTTGCCGAAATAACAACCTCCTCCCACCATTACCCCCCACCCCCGCCCCCACCCCCAATGACCTTGGATAACCTTGATGACGAGTCACCTTGAATGACCTTCACCTATCATGTGTAACTTCGACCTTCAGTGCCCTTGAGTATTGTCGGGTATTATCTTAAACAGCATTGTCCTTGAATGACATTGACTTTGAAAACGTTCGAAGTGGTCCTGACAAATATTATGGCGTTTGAATAATTTGTCCCATTGACCTTGGATAACCTTGATGACGAATCACCTATGACATCGTATACCCCCAACTTTGACCTTGAATACCCTTGAGTTTTGACGGGGCTTATCTTGAACAGCATTGTCCTTGAATGAAATTGACTTTGAAAACGTTCGAAGTGGTCCTGACAAATATTATGGCGTTTGAATAATTTGTCCCATTGACCTTGGATGACATTGATGACGAGTCACTTGAATGACTATCGTATACCCCCTAGCATGTGTTCGACCTTCAGTGCCCTTGAGTATTGACGGGTATTATCTTAAACAGCATTGTCCTTGAATGACATTGACTTTGAAAACGTTCGAAGTGGTCCTGACAAATATTATGGCGTTTGAATAATTTGTCCCATTGACCTTGGATAACCTTGATGACGAATCACCTTGAATATACAACTTTGACCTTGAATACCCTTGAGTTTTGACGGGGCTTATCTTGAACGATATTGTCCTTGAATGACATTGACTTTTAAAGCGTTTGAAGTGGTCCCGACAGAATGTGACACGTTTTCCAATCATGAATTGTCTTGATGTTGAGTTAGCCTGAATGACCTTTTATGTATGCGTGTGTACTCACTAACGTATGGAACTATGACCTTGAATAGCCTTGAATGTTGGCGGTTGCAACTTGCACGACATTGCCCTTGAATGACATTGAAATGTGGGGTTGAGTTTGAACGGTATTTGTCCTTGAAATTACTTTGGAAACGTTCAGAATGGTCCCTACAAAATATCGTCATTTTCAATATATTGTGAACTCCAATAACGTTGTTGACGAGTTACCCTGAATATCATCTGTGTATCCTCTGGCATGTGCAACTTTTGAATATATTTGCCGAAAAAACAACCCCCACCCACACCACTCGACCCTGTATGACGTCACGCTTTTCGTAAACGTTCAGAATGGTCCCTACAAAATATCGTCATTTTCAATATATTATGAACTTCAATAACGTTGTTGACGAGTTACCCTGAATATCATCTGTATATTCTCTGGCATGTGCAACTTTTGAATAGATTTGCCGGAAAAACAACCCCCACCCACACCACTCGACCCTGTATGACGTCACGCTTTTCGTCACAGAGTGGTTGAGCCGAAAATACAACCTCCCCCCACCACTCGACCCTGTTCTTTATGACATCAACCACCTCCCCACCCCTTCTGCCTCATATAGGCTGTACATAAAGCGGAGGACCCGCACTCACACTGAGTCAGTCCTGATAGTCATACGTGCCAAAATATTAAGAAAGATGTTCCGTTGCGGTGGGTGTGAAAAAAGTTTCAGTCGTTCGGACAACATGCGTCGTCATCAGGCGCAGTCCTGCAGGCCGGGTGATGGTGCCGGCCCTTCTGCGAAAAGGCCTAGGTTACAGTCTACATCGCCTCCTCCAGTTGAGCAATTGTGCGGTTGCTGTAATAAAATGATTGCTGCTAATCGTATGAACTCGCACCTCAGAACCTTGGAGCACAGAACAAATGCATGTACTCAGCTTGCCGATGGTGTGAAACTCATCACGAGCGCTTTCAAGAAGAGAATCGCCAGCTATAGAGTTGAAAGTAGTAATCAACATTCAGACTATCCATCATTCTTGCTGAGTAAGGCCAAAGGGCAAAACCAAACCAGGGATAGCCGATGTGAAAATTCAACAGCCCCAATCAAATATCTCAATCGGACGATCTGGGGGCTATTTATGATACTTTCACCGACGTGTTGGCTACTCAAGCTGAAGAGTTTCAAGAACGTGATTCGGGTATGTATTACATCAAACCTTGTATATATTTGTGTTGAACGCATTCAATTTCCGCAGGTTGGACTTTAGAAAAAATCATGTTCATTGAAGTGAACATTAATAAGTATAGTCCTCTCCGAGGATCCTCATACATCAAACTCCCACCATTCATTGATTCGAAGAGAGCTGTTGTGAATGTTAGAAATCAGGACCAGTGCTGTTTCGCGTGGGCAGTGACGTCGGCATTATATCCTGCGCAGACAAGAATTTCGGAAGTTTCTTCATACCCGCATTTTTCGTCGGTACTGGATGTCACAGGTATAGATTTCCCAGTTAAATTGCGCAATATTTCAAAATTTGAGGAAATGAACGATTGTTCCATTAATATTTATGGGTTAGAAACAGCTATCAAAAACAATAAGCCTATCTTCGAGATTGTCGGTCCACTGCATTATGCCCGTCGAAAACTTCGTCGTCATATTAATTTATTATACATTTCTGATGAATCTGGCAATGGCCATTATTGCTGGATAAAGAATTTATCAAGATTGGTTTCATTACAAGTTTCGGCTCACGGTCATAAGGTGTATTTCTGTGATGGGTGTTTGATGTATTTTTCCAATGAACAAAAATTATTACGACATCAATTGAATGATTGTAATCTAGTTGTCACCACTACTCCTACAACGCAAATCAAATTAGATAGATGTGGAAAAGCCGTTCCGGAAAATATACTTAAATTTGAAAATTTCGAAAGACAATTGAAAGTTCCATTTGTGGTATACGCCGATTTCGAATCTATTTTGAAGCCCTTGGATACATGCGAACCGGATCCTACACGTTCTTTCATTGATAAATCGTTCATTCACGAACCATACTCATTCGCTTATCGGATTCATTGTTCATTCGATGATTCAATATCCAAATTCGAACTGTATCGTGGGGCAGATGCCGCAAAGGTATTCGTTTCACGATTAGAGTCTGACCTATGTGCTATATATTATAGATATTTGAATCGCGTTGTACCGATGAAACCATTAACGGAATTGGAAGAGAACGAATTCCTGAATGCCGAAACATGTGGCATATGTGAAAAACCATTCCAAATGTGTGATGTTAAAGTGAGAGATCATTGCCATCTTACTGGACAGAAAAGACCTGGTGCAGCGCATTCTCGCTGCAATTTGAATTTCAAATTACCTAATTTCATCCCAATAATATTCCATAATCTAAGCGGCTATGACAGCCACTTGTTCATCAAAGAGTTGTCCACTGATAAAAATAAACTTGATGTTATCGGCATAACAAAAGAAAATTATATTTCATTTTCCAAATGCCTTCTGATGGGCACCGCCGTCGATAAGTTCGGTAAAGTTCAGAAACAATTTTTGAAATTGAGATTTATTGATAGCTTTAGATTTATGTCGGCTTCACTGCAACAATTGGGTGATAGTTTGTCGAATGAACAATGTATTGAAACACGGAAATGTTTTCCGGGAAGTGATGAATTCCAGTTAATGAAAAAATTCTAGCTAAATTATAAACTATAGCAGTAGATTCGTTTCCTACCATCACAGTGGTCTGAAGGGGACTTAAACCATGGTCTTCCGCTTTACAGGCGGACGTACTTACCTCTACAATATCGAGACCATGACATATGATCAATATATAGATAATAGGTAAAAACGTTGCTAAGACAATGTGAGAATCCTATCTGAGCAGACGTCGGCTTGAGCTTCTGCTTGTATTTATTCGAATATTTTAATATGCTTCACTACCGTTATACACATATTATTTTTGGTAGTGCGAATTCTATTTCTATTTGCATTATTTTACTCTACAAATCAAAAGAGCATTACAAATTTCAGAAGTATTCGCTACATATCAACATAGTGTGTTTGTATTTATTCGATTTTCTCCTATCATTATCAAGAACTCTTAGCAAAACGTTCGTCGAGTGTGCATTCTGATTGATCTCTATGGAGAGTTTTTACGTTTTCAATGCAATCACCGTCAAGTTTTGCGAATGGTTGAAAAAAACAAGAATGGCTTCTAAAAATGTCAAAACAAGGAAACATTCAATGGTACATGTAGTACACACATCGAAAGCATCTGAGATTGGGTATTGAACAGGTGTGGAACTTATGTATCCTAGTTTTTTACGGAAAAAATTGCTAGTCAGACCTGATACAAATCAGGGATATAATTGTTATTATTCAATATGCATTGGTCGCTTTTTTCGTTGAAACACTTGTGGTTGTATCGAGATGGATATGGCACCCATTAATTTTCATTGGAGTTGAGTTCACTCACAAGGGTAATTACAGGTAGATTTCCAAACGTCGCCGATTGTCTGCCACATAAAATTGAATTTCGGAAATGACAATAGACATACTAGTCTTTCACATTAGTCGGTACTGATCTACCCTTGAGATTGACAATACGTTCATTTCAGGAAGCCATTTGTGTTCATTTCAACCTGTCACATCAACAGGTAGATTTCCAACCGTCGCAGATTGTCTAACTCATACTGAAATTGGATCGCGAAAATGACATTAAAGATACAAGTCTTTCACATTAGTTGATGCTGATACTTATCAACCCTTGAGATTAACAATGCAAATCTCATAATAACTGCTACTTTTTATGACGAATCCATACAGTAACTGCTTCCACTTTCACTAATTATAATTCATGCAGCATTTGAAAACAAATCATCAAGTTATATTTATATGTTCTTGAATGTGGAATGAAAAAAAATGTTCAGCTTTTATTCAAATGTCATTGCCGTAGTAATATTGAAACCTAATTGAAACGATTTCCTTGTTATAAGAGATATGGAAATTTTTACTTCCAATGAATAAACGGAAAACATTTCCAAAAGTATACTAAAAGGATTATCAAATCGAAGCGCCCGCCGACTACTTTATCGCCCGGCGGGAGATAAAATCGTTGAGCAGGCGCTAAAGTGAATTTCAATCTCATATCATCGCCCTTCGAGAGAAAATGCAAGTAGGACCTTACATATCATAGACGGACGTGCCTGCCTCTACAATACCGAGACCATGAGTAATAGGTAAAAAAGCGTTGCTAAGACAATGCGAGAATCTTATCTGAGCAGACTTCGGCTTGAACGATGCATACAACATTATATGCACGACATTGACATTGACTGAAAATTGTTTCTATTCAATAGAAGAATACATGAACTCCACAATCCACTAGTCACTTGCTTCAAAAAATATAAAGTTGCAATGCTCATTTTCGTTGCATGTGTGCTATACATGAAATGTTTTCGCCTTCTGTATATCTATGTATAAGTGTATGTATGTGTGTATCTAGGTACGTGTGTATAGGTGTGTGTATGTGTGTGTATATATGTATGTGTTCATATATGTACTACTACTGTCCATTTCGTATCAACTTCTGTAATTTGACCAGCTACTCGTGTAATTTATACATTATGTAGTCAATAAAGTTTACTTTACTTACTTTACTCTACAATGTAATATTTGAGCTGGCGTGTCTCGAAATACGAAAATCAAGGTATTTACCTGAATATTTCCCTCATATATAAAATGTCCCATAAGAGAAATGCAATTATCGAAAACTTACAGCGGTAATTGCACTGCGAAAGAATCAAGTCACCTTAACAACACATTTGAAACCGTGTAGCTAGACGCCAGTAAACAACACAAATAAATGTCAGATAGACTTCAGAAATAGAAAAACATTTCGCGTTGAGTGCTCCATGCAATCTATAGAGGAAAGTATAAATGAACAAAAATTTCTTTGAGAATTTCTTTATTCGTGAAATATTCCAATGAATTACATTCGTGCATAAAAATGACCAGATAATTCTGCATTCAAGCGTGATATATCCGTCCGAAGGACGAGGGTTCTTTTACCATTGCAATTATAACCGAGAAGATACACCCGAAAACACATACCTACCTACATAAGTCGTAATTCAGTTGAAAACAATATCTATTGATGGTGACTTGACGTAAGATAACATCTCATAATGAGATTCGGTTTGAATAGGTGTTATAGCAGGTGGGATCTCGTCAATGCCCTCAACATAGAGGTATTGTTATTGCCACTCTCAAGAGTCAATAATTCATGTGAAAGGCGTGTATCTCTATTGTCATTTTCGAGACTGTTTCAGTATATTGCACCAGACGGGTAGATCAAATTTATTACATTCTCGACAATAATTCAAGACGAGACAATAAACGAAAAAGCTTTTTTCTGCAAATTTTTATAGACCCTCCAAAAATAGATTAATTTTTCATATAGGTAAAATATGCACTGCGCTACGTTCCGGCTACCCCTGTTTCGGCTACCATCTCAAGGTCACCAGCACCCACTCAGCACCTCCATCGCCAGTTAATATCTGCATAGAAGGAGGATTTGACGTAGAGAAAAGGAAGATAAATTAAACAAAAAAAAAATCATCTACAACAAATATTTATTGTACACTTACGAACATTTAGATATACTTTACAATGCAATCTGTGACGAAAAGCGTGACGTCATACAGGGTCGAGTGGTGTGGGTGGGGGTTGTTTTTCCGGCAAATCTATTCATATAGGTAAAATATGCACTGCGCTACGTTCCGGCTACCCCTGTTTCGGCTACCATCTCAAGGTCACCAGCACCCACTCAGCACCTCCATCGCCAGTTAATATCTGCATAGGAGGAGGATTTGACGTAGAGAAAAGGAAGATAAATTAAACAAAAAAAAATCATCTACAACAAATATTTATTGTACACTTACGAACATTTAGATATACTTTACAATGCAATCTGTGACGAAAAGCGTGACGTCATACAGGGTCGAGTGGTGTGGGTAGGGGTTGTTTTTCCGGCAAATCTATTCAAAAGTTGCACATGCCAGAGAATACACAGATGATATTCAGGGTAACTCATCAACAACGTTATTGAAGTTCACAATATATTGAAAATGACGATATTTTGTAGGGACCATTCTGAACGTTTACGAAAAGCGTGACGTCATACAGGGTCGAGTGGTGTGGGTGGGGGTTGTTTTTTCGGCAAATCTATTCAAAAGTTGCACATGCCAGAGGATACACAGATGATATTCAGGGTAACTCGTCAACAACGTTATTGGAGTTCACAATATATTGAAAATGACGATATTTTGTAGGGACCATTCTGAACGTTTCCAAAGTAATTTCAAGGACAAATACCGTTCAAACTCAACCCCACATTTCAATGTCATTCAAGGGCAATGTCGTGCAAGTTGGAACCGCCAACATTCAAGGCTATTCAAGGTCATAGTTCCATACGTTAGTGAGTACACACGCATACATAAAAGGTCATTCAGGCTAACTCAACATCAAGACAATTCATGATTGTAAAACGTGTCACATTCTGTCGGGACCACTTCAAACGCTTTAAAAGTCAATGTCATTCAAGGACAATATTCAAGGTCAAAGTTGTATATTCAAGGTGATTCGTCATCAAGGTTATCCAAGGTCAATGGGACAAATTATTCAAACGCCATAATATTTGTCAGGACCACTTCGAACGTTTTCAATGTCAATGTCATTCAAGGACAAGATAATACCCGTCAATACTCAAGGACACTGAAGGACGAACACATGCTAGGGGTATACGATAGTCATTCAAGTGACTCGTCATCAATGTCATCCAAGGTCAATGGGACAAATTATTCAAACGCCATAATATTTGTCAGGACCACTTCGAACGTTTTCAAAGTCAATGTCATTCAAGGACAATGCTGTTCAAGATAATACCCGTCAATACTCAAGGGCACTGAAGGTCGGACACATGCTAGGGGGTATACAATAGTCATTCAAGTGACTCGTCATCAATGTCATCCAAGGTATTCAAACGCCATAATATTTGTCAGGACCACTTCGAACGTTTCAGAGTCAATGTCATTCAAGGACAATACCGTTCAAGATACGCCAAATCTCAAGGGCGTTCAAGGTCAAAGTTACACATGATAGGTGAAGGTCATTCAAGGTGACTCGTCATCAAGGTTATCCAAGGTCATTGGGGGTGGGGGCGGGGGTGGGGGGTAATGGTGGGAGGAGGTTGTTTTTTCGGCAAATCTATACTACTAACGCGCCCAATGCGCCCATACCTAATCAAGCCGGCGTCGTCGTGATACCCTCGAGTTCCAGTTGAGATCGTAAATTTGTGTATAATTCTCTCCATCAGCACGTGCTTAAGATAAGGTATGTATTGTTTTGTTATACTTATATTAATATGTCACCATATTCGAACAACTTTGTGAAAATAAAGGTTTTTTTCAAATATATCTATGGTAGATATAGTTATAGTATCGAGGATGGAAGTTAAACTTTTCAACACAGCTCACATTACTCGAACACTGATCGAACTACCGAACTGAATGCATTTGACGCGCGTAATATTGAACTCTGTTGACAAGTTTTTTATTTCTACAAGGAAATTTCAGTACCTTAAGTGAAATAAATAGTGGCTTATTGAAGCGAGTACAAATTAAAAAATTGTTCAGATTTTACTGAACATTCAGGTGTCACTATGTCAAACATATTTATTTTTTTCATAGCTCTATTCCAAAGATTCAACACATGTTTACCATCATCCGCGCCAGTAGAACGGCTTTTGTCATATGCAACAATGATAAATACTCCTAAAAGCAGTAACATATCTGACGATGATTTTGAGAAATTGGTAATATTAAAATCAATGAAGGATTTTATCTAGACATTTCAATGTTGAGATTTGTATTCAATTTGACAGTTACCAGAATTTTGTGACTTTATTATAATTATATTTATTTTTTGTATTTTATGTTAACTACTTCTGAATAAATATTTTATTTCCTGTTTCAATGAAAAAAGTAGTTTTTTTATTTAGAGTGTAATCGATCAGAAATATTGATAAATATACTCAATAGGCATGATGTTTCTTCAATTATCTCATGATCATCACTCATCCATTCATTCGATTAGTTCTATTTGTAGTAAGTACTGGTTCAGTGGTTGCATACATCTCACCATTAAAAAGTATGAATTCATAATTTTTTCTCATCTGAAATCAGAAGATTTTTTCCAAGTTGTTGGGTACCTACTATTTACCATGCAAGTCAAACAAAAAACAATCCTGACCTGTATTAGGACTAAACTTTTCGTTTAATCCAAAAAATCATTGTGCAATATTTTCTATGAATGCGAGTGTAATATCACTGATTTTCTATAGATTTCACCACTAAGAAAAAAAATACAATGAAAAGTTGTAAGCAAAATGAATTGTGAATTGATTAGAGTAACAATTCACTAGCTAGCTTGTGGCTTCAATTCAATTTTTTTCTGATGAATCCCCAATTCATGAATTCAATTCATTTTTTTTGCGTGAATTGTGACTGTGAATTCAATTCACGAAAGTGGTGAATTTGTCCAACTCTGATATATATATATATATATATATATATATATATATATATAGAGGAGAAGAAGTCTTTGCTGACAAGTTAAGAACAAAACTCGGGAATTATATTTGGGACAGCAGCAAAAGCGAAAGTGTACTCTTATAACAATATATTTCCAATATTTCGACAATCGGTTATTGTCATCATCAGGGAGCTACAAAATAATGTTAATGAATGAAAGTATGAAACAAAATTTTTTTTCCTTACATTGTTAGTGAGGATGGTCGCATGAGATGGTTAAGAAAGTCAGATGGCACATAGTGAAATTTTTTTAAAAACATTGATACGTATCAGTACAACACATAAACACGTTGGTACACCTATGGGCGCTAAAATTAGCCCCATTTTAGTTCCTTTTCATATATCTTTCATTAAAAAATATGTTGATGATATCATCTTGGCATTACCTAGGTCTGGAGTTGACGAGATAGTAGATATTTTTAACAGTTATGATCAGTTTATCCAATTCACCATTGAAAAGGAGGATGCAGATTGTAGTGTTCCATTTCTGGATACTAGATTGATGCGTACCTCCACCAATGTTATATTGGTTGACTGGTACCGAAAACCTATCAGCTCTGGTAGGTATTTAAACTATTGGTCATACCATAAAGAGTCGATGAAGGTAAACGTGGTCAAGCAGATGAAAGATCGAATTCTTCGCATTTCGGACCAGGGTTTTTACCAGAAGAATCTCCATATTTTGAAACAATCATTCCTAAACAATTCTTATCCTTCTTCCCTTTTGAATAAGATCTTATTTGGCACGTCACCATTAAGTTTCCTTCAAAATCATAATAATAATTCAAATTTAGAACTCACATCTATTAGTCAAAATTCTAATCAACTCCATGGTAATTTTTCGTACATTAGTCTACCATACATTACTGAGATCACACCTGGACTTTTAGTAACATAGATAACATAAAAATAGCCAATAAAACGGTTCTCACAATTAATTCCCTTTTTTCTAATGTTAAAGATAAAGTTCCAAAATTATCCCAGTCAAATGTGGTTTACTGTATTCCTTGCAATGACTGTGACTCTGAGTATATCTGACATGCAGGAAGACTGTTGAAAGATCGCATTACTTCACATAGAAGCGATTGCAGACTCCATCCTGAAAGGTATCCTCTGAGTGAACATGCTTCCAAGAATGGACATTCAATGAATTACAGTTCCGCAAAAATTTTATCAGTAGAAAGGAATGTTTCGAGGAAAATGTTCTTAGAAATGGCATTTATTTCCCATTCTTCGAATTGTTTAAATAAAAGAACCGATCTCAATCATTTAAGTGAAATTTATTCATATTCATTATTGATAGATGGGAATTCGAAGGTTCTCGAAGGCAATTCAAGTGACGTTACTTAATCTAAATATTAAATGTATACTTTTCCAAAAAAACTGATTTGATATTTCTAATAATCTTATTACTATATTATATTTTCCCACCTCCTCTTTTGCGGCACCTGTAATTGTATTGAGGTCTCAGCGGCTTAGGCCAAATTGTGTCTCCACAAGAATATTTCAGTGACATATGACATTTTCGACAAATGATGAGGTCTCAGCGGCTTAGGCCAAATTGTGTCTCCACAAGAATATTTCAGTGACATATGACATTTTCGACAAATGATTTTTGGCGCCTTCATAACCACAAAATTTCATTTCCTTCATCTTTTCCACATGGTGTTCGTCATTACACATTTTTATTAAAATGGCAGATAATAGTTTTTAGCGTGTTTATGTGTTGTACTGATACGTATTAATGTTTTCTAAAAATTTTTTTAATATGTGTCATCTGACTTTCTTAACCATCTCATGCGACCATCCTCACTAACAATGTAAGTAAGGAAAAAAAATTTTGTTTCATACTTTCATTCATTAACATTATTATGTAGCTCCCTGATGATGACAATAACCGTTTGTCGAAATATTGGAAATATATTGTTATAAGAGTACACTTTCGCTTTTGCTGCTGTCCCAAATATAATTCCCGAGTTTTGTATATATATATATATATATATATATATATATATATATATAGCGAAGGGTAGTCTTGACTGACTAGTTAAGGAGAAATACGGAATGTTGTTGGGGATGCAGTCAAATTACTGGGCTGTTGTTTAAAGAATACTCTTTGTTATCTGGTCGAGCTTTCGAGAATGTTTATTCCCTTTATCAAGACATCTACAAAATTTTAATCATTATAAAATAGTTGTAAAACATTAAGAAAATGTACTTACTAACGCGAGGTTATAGTAAGAAGTCAGACGTAAAATGAGACACAGAAAACTGATACTTTTCCTCATTCAACATTACATATATATGTATAAAAACTTATATTAATTCAATTTTTGGAAAATTGAAATTTCACCGGCACGTGCTCGGAGGTGGTTACCAAAAGAAAGGAAATATTTGAAATTTGATAATTGACATATGAAAAGACATTTGAAGTTTTAAATTTTAAAAATTGACAGAGACAAGTCAGGGTTACCAGAAGGTACACCACAAAACATGACCAAACCACAAAACGAAGTGTAAAATTGACCCTGAGTACAGTGCTGCCACTCTCTCCCAACTGACGTGAGTAGTTTTCGACAGCTTCAGCACTGCGCCCAAACTCAAAACTCTACCTGTTACTTGGGGGAACTGGAGGAATCAGCTCCAATTTTAGAATGTAGTTATAAATGTTACTAAGGTTGTTAAGATCAGTCTTTTTGTTCATGTTGTTGGTGCTCCTATTGATAAAGAACATTTCTTTAAACAAACGTTTCTGCAGATTGCTTTCAGTACACAAAACTTTAACTTCCTCATAGTTCATTGTGTGTTTTGCGTTGATGACATGTTCAGCAAGTGCACAGGTGGCTTTCTTAGTGTTACAATCACTTTTGTGTGACGTTAAGCGTCCGGATAGATTTCTAGAGGTCTGTCCAATATATGTCCTGCCACATGTATGACAAGGAATTTCATATACCACATTCGACTTCTCTACAGTTTTCAAAGGAGTTTTAATTTTGGAGAACAGACTATTAGTAGTGGTAACGATGTATTGAGCAAATTTAATATTTTCACTCTTGAACACGTTAAGAAGCTTAGGTGTTAGAGATTGAAAATATGGTAGTGAACTGAAAAACACAAAATTTGAATTTAAAATTTACTACCATTTCCCCAATTCTAGTAAATTTTGTGTTAGATGACTTAATCATGGAAGTCAAAGAATCCCTTTTAATATTCCTTTCATTAAACGATATGTGGATGATTTGATCCTGTCTGTTCCTCGTGGTAGAACTGAGGAAGCGTTAACAATTTTTAACAATTTCAACGAACACTTACAATTTACAGCTGAGGAAGAAGGTAACAAAAGTTTACCTTTCCTAGATATGCGAGTATGCAGAGATCCAGATAATGTTCTACGTACAAAATGGTATAGGAAACCATGTGCCAGTAACAGGTTACTGAACTACCATTCTTACCATCCAACGAAGATGAAAATAAACTTAGTCCTAACTATGAAGAACAGAGTGATCAGTTTGACACATCCAGATTTTAAAGACGAATGTATGAAAGAATTAAAGGGTATAAGGGTATTCTTCTTGAAAATTCATATCCTTGTAAACTTTTGAATAAATTACTTTTTAGTTCCCCATCCACAGTTATAAATATTTCTCAAAATTTTTTGAATATTTCCTCAAATAATAATATTTTAAATAATAATGTGAATGCTTCAAATAGTGGAGAGGGGCATCCCAATGCTCTGTTTTTCAGTTCACTACCATATTTTCAATCTCTAACACCTAAGCTTCTCAACGTGTTCAAGAGTGAAAATATTAAATTTGCTCAATACATCGTTACCACTACTAATAGTCTGTTCTCCAAAATAAAAACTCCTTTGAAAACTGTAGAGAAGTCGAATGTGGTATATGAAATTCATTGTCATACATGTGGCAGGACATATATTGGACAGACCTCTAGAAATCTATCCGGACGCTTAACGTCACACAAAAGTGATTGTAACACTAAGAAAGCCACCTGTGCACTTGCTGAACATGTCATCAACGCAAAACACACAATGAACTATGGGGAAGTTGAATGTACTGAAAGCAATCTGCAGAAACGTTTGTTTAAAGAAATGTTCTTTATCAATAGGAGCACCAACAACATGAACAAAAAAACTGATCTTAACAACTTTAATAACATTTATAACTACATTCTAAAATTGGAGCTGATTCCTCCAGTTCCCCCAAGTAACAGGTAGAGTTTTGAGTTTGGGCGCAGTGCTGAAGCTGTCGAAAACTACTCACGTCAGTTGGGGGAGAGTGGCAGCACTGTACTCAGGGTCAATTTTACACTTCGTTTCATGGTTTGGTCATGTTTTGTGGTGTACCTTTTGGTAACCCTGACTTGTCTCTGTCAATTTTTAAAATTTAAAACTTCAAATGTCTTTTATATATATGTCTATTATATAAGTTTTTATACATATATATGTAATGTTGAATGCAATGTGTGACTCTTTTTCGAATGAGGAAAAGTATCAGTTTTCTGTGTCTCATTTTACGTCTGACTTCTTACTATAACATCACGTTAGTAAGTACATTTTCTTAATGTTTTACAACTGTTTTATAATGATTAAAATTTTGTAGATGTCTTGATAAAGGGAATAAACATTCTCGAAAGCTCGACCAAATAACAAAGAGTATTCTTCAAACAACAGCCCAGTAATTTGACTGCATCCCCAACAACATTCCGTATTTCTATATATATATATATATATATATATATATACACAACAATTTCATAAACATTAACATTCATGGTACATCAATCTTGAGAGAGCCTAATTACCTAACCAAAAAAACAATGAGAAGATTTGCATTTGAAAATTTGTTGGCGAAACACAAGACTAGGGCAAATGTTCTTTGTTCAATGCTTGAGTATTTGAGTTTTATTCTAATACCGTGAAATAAAACCACTATCTACTGGATGACCCAAGTCTCACACTCTAGACTCTTATAGCGGGTACATCCACAGGTTTGCACTTTCTCTACAAGTAGACCGATGACGATGTGCATGGTGTTACAGATCGCAAGCACCCGTCAAGTCAGTTTGAGTCTTTGTTCTTCCAGAAGATGATTGTTTGCCTTTACGGTAAACACCATCTGCAAAAGAACTGGGAAATTTGTTCTCAAAGGGGCATTCGATTCGAAATCAATTTATTCGCAAGAATTGGAAGGATCACTTTTTACGTGAAGGAACTAGGAAAATATTATAGGGTTCAGTTGCATCTTTTGTTTCACTGAAACAACCCGAATCACGCTCTATTTTATAATAGAGCTAACAAGTTCGTCATCCAAAATGAAAATGGAATTCAAAATAAATATCTATGAAAGGGAGTAGTCCCCATGATCTGAACACTCAGTTTAGTTCAAGTGATAAGATAACGAATTACGTGGGTAAAAGACTTTGGTAATATTTGAAATGATCTTAATTTTATCATTTTTGAAAAGGTGCTACAGAAGATTAAAAAATGCATGAATTATCTAAATTCATTACAATTGCACCAATTATTTTTTGTGTACTTGATATGGAAAAATCCACCAATAAAGTGCTATTTTCGTGGTTGGTAACAGTTTAATTAATTGATGGTGTCAGAGTGGAAAACTTGATATCGCACTATATACTGATTCTTATGCTGTTGCTATGCTATGCTATGTTTGTTTTTGATATAATATAAACTACGCCATGTTCTCTTGTTTATGAAATCATTACTTCCTGAAAAGTATTCATTGAATAATTCATTATCCAAGAGGTTATGGGCCCAGAGTGAATTGAAAATAGAATTGTTCATCGGTACAGAGTATCGAATGGCAGGAAGCAGTTTACCATCCATTGAAAAGTTACTCGGACGAGAAAACTTCAGTACCTAGAAATTTGCCATGCAGAGTTATTTGGAGCACGAAGATCATTGGGAGTGCAGAGTTAAAGCGAGGGCCAAAATTATTCTATCAGTTGATTCGACACTTTCGGTCCATATCCAAGACACAACGACGGACGGCTGAAGAAGCTTGGGAGAAATTAAAGTGAAATTATATTAACCCGACGCGACGCGATAAATTTTTTTTTCAATACCTACGTATTTTGGTCTCCTGAACAAAATATTAAATGAAATTATTGGCGGTCTCAACTAGTTTCGGAGATATGGCCCCCCAAAGACAGAAAAAACGGGGTTGACGCATATGCTTTTTCCCAAACCAATTCCGCTCGAAATTCATCCTTCCTTCTATCGGCACAATATACACAACTGATACCATCTTCTCCACCACTTTTCAACCGAATTATAAGCATTTTTGCATTGTTCACTATAAGACTGAAATATGAATCGTTATAGAAATTCGAGGCTAGCAAAACAGTAGAACCCGAAACGCATCGATCTACTGTTTCGCTAACCTCAAAGTCTTATGACAATTTATTTTTTAGAGTCTTGTAGTGAAAAAATGCTTGTAATTCGGTTGAAAAGTAATGGAGAATGTGGAATCAGTTGTGTATATTATGCCGATAGAAAGAAGGAGGAATTCCGAGAGGTATTGACTGAGAAAAAAGCAAATACGTCAACCCCGTTTTTCATGTCTTTAGGAGGCCATATTTCCGAAACTAGTTGGGACCGCCAAATATTCTATACGAATATTTTGTTCAGGAGACCGAAATACGTGAGTACAAAAAGCAATACTGCTTTCTACGAGGAAAATTCGAAAATAAAGAAGAAACCACAGTTCAAGGGATATAAGAAGAATGTACGATGTTGTAACTCCAATACCTACGGACACAATGCACCCGATTATCCAAATTCAAACAAGATGTCCAAACATGAAGAAAAGGTGTTCTATACCTCATTCTTCACTGGTGAACAAGTCCAAAGTGATGTTTGGTATATAGATTCCGGAACAACATTCACATGAATTTTCTACAAGCAAAGAAATTACAATTGCCAATGATGAGAAACTGAAAGCAAATGCTAAGGGTACATTATCCCTCAACGTTGAAAATTACCCAGGAAATGTCGATATCATAACGGTGATTGATGTCCTTTATATCCCTAATATATCCGCACCAAAGATTTGAGGAAGATATGGGAGCGAAAACAGTGGAGAAAAAAACTGAGAGATATTCCATACCAGGAAGCAATAGGAAGTATTTTGTACTTGTCTGTTGCTTCTAAGAGGTGATGTGGTTACGAAATTTATTGAGAAAAATCAACCCATACTTTTTTTTCGCACCGACAACAATATTTTGCGACAACCGAAGTGCCATAGCTTTGGGAGAAACTGATGCTTATCATCCAAGAACTGAGCAAATTGATGTTAGGCATCATTTTGTTAGAACTGAGTTAGAAGAAAAAGAAATTCAGCTGGTACCTGTCAGTACTAATGAAATGGTAGCCCATAGTTTGACGAAGCCGTTATTTGGACAGCAGCACAAGTTTTGTACTGAAGCGATGGGAGTTCGAACAAAGTATTGATATCATTTTTAGTGGGCTTGTTAGAGTGGAAAACTTGATATCACACTATATACTGATGTTCATTTTGTTGCAATGTTATGTTTGTTTTTGATATAAAATGAACTACGTCATGCTCTGTTGTTTATATACTCATTACTTCCTGAATAGTATTCACTGAATAATTTATTATCCAAGAGTTAGCAACAAGTTAACAAACTAGATAGACAGAACTGGACATAACCTTCAAATGAGAACCAGACTTTCTCTACATACATTTTGTCAATTTTTGAAGATATCTTCTATAAAAAACTAATAAACGCATTTTGTCACAGGAAAAATAATTTGACAAAATGCCTTGGACAAATGACATTGTGTGAATTCTTTGTCTGTATGCAATGGATACACAATAACAATTTTTCGTGTGTGGTTGACTAATGTCATAATCACGTATATTATTTATAGTCTTCAACCCGTTTCAAACAGAATTATTTACACATGAGATGCGGAAGGGTAGAAAAGTCCAGTGTCCACGGCATTCGATAATCTAGAAATAGCAAAATGTAAAAATACTGTGAATGGTGACAGAGGGCCTATCCCTTTCAGCCCGCCTTTGAGTTTATTGTTGAGAAATGAATCAAAATAATTAGTTCATACTTTTTGTACAGAAACCCTAACGCCGAACTGATAATATTTGCACTCGACGCGCGGTTTGCTAACAAAGTTAGCATCTTCAGGAGACGAAAACTTCGTATCTTTAATGCGAGACCGATTTGGAATTGTTAGTAGCATAATTTAGTATTTTTGTGACTTCTTTGATAGGTTGCTGTGTGATCTGCTTGAAATATGTAATTTCATGACAGACGTGATCCATAAGTGAAATGTTTTGAATTTTTGAAGGAAGGATTCCAGAAAAATGTCCTGCGAAAGCAGTATTGAGCGATGAAAACCCTGTAAATCTTACAGTGGTAGAAAATCCTGAGTCGAGTGGAAAAATCAGCTCACTTCAGAGATACTGGAATCTTCATTTGCCAGAAGTTTGGAAAATAAAAATTTTCACTCTCAACACGACTACCTACACCAAGACTTGATGAAAGTGGAGTTTTTCAAGAGACTATAATGTTGTTCCGTTTTTACAAATCACCAAAACAACTAATACACAACCCAATGAATCACTTAAGCAACTATCGCACAGTTTCGCCTATTTATTTGCTCGATCGCGATGTCGGACAATCCTTCTGGAATGTTCCGCTCTCGAACGGCCATCGATCTGTCTCGAACTTTCGCAATAAATCGTGGTAACGGCCCTTGGGCGCTACATTCTCCGAATCACTTGCATAGGCGTAGAGAAAGAGTTTCATTGTTTTTCAGTATTGTTGTTGGTCGTCGAATTCGTAGGAACATTGTCGAACGATGCAAAATGAAATTAAGGAAAATGAAAGATTAGTCAAGGAAAATACCTTCCATTGGTATGGATTTGTCAGTAGGCACAGCTATCATTATTATGTTTCATTTATTTATATAAAGAAGCCCTGAGAAGAAGATCCCTGAGCAAGAGAGGTTTGACAGGTCTCCAAACACACAAAAAATGGCGGAAATTCTGCAATTGTCGGTTCATCCGTTTTAATACTGCCAAGGTGGAACGATTGGAGACAATTCAGAAGAGCACCGACCATGAGATTATCCATAGAAGGAATAGAACTTTTTGCCACTCCTACAATGCTTCAACGAAATGAGCGAAGAATTGCCAACAAGACGGAGTGCTCTCCTCTGAGTATTATCAAGAAGTTTCAATGATTTTTCTGGTGCTGATCTGTATACATGATAACTATATTCCAAGTGCCTTGTAGATCATTAGAAGCTGATGACATCTGAATTTTGAATGAAGATATATCGGCTTTCTTCGAGAAGAGACGTGCCTGGGATATCCCAGCATTGAATTTCATCGAGTAGATGCTACCCCACTCTGTTATATTCGCCAAGTCATCATAAGTAATGCTAATGCTTCTCTGAATTTCTGTTTTTCTTGGTCATATGGGAACTCTGGAAGAGAAACTAGCATGAAGAGTACTACCGTCCCTAAAACCATGCACTGAAAGATATATTTTCACCAGCAAATTGATATGAAGCAGAAACGAAGTGGACGTCAGAACTGAACACCGACAATCATTAAGTGTATGTTAACGATCATCGACAAATAAAGTTTCAATGTGCGATTACTTTCTCGAACATTTTTTCGGAAGAAAATTAAATAGAAAAGAATTACTTGGATTTTTCAGAGAAGACTACCAGAGGTTAATGGAACACCTACCTAATCACACCAATATTTACGAGAATAAAAGCGGAGGTTCAGCGTATTGCTGTCACTATACAGAAACATATATAAATTAGAAATTCGCGAGGCATTCCAACGAATTATACTTTTTCATCTAATTCGGGTGAGAACAATATTTTTGTAGCTATTCAGGAAATGTGAAGAACGAGGTGAAAGACATTTTGAAAATGTGATACAAGTGTGATTATGTTGTATTTATAACTTTTTATTCAATTATAGACAGAAAAAAAAGTTACATTAAATCAATTCAATCTGACAACTACTACTCAATTCATCATATATAGAGTTAACTTAATATTTGAAACTCGAACACACCCCCTCAAAGTTTTAGGTAACTCTATTTGCAACCACTCCCATGGATTCCATGAAAAAAGTATGCTTCGGACCATGTAGAGACTTTGTTAAAATATCAGCTACCATTTCTGCAGTGGGTAGGTATACGATATTCACCAATTTCTGTTTGTAAGTGTCTCTGATGAAGTGATGACGGATGTCAATGTGTTTAGTTCGAGAATGGTAAACTGTGTTCTCAACCAAACGCTTGGCACCCTGATTATCACTATAAATTGTGATTTCTTCTGCAGGAATACTCAGTTCTTGAATAAAATTCCCCAAATGAATGGCTTCTTCAGCTGCTTCAGTGAGTGCCATATATTCGGCCTCTGTACTAGACAGAGCTACTGTCCGTTGTTTCCGTGATTCCCAGCTAACAGCTGGTCCTGCCATCTTGAAAATATATCCTGTATTCAGGGGTGCTCAAACTTGAACTGTTGGCGATCTACCTCAATATTGTTAAACTACGATCGATCGACTCTGAATGTAGGTCTACTCTAAAAGTCAATGAAAAAATTATTCAAAATTGCGAGTTTATTGGTTCTCAAAAACAAACGAGTTGTAGTGTCTGAAACTAACTGAAGGGTGACTTTGGATATTGAAGCGTGACACTGCATGTCCTCAGCATACTTTCCATAAGAGGGTACGTAATTACCGAGTGCAAATCATGTTCGTCAGTTGGTCGATTGCGATATTTTGACCTAATTATCTTCATATAAGAAAATGCAGACCCGCACAAATAAATTGACCCAAACGCGGCTTTACTTTGACAAGTACCGCCGCCTTTTTCTGCTAGCAGGGGTTTATTACGATGAGAGAAAGTGGTGAGGGTGTTATTCTGGCCTAACTGTGGATCGAATAAATTTTGGTAGTTTATTCATTTCATTTTGTTCTAGTGACCTATCTAAAACAAAATCTGTGAATAGTTCTATATCGGAAATTTCTTCTCAAGATCGACTCAAGAAGCACTCGCGATCGACTAGTCGATTGCGATCGACCGTTTGAGCACCCCTGACTGTATATGATCGCCTGTCTTGAATGCATGCCCCCAATCAGCGTATGCAAAGCCAATCAAGGGAGCGCCTGTCTTTCTGAAGACAAGAGAAAAATCAGATGTTTCCTTCAAGTACCGAAGTACTCTTTTCGCTGCTTTCCAGTGCTGTATGCCATAACTTTTTTTGAATTGACTCAACATACTCACTGTGTAGGCGTGTAGGCTATATCAGGCCTAGATGAAACAGACAGGTACATAAGAGAGCCGATCAATGACTGATATGGATATTGTTTCATGTCTTACATATTCAATTTCGCATTTGCGTCGGGAGGTGTTACTGACGGTTTGCAGTTTTCCATTCCAAATTTTTCAAGAATGTTATGTATAAACTTCCTCTGACATGATTTTATCGTTCCATTCCCGATTTCTTGAGGAAATTCGATTCCCAAGCAATAATTGATGGATCCTAAATCTTTCATTTCAAAAATGTTGGATAGATTCGTCTTCAACTTGGTCATTTCTCTAGCGCTGTTAGTAGCAATGATGATATCATCTACATATATGCCAATGAGAGTCAAAATACCTCCTCTGCTTGAGAAATGAACACATGGATCCGCCTCCAATGGTTTCAATTCCATTTTCCGTAACTCGAAATCTAGTCGTTTGTACCATTGTCTACCAGACTGACGAAGTACATATAAAGCTTTCAGAAGACGGCATACTTTATTCCCTTGTTTTATCTGTTTCAGCCACTTCTTTGGTGTTTTCACTTCTTTTGATATACCGTCGCTATCCTTTTTCAATATATCGGTTAAAATTTCTTCCTGTTTTTCAGGAATTTCCATAGAAATTTCCTCTTCCAGTTCGCCATTCAAGTATGCTGTCACAAGGTCCATCTGATGTATGGTCAATCCAAGTTCAGCTGATAAAGCCATAATCAATCTCAATGAGCTTGCCCTCATGACAGGAGCAAACGTTTCTTGGAAGTCTTGACCATACTGCTGTGCATAACCCTTGGCAACCAATCTTGCTTTTCTTCTTTCGATTTTTTCATCTCCTTTATATTTGGTTTGAAGAACCAACCTATTTCCAATTATTGTTCTAT
The DNA here is from genome assembly GCA_032362365.1 of Zygogramma bicolorata. Lineage (NCBI taxonomy): Eukaryota > Metazoa > Arthropoda > Insecta > Coleoptera > Chrysomelidae > Zygogramma > Zygogramma bicolorata. Next base: position 309,331 of record JAVJAQ010003729.1, read on the forward strand.
CTTTTGGTTTCTCAACAATTTCCCAAGTTTCATTCTTTATTTGTGCAATATATTCATCCTTAATTGCATCCTTCCATTCTTCAGATTGAGAACTTGACAAAACTTCTTTCAAGCTCAATGAATTCAATATTTGAGCTGCACCAGCAAATTCTTCGCTGCCATGTGGCTCAAGTTCATCTGACTGAAAAGATTCTCTTTCATTCGACTGTGATTTCACCGAATATTGCTTGCAGGGTCTTCCTTTATATCCGGTTCGGATTATTCTGGGTCTTCCTCTTCCCCTATTTAAATTTTCCTTTCTGTAATTTCCGTCCTGCACCTTCATATCTTTTGTCTCACTTTCCAGTTGTTTCCTTTCAAGCTCATCTTCTTCATTTACCAATTCTTCATTTTCATTCACATCATTGCGAAATTCATTATCAGGTTCACTTCCCTCATTGAACTCATTCGTTTCAATATTGATATATCTGTTTCAAGAATTTCATGTCTCTACTTATTATTATTTTTCTTGATTTTGGGTCGAACAACCTGTAGGCTTTTGCTTCATTCGAATATCCAACAAATATACATTCAGTCGATTTTTCATCGAATTTCCCCTTCGCTGGATTTTTATTCAGGGCAAAAGCTTTGCACCCGAAAATTTGAAAATGGATTGCTGTAGGACGTTTCTTGTTGCAAAAATGGAAGGGAGTTTCACCATTCAGAGACTTGGATGGACATCGGTTCCTTACATAATTCGCAGTTGATATCGCTTCTGCCCAGAATGAAGGAGGTAAACTGGATTGAATTAAAATACACCTTGCCATCTCAACAAGCGTTCTGTTCTTCCTTTCAGAAACACCATTTTGTTGGGGAGTAAAAGGAACGGAAAGCCTTCTTCGGATACCATTTCTGCTGAGGTAATCATCAAAACGACCATTACAAAATTCTGATCCGTTGTCAGTCTGAAGGAATTTGATTTTCTGACCTGTATAATTTTCAGCATACATTCTTTATTTATCGAAGGCATCAAAGACTTCAGCTTTATTTTTCAGAAAATACAACTCGCACCATTTAGATTCATCATCTATAAACGTGACGAAGTACTTGGCTCCTCCTATGGATTGTGTTCTCATGGGACCACATAAATCTGAATGAACGATTTCTTAAACATTTTCAGTCCTTCTTGAATTATTGTTGGAAATGGTTTCTGTATTTGATTTCCCTGATACATAGGTACTTCACAAGTTGGTAGTTTTTCATTTTTCCCAAAATCCACTCCAAATACTTGTTTGTTTAGACATATTTCTTTCAAACTTGATTCGTTCAAATGTCCAAATTTCACATGCCATTCTTCTATCTTCGAATTAGGAATTGCAATGTTCACACTTTCAGATATAGTTTTCAGATAATATAAATCACCAATTCTATTTGCAATAGCAACGACTTCCTTGTTTTCGGATAAAATTACTGCCTTTACCTTCTTGAAATGGACTTCATGAGCTCTATCAGTTATTTTTGCAACAGACATAAGATTCGTGCGCAAATCTGGTACATGCAGTGTATTTTCAATAATAGAGACTTCTCTTCGGATATTGGTGGGGATATTTCTCCGATTCACTGTCACAGCCACTGTCTAAGCACCAACCTTTATTTTCATCAAAATTTGTCATCAGAACTATTTCTTGTGAAGTTATTGGTTCTACTATGTATGCTTCTTCAGCTTGGCTTGCAGTCTATAGCTTCTCCTATTTCTGAACTGGCAGTCTATAGCTTTGTGTCCTATTTTATGGCATTTATGTCACCTGAACTTGAAATCAAATTTCACAGGGCTTTCAGAATTACATTTTGGATTTCCACTCTTCTCTCGAGTATTGTTTCCATATCGATTGAAATGATTTTTGTTCTTTGCAAACTAAGCACCTCGTACTGATGATTCATGTTTGTTCTTCCCTGCATCAGATTCTTCCATTATTTTGATCTTAAGAACATCGGGAGTTGGACAATCATCGCGTGTTTCAATCGCACAGCGAAAATTCTCAAAATCATCAGGTGAACTATATAACAGTATTATAGCTAACAATTCCTGATTTATTATGATATCCATTTCCTCCAATTTGTCAACAATATCAAAAACTTGATCTAGATGCTCTCGCACATTTTCTCCTGGTTTAATTTTATTCAGGGTGAGTCTTTTCAAAAGTGTTGCCTTTCTTGCAGGTCCCCTAGACATACTCTCTAGTATATACTCTCTAGGTTCTTCCAAATTTCCATAGAAGTTTTACATGATTTCACCTGCTTCAATTCTGACGGGCATATACACAGGATAAGATCAGACTTAGCTTTTCTATCGTTGATTTCCCAGTTCTCCGCTGCTTTTGATGACTCTTGGTTTCCATCCACAACTCCTGGTTTGACTATAGAACCATACACATAGCCCAAAAGATCATTTTCAATCAAAACAGCTTCCACCTGGAGTTTCCACGTGTCATAATTAGTTTTATTCAAAGCTCCGATTCTCATAGCATTTCCATTCATTATGACACGAAATTCAATTCTATTCCAGAGCAAACAGTTTTAGAATCGCTCTGGGCCCATAACCGAGCCCATACCCTGTTGTATTTATAACTTTTTATTCAATTATAGACAGAAAAAAAAAGAGACATTAAATCAATTCAATCTGACAACTACTACTCAATTCATCATATATAGAGTGAACTTAGTATTTGAAACTGGAACAGATTATAGTCGGATCTTTGTTATGAATTTGAAATGAGAACATGTATTCATTTCCTTTTTTGGACATATTTTGATAAATGCTAATAATGAAGGAACGCCCAAGGATGACATATATCATGCTGACATTCTCAAATAGGTAATTTCACGTAGAAGGCGAAAACAGATTAATATATAAGGTGTCCCATTCGAAAAAAAATCATAAGAATCATCTTAATTTGACGAAAATCAAAGTAACATTTTAAGCATCTTACATGAATTTGATTTTTTTTCATGAATCTAGAATTTTGAGTCCGTTTTCACTTTCGAATTGAACAAAAAAATTGTAATTTGGCAACGGAACATTGTGGCTGGAAAAAATCATTCTTGCAATAAAAAATTTATTCGACTAGTTTTGAATTCTAGATGAACATTGATATTGAGAGAGTTTAACGACCGAAATGTATATGATTCCTACAATTTCCTGTGCATTGTTGTTGTGCAATCAAATCACTCTGTTTTAGACAGAATGATTTACGATTTTTATGTCGACCACAGAGGCCGAGAAATTGTAAAACCAGTGGTATCTGAATGCATTGTGTTCTATTATCTGTTTACATAAAAAATACGGCTGTTTTCAAAATTTTCAGTAAAAAAAAGGAAAATGTATGAGTCATCATTTTCACTTGTGCTGTCCTGGGAGCTGGTCATTTTGAACTGTCATCAAATTGATAAATTCATAGTTTTCTGCAATAATTGAATAAATTGTAAGCTTATTCGCTAGTTCAGCCTGTTTTAAGTGCGATTATTTGCACTACGCCTTTTTAATCGAATGAAATGATGAAAATAATTCTGGATTTTGGATCGTTTTTATGTACTATATTGTTCCTGTCTTCGAATTCGAAGTTTTCTGAGTTGACGTTTCTTCTGGAAAAAATCTTAACATATATCCCACCTATAACAAGCTCAATCAACCAAAATGCGTGCATTTCCATACTCTTCAAAAAAAAATCGCAAGCGAACAATTTCGTGTACAACAATTAAAGATGAAATCCCAAGACCGCAGGTCGAGGGAATTCATCACATTTTCACACACTTCAACCTATTAAATTTGGAGAACTCTGGATATAACCCGCGACAAAACCAAAGCACATCTGAACTCAAAGAAAGTTGATCTGTCATCATTCAGTATTATTGTTGTCAAGAGGTACTTTTCCTGAACAATCGTTCATCTCTACACTCTACTCTTCTCTCAAATGAAATAGATACGAAATATCGTTGCTGGGATTTAAGAGATATGATGGGCATATATGGAAAAATCATGAGATCGATAGCTCATACATTAGTACTTCTCAAAAGTGTTTGGTTTCGCGCCAAGAAATATTTTACACCCCAACAGTTGCTGATTGATGAAACAAAAAACCGACTCATTATGGAATACTGCCTTCCTGTGTGGAGATTGCCATTGAAACGTACATTGAAAGAACTAGATGGCAAACAGAAAAAGTCTTGCTGGTGTTGCTTCGTCCACGAACTAACTCACTTCACATGTAATTTTTCACGGTCATTGCGCTTTCGTAATATCATTAATAGTTTTAGCTTTGTCCCTTTCTTCGCATTTGGCCCGACGATTGTACTCTCACCACCCATTTTTGTGCACCTTTATGTTACTGAAACCATTGTAGTCGATGGCCATGTAAAAAGGATTTAAAGCTTTTTTGTTACGCCATCTACAGCATAATGCCCATATTTCCATTCACTTGACAATGCATGACAAAGTTTCCTAGTTTGAAGGAAAAAATAGGTGCTGAGTTATGCCTGTCAGTTCGACTGAAATGTTGAAAGAAATATAATGAAGCTTCAAAATAGAGTTGACGAAGGAATTCATGAATGATTCTCGACATTGACAAAAAAATTCACGTATGTTCCTGAATTAATTGTCATCTTTTGGTATTATGTATAGGTAGGTGATCAAGAGAATGTGTGATGCAAGCTACGACACTCATAAGAAAAAAGAAGGGATCAAAATATGAAAAAAATGTGTGTTATTACAAGAAGACGATTGAGTAAGCTGCTCGCTTTGTGGCAGATTTCTGGTAGTTCGAATGCGACACAGATAACACATAATATAGGTACATAATTTTCTGGCTTGCCACAATACACAAAGTTTCTGTGAATATCTTGATGTAGGATGCACAGATACCAAACTCAGCAGGTTAGATCTGTGTATTGGACCGACCGACTTGGCAGTATTGTATGCTCTCTGAACTTTCATCCGGTAGAAATTAGAAAAACATCACCGACAAAAGTTTGTAGGTTCCATCGGAACGCTATAGCAATCGAGAATCTTAACTTAAAAGTAATTGACAATGTTTCTTGGTGAAAGGTAATGGTTCGGACTTCCATTGTCTATATTATTAACTCTATTGAAACCTGCTGCTAAGAACGGAAGGATTAAAATACAAATCAAGTGAGAAAATCAAATTTTTGGTCAATAATGAAATTGGGGATTGATTGATCAAAGAAAATACTGTTGTTACAAAAATCGAGATATCGAATGTGAAATATGAGTCAAAAAAAATATAAATAACGAAATAATATTGTGACAAGAAAATTGAGGTAATCGTCTTCGGGTGATGACACTCATCACCCGAAGACGATTGGGGATACCAGCAATCGAAACGTCGTGAGTACACTCAACTTGAAACTTGGATTCAACATTTTTTCATAATATTTCATTCAACTTCTTCATTTACATTTTTTGACTAGTATTTCATATTCGATACCTCAATTTTCTTGTCACAATATTATTTCATTTATTTCATTTAAAAAATTTTTTTGACTCATGTTTCATATTCGATATCTCGATTTTTTGTATCAACAGTATTTTCTTTCATCAATCAATCCCTAATTTCACTATTGACCAAAAATTTGATTTTGATGTGATTTTCTCACTTAATTTGTATTTCATTCCTTCCGTTCTTAGCAACAGGTTTCAATAGAGTTAATATATAGACAATGGAGGTTAGAAGAACAGGGTTCAATTCCAAGCCTCGGAAACACTGTGCTGGGATTCGTACGTTAAAAGCAAAGCTTCGTTGATCTGGAAGTTTCGATATTCGGGATGGGGCGTCAGCCAAACCATTTTTTTTATCAACAACATATAGTACTCGATAGCGGAGTCGTTCTCATGATGAAGAGCCTAGTTTATCCATGCATTTGTATCACCTGTGTGAATAACAGCGACAAAATCAGTATAACAGCGATTTCTCATTACTCATCGTAATTGGGTCAGTAATTGCAGATAGTATGTAATGCAAACTAATATCTATAAGTTTAGTACAAACAAAATGTTCTAATCTCGCTGAATGGTCTACTTGAAAATCCTATTGAAATCGCTGGCGAAAGTTATAAAAAATATGCTTCATGACAACCTTGGACAAAAAAAAATTTGAACAACCTTGGCCTTGTTCCTACTCGAGAATTGGGACGTCGCCAAGACATTAGATAACAAAATGTCAACGGTGCAATCTTGATAGTGAATGTGTATTTTTCTTTATGTGAATGTTTCGTTCATTTCGTGAGTGAACAAGCACATGATTGAAATAGTCAATGTCAGATGACAGGTTAGGAAGTGACTGAGCTCTTTGGAATTAAAAGAATGAACGATGGATTCAATGGAAAATTGTACGTCCGTTGCAATCAACATATTTCGGGAGCAGGTGGAAGTTCACTAAAATATATTGAACCAAGACAAAGCTGTCTTTGGTAGTAGTTTGAGATTTGGTTACCAGCAGAAGCAGAGAACTGAAACAGAAAATCAAAATTGAGGCAATTATGCCAAGGAGATGAATAGAAAAAAAAGTCTGGCTAGATAGGTATTGAAGATATTTCCCAAAGTTAGGATTAAAACCGTTCGTTTGAAAATGAACCATCTACCTCCATTACCAAACACTTGCACTTCACGTACGTTATGTATACGAAGTGACTTGTTAGTATTATTTCTACTACTCATCCAGTCAGTTGATAAGAAATTGTTGTTGTTCTGAAATTGAACCTAACCTAACTTTCCGTCAGAAGCTAACGAAAGTCAACCCTCAAAAGTCGAAACTCAGGCGAGCAATGTATAAACAAGGCATTACCTTTTGAAGTGATATTACCCAGCAATGAATTTGTAAATTCATTATATTATAAATTTAGATGCATTCCTTATTAAAAAGTAATAAAATATTTCCGGAAAGTTTGTTTTCTGAAGAATGATAATGGTGTTCTACTATTTCTATGGATATTTTCAAAAATTTTCGATCAGGCATGAAATTCGAAAAGTTGTAACAATATTAACTAGACCTATTTACCTCCAAAAATCACCAGTGAAGTGAAAATTTTGTTGCCTCTTGGGAGAGCTATCCTATTTTCAATATTTTTTCTCTTTTCTGTTGATTTTTGAAGATGAAAGGGTCTAATCAAGATTGTAACAACTTTCCAAATTTTATTCTCGACCAATTTTGTTTGAGAATATCCACCACTTACACTGGTGAAACTGTGGAAAATGCGTTGCCCTTTTTACGAGTAAGATATTACCAGTTTTTTTTTCAGTATTTTTTCTGTAATATACTCATTCAGAATACGATGCAACGGGACAAAAACATTTAATTCGAAAAAATCTGTTTCACAATGGACCCTCAAAGGAAATTGACCATGCATTACAAAATATATCATGAAACAAACAAAATATGGATGGACGAAATATAATTAGTTCAAAATTTTCATTGTTAGTTCAACCTCTTTTCCAATCTTTTTTTTCTACTTAGCTATAACATGCGTAAAACGCACGAGAATGAAAGGGATTTGCTCTCGTAAATTCTCAACTCTTCGTCAGTTAGGTGAATTGAGGGGTCCACTGTATTCTGTCGTTTCGATAGACACACTTCTTCAAAGGGCGATTCTTCTTCATAGGAATATTTGTAAGAATAATATCCAAATTTTCTAACTTCACTTCCTAAAGTTGACTTTTTCGCTACAAGCGTTTTTGTAATGAAATAGTTGGCGCTGGGCAAGGAAGTCTTTGAAATCACAGAAATGCCTTTACCTTTACGTGGTTATTCTTACTGGCCTTATTTATGATTTCTCTGTACTGAGAGGAAAGTTATAAGTTTTCATGTTTTCGAAACACTTCCTCTTATCCCCCCAAAATCCCTGTCTGAATCAAAACATGAATGGCGACTCTTCAGTTGGAAACTGTTGTGGTTCTTAACATACCTTGTTGCTGATTTTGTAGGGTCTGTTTTGATGATATCCACTTATATCTAGGGTTGGAGCTGCAGCACCAGTATTCGAACGTATTCGAATGTAGTCAACTTTTTTCCTACTAATCTGTTATAATGAACAAAAGGACCCTTTTACACACCCTACTTACGATCACATGTGACATAATACTCGTATGTTGCGTTCCTTTTTTTCGTGGCATTTCTTCATTTACAGATAATTTTTTGCATTCAAATCTACTTCATGAAAACTAAGGGGGAATATTCTTTTCCCCTGGTGATTCAATGTTCATTGTATTTAAATCGGCAGTTTTCTAAAATACTGCTTTCTTTCTGGAATGTATTTTCCTTTCTGAGATACATAACTGAGTCCTCTAGCTATGACTGCAGAACGTCATTCACATATATCTGTAGTACCTACTCTTTTTCAGGAAATATCTTTTCGTCTGTTTCAATCTATTTATAATCATTATTAAACGGTAATGATGGTGAAGGTTGATTCATCTCGTTACATATCATCGGAATAAGCGTTATATCATCATCATTAGGGTTGGGATAATCATCATCACTGGAGTTTTTTTTTCACACGTTATTTTAGAAATCTGAAGAAAAAAGTAGGTATTGTCAGTTGCCTCTATTACGGTACGGTGGTTGCGAATAACATATGTATTTACCTATTATTACGGTCTTTCCGGACACAGTTCTTCCGGTTTATAATATTTGAGTTGATACAAAAACCAAGCGTCCCCACCAGGCAATCAACTTAATTTTCATGATATCTGTATCTGTATCAAGTAGGCAAGTATATATGTACGTATATACATATGCAACAAGATAAAGAGTAAACAGTTTTTTTTAAGTATTTAGTATTGGCGTAGCTTGATGCAATGCTAATGACGGGTTCTGGTCCTATGAAACAACTCGCAGTATCCCCCCCTTGCAGGTCAATATGGCCAGGAATCCAGGCCAGAGACAATTTGTTAAATCTTCCTATCAGGGAGAGCCTCTTCTGGCAGATCGATACGTGCATCGGAACCTGGGGATGTTTTTGATCCATCAGCAAAGGAGTCTGAGAGAGCACAAGTCAATCGGTTAAACAACGATCAATTTTCGAAAATGTTGCTCAGAAAATGACTTAAGTGTATGAGACTTTGATAAAATCGAGAGAACGCAGTTCGAAGTATTTCATCTTAAATTATGATAAACGCAAGCGTTGACATGAAAGAAAAATTTTGAAGATCAGAGAAGTGCACGAAGTTCTGTCAATTGTGGTGGGTCTAGGAGAGATATATGCTGACTGGAAGAGTTTGATCCTCACTAACTGTTACATTACAATTGTTTCATACATCATCATTATCATTATTGATAATTTTACATGAATGACTTCTACAATAACCTATTTTCATGATCTGCGTTTCGTACAAATTAATCATCGTTGGTCTCATACAATTCAGATGAGATTCGTTCATATTTATTTTATCATAAGCAATTTGGAAATGATCTGTAAGGTACGGGTATATTCTGAGCAATACATGATTTTTGCGTTTCTCACTTCGGCATTATGAGTATGTTCAGTGCAAATAATATAGGGTCGAGTTCCGTTTCCAAATATTGTTACTATTAGCCATTCCGTTGTACTGGTTACCACAGTGACCACTATCTTGAGTTGTTACCAGTCTGGTTAACCAGGCATGGAAAAGGAAAATGGCCCACGTCTTTATCAAGGTGACAATTTATAAATTCTAGAAAGAATAAGTAAATGCCTAACTATTGTCATCAGTACTATTGTCAACAACTTCCTGAAGTATTTGAAATATCAATAAATCGTGGGCATTCCAGTCGTTTTTGTATAGTGGTTTGAATTTTTTTTATTTATTACGTCAGCTATATTAACGATTATAACTGCATTAACTGAATGTCGGAGAAACTTTTGTAGGTCTGTGTATAACAGCCCTCATATAGCACCTCTTACGACCAACAACTATTCATTATCTGAAAGAGTATCTGGAAAGATTGATGAGAAAACTATTCCCATCACTGACGGGAGTTCGATATTGAGCTATTGTAATTATATTAATGTTTTGTATTTCTATGCCACAACATTCAAAAACACCAATTACTGACAGTTCACGATCACATTTCAATGGATCAAATTTGGCAAGAATTCTCAAATTACTTGATACTTCTCAATGTCTATATTTTCGACAAAAGGAAGACACCCGCAGTGGTGATTTTTTGAAATTGACGCATATTGTATTTGCTTCTGCTTGTCAGTGATCACTCGAAAGTATGAACATACTAGAAATCTAGAGATAAAAATGTATGGTGATATTATTATTTGCGAGACTCAACTTTTTGTGAAAGAAATATTGAAATTTGTTTTTTTCTCAAAGAAAAGGTGCGGGTGCATGTCGTTTGATCCCACTTCAAAGAATAGATTAATTTTGTTGGGGCTTTGTATTTGGTGTTAAATATCTTTCGTCAAACAATTGAATTTCAATGGTCCTTATCGCCAACGAAAGAGCATGAACGGTGATGCGAATAACATATTCACAGTATATGAACATGTTTATTCTAGACTAAAAATATATATATAAGGATTTGGCAGAACAATGGAAAGTGTTAAAACATTTTTAGGAAAAAGCGAGTGCTGCTGCGAAACTGAAATTAGTGCTATCAGAAATGTTCAGATAGAACATGCGTTTGATACTTTCCATAATTTTCATCATCAAATTTGTGAGTATATTTTGGATACTTCTACATTCAGCTGATTCATTTCACGCGAAACAGTTTTTCACACTATTGGAAAAGTTGAAGGCGACAATTGTTCACTTATTACGCAGTACCCTTTCTTAATCTTACTTGTTACTGAAGACTTTTGAGGAAAATCTGTCAGACGCATAGCAGTCCATTGAAAAGTTATATTAGGGGATGTGTTTCTCAGCGGACGCAATTTAATTTTTTTGATATATGGAGAGGATAAAGGTTAGCTCAAATCTGAGTTCGTGGCGTTGCAACCATTGTCCGGCGGCCGCCATCTTGAAAAAAGGTGCAAATGGTTTTTTTGTGCTTTATCTGACAAACAATCCACACCGCAGAAAATTCCAATCAAATTAAATTCGCTACAACTCTATTTCCAGTACTCTCCATCGTGAAATCAAAAAAAAATATAGTTATGAATATAGTGAATGTATATATATATATATACAATTTTAGAACAACAATATATATAATAGATATAATAGATATATATATATATATATATATATATATATATATATATATATATATATATATATATATATATATATATATATATATATATATATATATATATAAACAAAAAGGAAGTTCTTGGGTAAAGCAGCAAGCAAAACGTGTACTCTTTCAACACTATATTTCCTGAAAGAGTACACGTTTTGCTTGCTGCTTTACCCAAGAACTTCCTTTTTGTTTCCTAACAAGTCAGCAAAGACTTCCTATCTACTATATATATATATATATATATATACAGTGTGGTCCACTAAGTCTGCAACAAATGTTAAACTTTTTTATTATCGATTTCTCAGAAAATTTTATTCTTGACAAAAGTTGGTGCATGTTCCAAAACTATACCAAGTGTACCTGAAATGGCTTTATGACAATCACCATACAGGATAGGCCAAAAAATATAAATTTCGTTCAAGAGTAAAGTACCCTTATTTCAGAAAATATAGAAATATGTTGAGGAGAAAAGTTGCCTAGAATCAAAAGTTATGTTCAGATACGAAGTCATGGCCTGCTATTCGAATTTTTTTCTTTTGGAAAATTTTGAATTTGTATGATACATATTTTTACTATTTTGATTCAATATGTATTTGAAGTAGCTACAATCAAATCGGTTTGGAGTAATTCTCATCAAATTAAAGTGCATTTGTATAATTTACATGGATTTGTATTTTTTTAGGTGACCGTCAACTTCTTGTTTGTTGCAACGATATTTAACAGAACTCTAAAATAACACAAATACTTTTTTTAACGAGGCAAATACTTTACTAACTACATAAAAATATTTGTGTTATTTTAGAGTTCTGTTAAATATCGTTGCAACAAACAAGAAGTTGACGGTCACCTAAAAAAATACAAATCCATGTAAATTATACAAATTCACTTTGATTTGATAAGAAATACTCCAAACCGATTTGATTGTAGCTACTTCAAATACACATTGAATCAAAATAGTAAGAATATGTATCGTACGGGGGTAATTCAAAATTTTCCAAAAGAAAAAAAAAATCGAATAGCAGGCCATGACTTCGTATCTGAACATAACTTTTAATCCTAAGCAACTTCTCTCCTCAACATATTTCTATATTTTCTGAAATAAGGGTACTTTACTCTTGAACGAAATTTAAATTTTTTGGCCTATCCTGTATGGTGATTGTCATAAAGCCATTTCAGGTACACTTGGTATAGTTTTGGAACATGCACCAACTTTTGTCAGGAATAAAATTTTCTGAGAAATCGACAATAAAACAGATTCCCATTCGTTGCAGACTTAGTGGACCACACTGTATATATAGTTATGAAAATAGTTGGACATTTTGAAACAAATTCTTCTTTCGGCGCAAACAATTTTTCTCTAGTCATTTCACAAATGAAAGACATCAATACATTTCCATAGAGGAGGTATCAAAGAATAATTTCCACTATATATTTTTCTGAAGTTGACCGTGTTCTCAGATACTCCTTGGCAAATGGTTTTCGAACTTCATCTGCCAACAGAAAATTCAAAGGAGCATCTTTCGTTGAAATTCTGTTACTTCAGTTCAATTACTTTTTATCGTAAAATCGAAAATAAAAAAGTTATGAATGGAAATTGTTGAAATTTTTTTAACGAATTCTGTTTTCGACGCAATAATTTTTTCTCTACTCATTTCACAATAAAAAAACATCGAAACATTTTTACAGAGAGGGTTTCAAGCAATAAGTTTCACTATGACTGTTTGTAATTTCGTTCATTTACTGGAGTTTTACAACGCCCCGAAGTTGACCATAATCTCAAATAATCCTTAGGATCCATGTGTGTGTGAATGGTTTTTGCGCATTATCAATTCATCCTACAGAAAATTCAGGGGAATATTTTTGGTTGCAAATTAATCCTTTTTATCGTTAAATCGAAAATAACGGACAAATTTTCGGCGGAATATTATATAGGATTATAGAATCAGTTTCTTATTACCTTTTTATTTTCCATATAAGTTACAATTCTTTTAACATTGTAATTTTATTATTGATTAGTTATCGACTTTGTCCCCTATCATGAAATTTTTGCTTTGTTCCATTGGTTTTTAAAATAATTCCTAATCCAATTGGACAATTACGATGATCCTATATATGCAGGTAAGGAAGGCCCCAAGTAACCGTTTAGGAATGGAAACGGCATTATCTGTTCAACTATCACCATAATAATGGTAACATACAATATGTACATGTATCTGCGGAACAGTTTTTTTGCTCGATCAAGCAAGGTTTTCACTGCTTTCGCCTTTACACTGCTCATTTTAATTTTCCCTATGCGTTTCTCACAAATACATTAATCACTCATGATTGAATATTACAATGTGCACGTTTAAAAAAGTCAAAATGCTTATCACAAAATTCAAAATCTTGCCCACAGAACTTAAAACCGTACCTGCTAAACTCAAAATACTTTTTACAATCAAATACGTGAGCATAACTGGAAGAATAAGTAGAGGGAAAAAACTAGCTGCGTCTTCTAGTACCGATAATGATAATAATAATAACAATAATAGTAACAGCAGGCAAATGTTTTTTGGTCCCCAAACAGTGACCTGGGCCTTTCTTGCCCGCGTGGGAATCTCGTTTATGTATGTACACTCGGATTAGAAATTAGGCCAATTATTCATTTCAGGAGTATCTGCGAATACGATAAGTTCGGAGCGCTGTAGAACTTTAATGAATGAACCAAATTATAAATTTTTTTAGTGAAAATTATTCGCTAGAACACCCTTTATATAAACGTTCTGATATCATTTTATTGTAAGATGACCAAAGGAAAAATTATTGAGCAGAAAAGAGAATATGTTCCAGAATTTTCCTTCCTTACTTTGTTATTTTTCATATTAGGAAAGTACCGAAAATAAAGTTGTAGAGAATTTTCAACAAAAGTTGCTCCTTTAAATCTTCTGTTGGATAAATAGTTTGGCAGCATTGACAGTAACATTCCAATGGCATATGGATTAGACACATTATACGTATGAATAGGGCAGCCCAAATTCCCATCAGGGGGCCAATCCTCAAGTTAAATTAAAATAGGCAATTTCGTTGCCCATTTTGTACAAAGAAATTGAAAATTGCCTCATTAGATCTGAAGGTGATAAAAAATAACAATGAACCATTTACTTCACAGGAGTAGTACTTTCAATATAGGTTACAAAACCAAATATTTCCATTCTACAGGAAAGTTTCAGAACGGTTGTTTATTTTTGGTTAGTTGAGATTGATCGAACGCAGTACTCATACGAAAAGATACAACATCGGAATGAAAAAATCAGGAATCAGTTCAAAATAGTCCAGTTACTGTTAAAATGATGGGCGGTTATAAGGGTATGAACATGAAACTGCACATATCAAAGATGACATTAACTCGTTAGGTGTCTCTGTTTCCCTTTGAAGTTATACTTTGTTCCACTCCCACTTGTGAATATGCTGTTTTCTTTATATTTCACTAAACGGATAAGTAGGCGATTCCAGTCAACTGAATGGATATGATTTCATATCCACACAAGGTGGGATATGAATTCCACCAATCACAGAAAACAAAATACTTTATTACCAGGGTTAACCTTTCGGAAACGTCACAATTCTGATCTGTTTTACTACGAATACTAAGTTTTTTCATTTGAGCATAAATAAATGAACAAATCTGAAATATTCTCCAGTTTATTGAGTTAAGTTTGAATTGTCACAACTGATGTTTTTCCTTGGAGAATACATTTACTCTTTACACCAATAATTAACTGAAATTGTACAGTCCTAGTGGTTAGAGCGTAAGCTCTCTGAGACAATCCACTTTATGGTCGTGGGTTCGAGTCTCACCAAAACCTACTTTTTTCAATTTGACATCACTGAAAGAATTAAAATTGATTATCAATACGATACACGTGAGTTCTGAATTATTCACCTGGTCGAAGGAAAAATCAACTGTACAACTCGAATGTAATTGGCCATATCCACTCTCGTTGTACAAATTAGTGTTGTTCTACATACTGCTTGGTTGATACCTCTCTGGTTTAGTCTTGAACAAAAAAAGAAAAATCATGGTGTTGAAACAGTAATAGAGAGAAAGGATATGCACATTGAACAGATATTGGAAAGTATATAATGAGAATTTTATATATTGTTTTTATATTTAATAAATCGTGCCAAACATATATTAACGATTCGGTAACTTGTAACGTGGTAATTCCAGCACGGTAGCCCTGCGGGGGGGGCAAACCTTACCTTAAAAATGAATTGAATTCATAAATTAGAAATTCATCACAAATGAATGAGTAGAAGTCACCAGCTCTACTCTTATCGATTCACAAGTCGTTTTGATAATTGCAAAACGAAACATGAATAGGTTTCCTTGTCAGACTTTAGAACGGGTTTTAAAATGAGTTTTTCTCTCAACCAGCAGAGGTCCCCCTCGAACGTTAATCGTCAGAAGTCGAAACTTGTGCGAGCAATGCATTTACGAGGTCTTACTTGTGAACGTGTGAATCTCAGCACGATGATTCCGTGGCGGGAATTAACCTCAGTGTCCTGCTCGAGAGACGTTGCCAACCTTTATTGTTTGAAGGGTATTTCTGTTGAGGAGTAGTGTTTGATAAGACATCTTTTGTTGTGAATATTCAAATACCTTCTCACCTCTTCACGAAAAAAAAATGGAAAATTTAGGTCTTCAGTAAATTTACAGTTTTTTTTCTGAAAACGAAAAAACTAGAACGAAAATTTGACGTCTTCTTCGAATATTTTCCATATAGCATAACTTCGTTTTTTATAACTCATCTATCAATATAAGTGAGAAATGGTGATATAGAAAAAAATTATTGATGATATTTCAGCATTTCATCTTGTCACTGACTTACTATTTTTTTGTAATTGGGAAACTTCGGCGGTACATAACTTTTCTATGGAATATTCTGTCACCTTTGCTCTCCTAAAATATCATCAATCATCCTTGCCTTGGCATTTCCATCACAGCTGGTAGATCTGATTAGTACATGTTGCCCACCCCTTGGTTGTGTGTGATCTTGGAAGCCTCCTGAGTCTCTCTCTCAGTGATCGTTTCCATATAAAAATAAGTCTTAGAACCTTCAGAAAATGAATTCCTCTTTGAAAATGACTCCGAAATGGGAGCCGAAACGTCGACCGACTCGAAATTATATATATATATATATATATATATATATATATATATATATATATATATATATATATATATATATATATGTCTGTGTGTTCGGATAGGTTTCCGCGGTCAGTTGTATGTTGTTGTTGAGTTCGGGTTGAACCGCGTCTGGAGTTTTGTTCTCGACGTTTCGGCTCCGATTTTGTAGCCATTTTCAAGAGTAAATGTGACTTCACGCTGAGGTCTCAATCTGCCTACTCCTCAGGTGTTGTCACAGGGTGCAAGGGGTTTGTGACTTGACGTCGGGGCCTCAATCTGCCTACTCCCCAGGTCTCGTCACGAGTTCTTTCTAGGGTCTCAATCTGCCTACTCCTTAGATCGAACTGAGGTATCGAGGGATGTTGGGCGGTATTTATAGCAGCGGATGCTGCTGAAGCACCGTCGGATGTCTTGGTGGGGATTGGGCATCTGGAAATCAGGGGTTTCCATGCAGTTGGAAGTCTCTGACTGTCGTCACGTTTATTTAAGCAGGAAGGTCGCTTCTCGATTTCGATGGCCTCGCGAATTATACGAGCTTGTAGTGTTTTTGCTGTGGCGATGGTCTTAGTGTTCTCAAAGTCTATGTTATGTCCTGTCTCTTGATGATGTTTGGACAGAGCTGAAGATGGGTCTGATTTTCGGACAGCAAGTTGATGTTCGTATACTCTACTTGTCACACGTCTGTTGGTCTGGCCTATATATGTTCTATGGCAATCAGAACATGGTATTTCATATATACCCTGTGATTTTTTAACGATTTTGTCCTTGGGGGAGCGGAGGAATGTGGAGATTTTATTGTTGGCTGTAAATATCGTTTTTATGTCCTGTTTTTTGAGAATTCGGCTGATTTTGTCAGTAACTCCTTTAATGTAGGGAAGGAAAGCTTTGTGGAAAACGTTGTTGTCTGTTGGGGCTCTGGGAATGGAGGGAGAAGTTTGATGGCGGCGGATGGATCTGTCAATTTGATGGTCTGTGAATCCATTTTGAAGAAGGGCTGATTTGAGTTGGGCTAGTTCCTGTGGTTTGTTATGGAGGTCAGTGAGGTTGATAGATCTGTGAAAGTGGAATGAATTTCGTACATATGACGAGGACTGTTCTGCAAGGGGTTGGAGAGTATTTGCAAGGTGTTTAGCAAGGTTTTGTGTTGGGGAACCGAAAGCACTGACAATGGGGCGAAGAGGAACATTGGGTTTGTGTATTTTTGGGAGACCATATATGCGGGGTGTGCGTGAGGATTTTTCTCGGGGGGTGAGAGCTTTCTTGGTTTCGGTAGGGATATTGGAGTTGTTGATGAGGGTCCTGGTTTTCTTCTCAAGATAGGTCGTTGGGTCCCTGTCGGTGGGTTGATATTCAGGTGAATCGAGTAGTTTACTCATTTTATCAACATAGTCAGACGTGTTGAGGATAACGGTGGCGTTGCCCTTGTCTGCTGGGAGGATGATCAGGTCTGGGTTGTTGTGGAGACTTCTTAGAGACTCTCTGCCGGTGAGATATTGGATTTGATAAGTTTTGCCCTCCTTAGAGTGGTGGCGATGTCTTGTCGGGTTTCTTCAGCTATCATTTCAGGAAGGTGAGTAATAGCAGTTTTGATTTGGGTGATGAGCAATTCGGTTGGAATTGAAGTGGGAGTGATCGAGAAATTGAAACATTTGGATAAAATGTTGTGGGCATCTTTGTCCAGAGGGGTGTCGGAGAGATTGTGAACTAGGACTGGGGGGTTGGGTGTTGATGGATTCGGGGTGTTGGTATTCAGGAGAACTGATAGTTTTTTCTTGTGGGTCTCGGTTTTTTGTGTGCTGATATGGTCTGCTTTCTCTTGAGAGATTCTGAGAAGTGTGTCCCAGATGAGTGGATGGATTTTGGCGAGTAATAGCGTGCCGTAGCATTGGTATAAGGACATATTGTTGGAGTGAAGGTTGCGTCTGATGTCGTGGTTGGTCTGGCCTACATATGTTCTATGGCAATCAAAACATGGTATTTCATATATACCCTATAATTCGTTGACGATTTTGTCCTTGGGGGAGCGGAGGAAACCAACACACACAAACCGATACTTCAACGCAAACTCCCACCATCATCCAGCACAAACCAATTCCGTTGTAAATTCCCTCATCCACAGATCTATCAACCTCACTGACCTCCATAACAAACCACAGGAACTAGCCCAACTCAAATCGGCCCTTCTTCAAAATGGATTTACAGACCATCAAATTGACAAATCCATCCGCCGCCATCAAACTTCTCCTTCCATTCCCAGAGACCCAACAGACAACAACGTTCTCCACATAGTTTTCCTTCCCTACATTGAAGGAGTTACTGACAAAATCAGCCGAATTCTCAAAAAACAGGACAAAAAAACGATATTTACAGCCAACAATAAAATCTCCACATTCCTCCGCTCCCCCAACAACATAATCGTCAACGAATCACAGGGTATATATGAAATACCATGTTCTGATTGCCATAGAACATATGTAGGCCAGACCAACAGACGTGTGACAAGTAGAGTATACGAACATCAACTTGCTGTCCGAAAATCAGACCCATCTTCAGCTCTGTCCAAACATCATCAAGAGACAGGACATAACATAGACCTTGAGAACACTAAGATCATCGCCACAGCAAAAACACTACAAGCTCGTATAATTCGCGAGGCCATCGAAATCGAGAAGCGACCTTCCTGCTTAAATAAACGTGACGACGGTCAGAGACTTCCAACTGCATGGAAACCCCTAATTTCCAGATGCCCAATCCCCACCAAGACATCCGACGGTGCTTTAGCAGCACCCGCTGCTATGAATACCGCCCAACATTGGCAGATTGAGACCCTAGAAAGAACTCGTGACGAGACCTGGGGAGTAGGCAGATTGAAGCCCCGGCGTCAAGTCACAAACCCTTGCCCCCTGTGACAACACCTGAGGAGTAGGCAGATTGAGACCTCAGCGTGAAGTCACATTTACTCTTGAAAATGGCTCTATCACCTCCCGTACCAGTCGTCTATGTTAACCCTGGTTGGGGACAATCAATTTAGCATTTTCAAACAGAATCCTGTGGTCACCCCCACCCAGTGCGTGTTCCGCCAATCCGAATCGAAACGTTTAGTCACCGAAAATGAGTAAGCCTCTGAAGTAGCTGGCCACTCGCGCTAGCGAAATGTTAGGAAGAAATTCCAAAGAACGACGGCCTTCAAGCTCGAGGAAAAGTAGTTATACTTGTTTGAAATCATCCTCAACACCCATATTTCGATTCTCATTCAATTCAAAAATAATATGAAGATGAATTCTTAGAATGAACTCTAGAGTTCAATCTGAGTAGTGGGCAAATTGGGAGATTGAGAGCTCAGAGAGAAATTTCTACTATTCAGTGGTGACCGAAGTGGTCTGAGCCGAGGGTGTAGTTATTTTCTGATGCCAGCCCATAAACCTACTGTGTAGGTATAGTTCGGATTGGCCTAAACGAATAATTTTCAGATTCTTGCTTGAATGTGGTTGACAATGTTCCTTGCTGAGTGGTATTGGTTCGGACCTTCATTGTCAATATCAACTCTATTGAAACCTGTTATAAAAACTCACAAGTTGTCATAAGTAAAAAAGTCAATTGAACCAATACATCCCGAATACTGCTCTTATTAAGTGAAGGTTCAACTGAGCTCGGATTGATCGCCAAGTAACGAAAAATCTGATTGGCATTTGCATTCAGCAGAGAAGGTTTTTACAATATAGGTTCGTCGATTTTTCGATAATGAAACAAAAAAGCTTCTGGTACCATTATTATTCTTCTTCGTGGTCAGTTTTTCAGGTTCTATGAACTTGAAGGAAGTCGTATAAGAATAATCAACATGGAGTTTTCCGTTAACCAGCTGACGCCCCTTATGAACGTCAACCCTTGAAAGTCGAAACTTGTCCGAGGAAAGAATTAACAAGACTTTATCTTTTAACGTGTGAATCCCAGCACGAAGGTTCTGCGGGATTTGAATCCCGATCTTTTGCCATTTTCCCTTCTGAACATCGAATTATATCGCCCAAATTGCTGGTGTAGATGACATCGTACGTCCCCAAAAATAAGAAATATAAGTATGCTTCAGAGAACTTTCAATTACTCAAAATAATCAGTACATGGAAAGGTTGTTTAACTGGATCAACTTTTGTATCTAACAGGTCATGTCAATATTTGAAAGTCGTTCATCATGATAAGGTATATTTACGTGAGAATGAAAAACAGCTTTATCATTGGAGTTATAATATATAATAATTGCCAAAATGAACAGCCGCATAACTCTAACAATCTGAAAGCCAACTCAAAGTCTGTCTTCAATACCATAGAAATATTTAAACAGTTTTCTCGGAGCATTTTAGTCTGGTTCACAAAATCCAATTCAGTGAACTTCTGTCCAAGGGCACCGAAAATTATGATTCAGGATTCATTCGATTTGGGATGAAACTTTATGAAAAATTCCATTGGGAGCTCGAAAAAATGGCAAAAGTCATAAACAATTGAGTTAAAAAAGGGGGGTTTGTTTTTATGAAAATATCTCGGAAATTATTAAAGATATCCAAAATTTGGAAAAACATCCTTAAGGGAAGGAAATATCCTAAAAAAGTCTACTTCCCGGAACTCCATCACCCATACTTATAATTTTAATTTTGGGGAGAAAATAGCACTGAAAGCATGTGATGCGTTCCGCATGCCCTGACCGATATGGACCTCTGATATAAAAATAATTACAAACCATTTAATATCATTATTAAGGAAAAACAATCACATACCTTCCGAACACTTCAATGAACGAAAATCCATGGAAAAAAATCCCGGTAATGATTTTATTATATGTACACTTGTTAATTAACTAATTTTTACAAGTTGCAAATTAACATAATAACCTTGATGATTGTAAACTAAAAAACTCGAATTTTTCTCACTCCTTGGAGCTTATCTTGAGAAGCTTTGAAAGCGATCCCCGTTGGAAAAATTGAAAAATTCTGATCTTTCAATGATCAAAAATGTTAAAAAAATGAAAAACTTGATTGATCCCAATCCAATTATTTTCCTTCAAATGTGGATGTAACATTCCTAGAAGTTTGTTGAACGTTTTCTAGTCCATTCTGCAATATCGAAAAAATATTGATGGGCCCTCTTGCATTCCGTGAAAATGGTGATCAAAATCTTGCAGATTTCACTTTCCGTTAATTGGACGACACTACCACCTTCTATTACGGCCACCTTTTATTTCGCCTTCGTTTTAAATAAAGGGTTTAATATAACACAACTGTACCAAATAAAGCAATATTCGAATATTGTTCTAGATCCATCATTTATATTTATTATTTCAGGTGAAAGTTGCATACGTTGCCCATTTAACTGTTTAACAATAAAATTTGCGAAGATATGTTGACTTGCACCTGATTGGTTGGAATTCCTACGCAACTCCGACCGTCTGTGTTGACTTACTATTTGACGTCAACTCTATGGCTGAATCCAGACAGATCCGAAATCCGATCGTACGACGATACGATAGCTTTCTGATTGGTCTTAATTTAAATTATTTTGACCAATCAGAAAGCTATCGAATCGTCGTACGATCGGATTTCGGATCTGTCTGAATCCAGCCTATATGTTATGCGTTATGCAAAAGTGTCTGTGATGGCCTTAAGCAAATGAAGCTGTCAAGAAGAGAAGCTCAGTATTGCTGAATAACTTGAACATCATGAATGCTAGGAGAATTAATTCAATAGTTTCTTACAATAAATTCTTCACCGCAGTAGCAGCATTGGTATTGACTGTTTGGATTTCGTGTTGAAAATAGGGTCAGCACATCGCTTGCCTAGTCGTTACAACACTGCGCAACTGATCTTATCATGTAAAACGGTTTCATGAAATGATATCTGGTGGAGCAATGTGCCGTTGGAAAAACTATTTCATTCAATTTTTCGAACAAGCTCATTGGTGATGAACAAAATTTATATGTATATATATGTATATATATATATATATATATATATATATATATATATATATATATATATATATATATATATATATATATATATATATATATATATATATATATATATATATATATATATATATATAGAGAGAGAGAGAGAGCGAATTCGAAGTTCCAATAGAACCGCGTCTATAATTTCTAGTCGGTCGACGTTTCGGCCGCAATTTTGCACATATATTTATCCAACCTTGTAGTAGACCTTCCGTTTCCAGCATAACTGAAAAAACAGCCTGTTTATAGATATGAATATGTTGGGATATTATTATCATCTATTGATTAGAAATCGTAAGAAAAAAGGTTGGTAATTATTTTCGAATCATTCTTGATGTACTTGCTATTTCAAGGTTCAAAAATACTATATAATAACATAGTTTGTAGATTTACGTACTCGTTCATATAAATTCCATGAAGGTGATGAATTATCTGGATGCGATTTGTTTTTTTCATTATTTGAAAAATATAGCGAACTTTGCCGAAGAGAAAATTCTTGATACAATTCTTCTTTGATCAAGATAATTTTCAAAACGGTTTAACAAAACTTGCTTTGAAAACTAATACTTCTCAATTAGCTATGAAATTGTAAAGAACATTTAGTTTTTTGTTAACATTTTATCTGTTTTAATGAAAGACATTTCATTATAAATAATTTTCCAATGGATTGGTAGTTTTCTCCATATATTAAAATAAAATTCTCAAAACAACTATATATTCCTTTTCGAAAGGAAATGCTTCTTGAGTTATTGACAAATTTGTCTTCTGAACTCGGGAGAGATACGGCTATAGCCTAAGAGCCGGCGATCGCCAGACTTTCGTTATTTTCTAAAAGCTGAAAGTTCATCTGCGCGTGTCCCCAACAGAGGTGAAAACAATCAGCGACTGTGGAGTTTGGATCTTGGTTGCTTGGCCAGGAATCAGACAGCAAAGATTCTTATCCAAGTCATGTGTTTTCTTATATATTTCTTACGAATGTCGTAGCTTCAAGCGCACATTTTCTTGATTACTTATACATAACGTCAAAAGATGGCAAGCAATTCAGCAACAGATGTGAAATAATTTCATCAATATCTCAGATCATTCATATTTTTTTAAGTACTTTCAGGATTGAACTATTATTTTCCGTATAAACTTCTATTGTTAACACTCCTGTGAAGCTTCATCATCTTTCTGCCAATATTTCAGTCAAACCATTTTATCGAACTGACAAATAGATATCTGCACCTACTTTACCCTTCAGAAAAGATAAATTTCTCTTACATTGACAAGTAAACAGAAATATCGACATTATAGGCAAGATGGCGTCACATAAACCCTTCAAATACTGTCGAACGTAAGTATAATTGTGATTTAATGAAGTTGAGGGGTGTCTGGCAGGGGGTTGAAACCAGAGTAAGTGTCTGGCAATGGATGATGTGATTTCTAATATCATTCCGAAGAAGATATGAAAAAGCTGAGCTTTATACTTTGACGAAAGTGAGGTACTATTTAATACGCTTTTGCTACCTGGTATCTGAAGAAGTAACTATCATCCAAACTTCATAGTCGCTGATCGTTCTCACCTGTGTTAGGAGAATTCGCAGAGAAACTTTCAGCTTTTATAAAAATAACGAAGGTCTGGCGGACGCGGGCTCTTGCTCTACTAGAATCATTCAGTTTTTTTTTTAAACACTCATCACCTTTCAGGTTGAGTTGATGTACGAATCTATCATTACCAGATTCATTCAAACACATAATGCAATTGTTGATTGAAATGTGTTATTATTCAAATAAATATTATGCATGTTTTTTTTTGAATTCTGTAGAAAATTAAACACAAACTTTCAACAGAAGGTTCTGTATGAATATGTGAAACATCGAAAATATCATTTTCAAAAATTTTTTCCTTTGGAAAAAATAATTATATATGATTACATGAAAAATCGAAAAACTTAATCATTATATAGTATTACTTCTGAATATCAAAACAGCGATAATATTGAAGATGGATTTGAAAAACTAGCCTCTGTTTTAGATTTCGAATTTTTTTTATAGCATTGATAAAATCAATAGATGATAGATAACGACACATTATATGAAACACCGGAACGTATAAACCTCGTGATGGCTAGTTTTAGTAAGGAGAAGTGATTTTGATTGCTTTCCTTCGAGACTTGTCCAAATATTAACTGAAACTTCAAAGAAATGTGCTCATATCCAATGAGATCATTTCATGGTGAAAAGATACTATGTTTTTTCCAGCGATACATTGTTATTCCAGATGTTTGGACACAGTTGTTCTTTCAAATCGTTAAATCGATAGTCAAAAATAGTAAATTCACGTGTAAGGATCAGTTTCATAGTGTTAACCCAGCCATGCGCGGAGCTTTATTTGAAACCCGAACTCAAAATCGGTGGTGACTTTTTATCAGAAAATTTACGATCCGAGGATTTTTTAAAGGATTTTTTTTGCATTGACGATTTTCGAAAAATTCGCAATATATTGAAATCCAAACTTCATTCTCTCCACAAGGATACCCAAGTTTCTGAATATTTTCATTTCTATTATCAGCAGTGCTTGAATTATTTCCGTATTTTTTTGTCGACATCACGAATATTTTGAAAATTATCCCGAGTCAAAGTGCCGAACTCGAACGTTACGAATATCATTCTCTGCTCACGTCGAAAGATTTCCAATATAATTCGCTCTAGTCCACCCCTTGGCAAAAATTCCGATGAATACCTGGGTAGCCATGGTAGCGCGAGAAGAAATACGCATTTCATTTGCCGAATGTGGTGTGATATTTTCACAAGTGCTTCAAAATTACCGATAATTTTCCATGAAAGCATGTTGTCTAAAAACTACAGGAGTTCATTTTCATATTTTGTCGAAAGCAAAATATGAAAATAACCGAATGCAGTTTTTTTACTGACAATACGCTTGAATGGAAAATTATCAGATTTATTTTGATGCACGAGTGTAATTCGGTAGAATATTTCCGGAGTTAAAACAACGACGTTTAAAATTCAGTATTTATGCCTGTCAAGATGACAAATGTACATTTTAACAATCGTTACTATAGATACACGGACCGAGCGGGTATTTTTCGATACCTACCGGGTATTTACCAGCCCGAAACTGTCCCGCCGGAAATTTTTATCGCTGTAATTGATCGAAAATGTCCCGCCTCATATCAGATTTTTAACATACGATGGAAATATTCACTAAAACTAAACTTCGATAAAGTCATTTTCATAGGGTATAATGATTTCCCACTGTCTAACAATGTGATAATACCTCGAACATGACTCGAAGTCACCACGTCTATACCACGTAACTCCTTCTTTTCCAAGTCGTCTCCGTGGCGTAGAGCGCATAGAGGGTGTTTTTAATGTGTGTAAGTATTGTAACTGTTTATTGTATTTGAGTGTATTCATATATGCTTTTATTTCGCAAGTTTTTCGGAGTTGAGGGCCGTGTTTTGGAATTTTGAGTTCCGGAGCTTTCGGCTGCATCTGCGGCAGCCATCTTCAGCGGCGTGGTCTTAGTTGAACTCATTCCTGTGAGTCTAATGGCCATTAGTCATAGTGTTTATTTTCAGGTTAGTAATCGGCTAGAACATGTGAGTGTAGGTGAAGTTCTCACTTTTGAATGAGATGAATCACGACTGATCAATCGAACAAATCCGAACTCTTTTTTGCCGATATATGTATTGTATCATACGGATAACGATTTATGCTCGTATTGTTTTCGAATATTGGATCGATATCCCCGTATGTTCACATTTGTTTTTTTCATGGCCACATTTACAATAATAAAACACTGTTTTCGTAATACTGAATCAATATTCTCATAATATATGTGTGCTACTCGAGTTTTCACGTCCGCACTGTATTCGGAAGATTCATGCGTCAATTTTTATTCAATGGATGCATTTTTCACCGCTGATTTGAGTCACTATTATCGAACAAGCTTATAATAATGAAATTGGCTCTCAAAACGTAAACAAGACGAGTATTTTATACAGGAATCAAGTAATTTTTTATTTTCCCTTAGGCAGATTCAAACAATTAAACAATATGCAGCCTGGTTTGGAAATGTCTGC
The DNA here is from genome assembly GCA_032362365.1 of Zygogramma bicolorata. Taxonomy (NCBI): domain Eukaryota; kingdom Metazoa; phylum Arthropoda; class Insecta; order Coleoptera; family Chrysomelidae; genus Zygogramma; species Zygogramma bicolorata. The sequence goes on from JAVJAQ010003729.1 coordinate 335,809, forward strand.
ATTCAAAAGAAAGCTTTGAGGAGAAAACTGAATGGCTGGCATTCCACATTTGTATATATTCCAAATCGATTCTAATTTTTCTTCAGATTGTGGTAGGTTCAACAACCACAAGGAAAATCACTTTCAAACATGTGAGAATTCCAGTATCAAATAATCAGGGCTATTCACCAAGTAAAGTGGTTATCGCAGTTGCTAACCGTCGTAGCAACTCTGCCATAATGACGATGGTGAGCTGTTTTTCCTTAACAAGATATCTGAAGCAGTTGCCTGCGAACCACTACTCACAGCAAATGGTCATTATAGTAGCAAGTTAACTTGAAAAGTGAATACCAATTTCGTGCTTAGCAACTGACCTTGAACATAACGACAATTTTTAGTCGCTATCCATAACAACTCTGCTTAGTGAATAGCCCTGAATATATTGAAACTTGATTTCATTGGATTTTGTCTCGATGATACTTCGCAAACAAACCGGATAGCCTCACTGTGAAAAATGTATGCAACTTATCTGCCCCTTTCCACGAATACTTCCATGTTCGTTGTTTTCCTAGACAGACCAGCTTTGGAATTTCTTTCGAATGGAGGTGTTTTTCTAAAAGTTGACATGTTTCAAAAATACGAATATAAATGAAGAACAAAAAACTGAAAAAATTATGAAGGGTGCTGGATCCATCCAATAATTTATGATTCGACATCTTTTGTTGACTTTCCTCAGTCTGAAATGAAGAAATAGAGATAATTGACAAATTATAGCGAACAGACTCTGACAGGGTGATTTTTGACGGATGAATAATATTCCCGAAAAACAACCCATCTACCTTTTCTATTTCGGTTATACGATTATAAGAAAAGAATACGACCAATATTGCATCAGTAGTTACTTTACAACTGTAGAATGTGAAAAGAAATTTCGATTCGGGCCACGTAATTTGTCTCAAAAATATGCCCTTAAAATGAATCCACTGCAGGAACATAACTGACTGATATATAACAGAAGACCCTGTATGATGATGATCTGTCTCAATTAGAGATCAACAGAGTGCCATACACATTATGTCAATATTTGTGTATGATCATGTGTTAAAGTTCTGAGAAAGAATAAACCGCTTGATTATTACAATGGCATTCTTATCTAAGAATCGTCAGAAATCCATGTCACGCACATAGTGGAAAATGAATAACCCTAGAGATAAACTAAAAATAGTCAATGCTTATTGATCATTACATTAATTCTCGTGAAATGGGGCATTGGAATTATTACTTGACCGAGGCAACTTTCGCAAGGTTCTTTAAAATTTCTGAGGAGCTCTGGAAATAATCTACTCAACTCTTATTTTACGATCATACAAAAGTAGCACTAAGCATTTGAAAAAAAATGAAAAAATTCAAAATTGATATACGGAGGTAGAATGATGGCTCATTTCGAATCAATCGTCGAAGTGCTGTCAGGGTCATCTTTATTTTTTTCATGTGATATCTTCAATTCATAGGGGTGGAACTTAGGTCTTCTGAGGTACTTCTTGACGGTGGTTGTTGAGACATCATTTTCATGAGCAACTATTATTGACAACGAAATAAAAGTAGAGCTGTGGTTCCAGCTTCATCTCCATGATTAAGACAATTTGCTTGTTATTGGTGACAGTATCCACTGTCGAAATATAATACAGTGTTTGAAGGAAACACTTTTCACTTGCTGCTTTACGTAATATCTTCCTTCCCCACATATATTTTCACTATAACCAATCTTTGACCCAATCATAATTGTTTGGTGGTTCAATGATTACCCCCTATCTAACATGTGATATTGCCACGGACATAACTTGAAGTCACCCCATCTATACCACGGAACATTTAAAACCGGAGATGGGGAGTTCAATCCAGTGGGTCAGATGAAGACAGCTAATTAATTCGACGCAGGACACTTGAAATTCCTCATACTCCAGTCATTACGTCGGAAAAATCGGGTTAGAAATGCAAGTGAACCGAGAAAGCCAAATTGTAGATATTATGTTGGAGGGGGCTAGAAAAGCTTAAGTTCAAATTGTCGACCAAAATAACCTTGTGGGTTTTTCGCCATCTTGAAAAAGGGTTGAATTTATGTTTTTTTTCATCATTACTCGGTTCCCCGTTGAGATACGAAAATTTTTATTGAGTACTTTTTTGTTGCTTTTTGCACGATCTACAATTAAGGTGCTATACATTTTTCACGTATCGATCATCGTTATCGAGATATCGATGAAAAAAAACATAAATTTGGGAAGAAAATATTGTTTTTCGCTATTTTCTTTTTTCTCGTGAAAGATATCAAGAAATGTTCGAGATGAAACTTGTAGAGCGTGTCCAGACCTAAAAATTCGTTTTTTTATTTTTTATTTCCGACAGAAGTTACGACCTCTAGCGCGCCACAAAGTCAGTAAGACTGTGTCCGGTTTTTATTTAGCCGCTCGCCCGGTTCTATCCACACGTCAAAATGGAGGAATGGTTGTTCAGGAAATTATTGCAATACAAAATAAATTAATAAACCAGCCAAATTCTATATCAAATACATGAAATTTATTGATCAAATAATTGTTATGCAGCAAAAATAATAATTACAGGCAGTAATTTTTTTCACACGTTTTTCGGCGTTTTGATGGTCCTGGCTGTTTAAACTTCTCCTCGGTAGACTCTTCGAGTCGTGAAACTTCTTCAATCGCAGGAAATCACCCATTTTCGCACAAACTTTCAAATACGTATGCTCGCTTCAAAAGACTCGAGACAACTGACTGGAATGCTACAAAAAGGAGCAGATGTTTCGGCACGTACACGAAAAAAAACTCTAACGGACGCCGTATAGACGCGCTCTATGGTGAGACGCACATTGCAGCGTCGGGCGCGCTGAGGCCGACTTTGTGGCGCGCTAGAGGTCGTAACTTTTGTCGGAAATAAAAAATAAAAAAATGAATTTGTAGGTCTGGACACGCTCTACAAGTTTCATTTCGAACATTTCTCGATATCTTTCACAAGAAAAAAGAAAATAGCGAAAAACATTTTTTTCTCCCCAATTATGGTTTTTTCATCGATATCTCGATAGCGATGATCGATACGTGAAAAATGTATGAAACCTTAATTGTAGATCGTGCAAAAAGCAACAAAAAAGTGTTCAATAAAAATTTTCGTATCTCAACGGGGAACCGAGTAATGATGAAAAAACCATAAATTTAACCCTTTTTCAAGATGGCGGAAGACCCACAAGGTTATTTTGGTCGACAATTTGAACTTAAGCTTTTCTAGCCCCTTCCAACATAATATCTAAAATTTAGCTTTCTCGGTTCATTTGCATTTCCAAATGTATATAATGACTGGCCTATCAGTGTATTTTCCTATTGTTGGTATGTTGGTCAAATTTCTCATGAATATTTTTGGGACACTTGTGTTAGATACCGTTTTGCTTCTGTATATAGTAATTGAACCTAGAGTTGAACTCGAATTGAAGCTACACTTAGTTCAATATTCGACAGCAATATAGATATATGTCGTTGTCTTTATTGGTACAATATTTTGAATGATATATCATCCAAAATAGTGACGTTCGGGTCTATTCAACTGATGTCACTTCATAGTTTCCATTAAATTCGAAATTATTCTTTCGTTGTTCATCTTATTCAACCTTGGAAATACTTCTTCACTCACATGTAACAACCAAATACTTTCCTGAAAAAAGACTGGCTACTGCGTGGTTTGAACTCCCTATCTCCGAATTGGAATGTTCCGTGGAATAGATGAGGTGACATAGAATTATGTCCAAAGCAACATCACATGTTAGAAAGGAGGTAATCTGAACAATTATGATTGGATCAAAGATTGGTTATAGTGAAAATATATGTGGGGAAGGAAGATATAAGGTGAAGCAGCAAGTAACAAGTGTTTCCTTTGAAAACTGTGTTATATTTCGACAGTGGATACTGTCACCAATAACAAGCAAATAGTTCGAATAATGGAGGCAATAACAGTCACTCATGAAAATTGAAATAAATGAAGATGGCCCTGACAGCACTTCGACGATTGATTCGGAATGAGCCATCATCTGACCCCCGTATATTCATTTCGAATTTTTTAATCCTTCTTCAAAAATGTTCAGGGCTACTTTTGGATGATCGTAAAATACAGAGTAGAGTATATTATTTCCAGAACTCCTCAATAATTTTAAATAACTTTAAAAAAATTGCCTCGATCAAGTAATGATTCCAATGCCCCATTTCATGATATTAAATGAAATGTTGAAAAAGCTTCGACTATTATCTCTTTAGCTTCTATGAATATTCATTTTCCATGTGCAAGACAAGAAGACATGAGAATTTATGATGATTCTTGGATAAGAATGTCATTGTCATAATCAAGCGGTTTATTCTTTCTCTGAACTCATGATCATACAGAAATATTGTCTATGGCTCTCTGTTGATCTCTAATTCAGAAAGATGTCTCTCGATACTGTTATATATCAGACAGTTATAATTTTCCCCATATTCTAGCCGATTACCTGAAAATAAACACTAGATGCTGCGGGACTTGAACTCACTACTACCTCCGTTTGGCAACTTTCCTCGTTCCCTCAATACTCTCTACCTACGCCACGGAGATGACTTGTGTGATGACGGAGTTACGTGGTATTGACAGAGAATGATTAATGATACATTTGGTAAAAGCCACGCCATCCCAAAGTGCCCCAACGAAAGCGTACAAAAATATTCTATTGCTTTTGCTCCAGTGAGTCAGATGAAGACAGCTAATCTATTCGACGTATGTCACTTGAATTTTCTTATTGTAGTTTCTTATTGTTGGTATATATTGTCAGATTTCTCAGTGTCGATGAAAATGCCCAAGTTCGATTGGGAAGTCACTGGACTCAACTTCTGTCAAGCGACTTCCAGATCATCGAAAGAAATTATGTCATTCGTTTTCAATAATTTGAATTGATTTTCACGTTTTCGTCTCGAAAAAGAAAAAAAAATATTTTCGAAAGCTCGACAAAAACAAAGAGAACAGCCTAATTCTCATATATATATATATATATATATATATATGGTGGTTTCTCCTCGATCGATATGGACACTACTTTATCCTTCTCCCAGAGGGACATCATATTCCTAAATACGAAGCTCAATTGCACGATGAGAATGAATGAGTGGTCCCTTTCCTCTGATCCTCAAAATTAACGCATATGCAATATTGATAAACTATATGAATATCTCGAAAATCGTATAACTGAATAATCAACATTCTCTCATTACATAAAATATATTGGGACAATGATAATCTATATATCCTCACTGAATACGTATTTTCAGGTTGATGTACAAAGTGATGAACAGAAGAGTTATGATGATAAGTATTGTTTTACAAATAAAGGGTTTGTTTGTATAAATACGAGACAATTTTATCAGTGCGTACTAACTGGAGATAGCTGGGAAATAATAGGACTACCACAATTTTGCCCAGAAGGACTCTGGTGCTCAGAAGATGAAGACTTGGAGTGTACAGAGCTCGATGAAGAACCTGTGAAAATAACAACAAGGTCACATACCACTAATGTCACCTCGACGATTAAAACTCAACCTACAACCGAATCAACGGTTAAGACATCCGTTGAAACTTCAGTTGCAACCAGTTCATTGGGTACGACAAGAGATCATAAAAATACTGGAGTTACCGAAAAACATGGCACCCCAACTGTCACCATGCCGGTTGTTATCAGTACTGAGAAAACCACAACTATAAAAAACATAACAGAAACTGATGTATCCACTATACCGACGCCTAAAACGCCCATAACGGATATTCATCTCGGAACTAGTACACATGAGACTACCATGCCTGTTGATATCAGTACTGAAAAAATTACGAGTACAAAAAGCGTTACAAAGGAAGATGATATATTTACTGTACCAACCACTTTGTTAACGTATATAACGACTGAGCCAACCGAGGTGAATATAACAACAGTGGGTACTGAAAAAACTGTGAGTCCATCAACTATACCAGGAATCACAACCGAGCAAAAAGAGATTTCGACAACTAAAAAAGTCGAAGAGACGTCTAGTGCTGCGCAAACAACAGCGACAACTATCGAATCAGAAGTACAAACCCAAAAAACCACTATGCCGGGAGAAATCGAAACGACTGAGCCAACAAAAGTGACTGTCACTACAGAGGCTTCTAAGACAACTGTGAGATCGTCAACTACACCAAAAATCACAACAGAAGAAGAGGTGATTTCGTCACGTGAGGACGTCGAAAGAACGTCTGATTCTAGGCCGAGACCTTCGACTACCGAATCAGGTGTCGAAACCCAACAAACAACTACGCCAAAGGAAATCGAAACGACTGAGCCAACCAAGTTATCTGTCACTACAGAGGCTACTATGACGACTATTAGACCATCAACTACAGCAGAAATAACAACCGAAGAAAAGGAGATTTCCACAAGAGAGGGAGTCGAACGAAGGTCTAGTTCTAGGCCCAGACCATCGACGAATACCGAATCAGAAGTCGAAACACAGGAAACCACTACACCGAAGGAAATCGAAACGACTGAGCCAACCAAGGTGACTGTCACTACAGAAGCTACCGGGACAACCGTTAGACCATCAACTACAGCAGAAATCACAACCGAAGAAGAGGAGAATTCGACAAGCGAGGGAGTCGAACAAACGTCTAGTTCTAGGCCAAGACCATCGACAACTACCGAATTAGAAGTCGAAACCCAACAAACCACTACTCCGCAGGAAATCGAAACGAGTGAGCCAACAAAGGTTACTATCACTACAGGAGCTGCTGAGACAACTTCACCAGAAATTACAACCGAAGAAGAAGAGATTTCGAGGAGTGATGAAGTCGAGCAAACGGCTAGTTCTAGACCAAGACCATCGACAACTACCGAATTAGAAGTCGAAACCCAACAAACCACTACTCCGCAGGAAATCGAAACGAGTGAGCCAACAAAGGTTACTATCACTACAGGAGCTGCTGAGACAACTCCACCAGAAATTACAACCGAAGAAGAAGAGATTTCGAGGAGTGATGAAGTCGAGCAAACGGCTAGTTCTAGACCAAGACCATCGACAACTACCGAATTAGAAGTCGAAACCCGACAATCCACAACTCCGCAGGATATCGAAACGAGTGAGCCAACAAAGGTTACTATCACTACAAGAGCTGCTGAGACAACCACACCAGAAATTACGACCGAAGGAGAAGAGATTTCAAGAAGTGATGAAGTCGAACAAACGTCTAGTTCTAGGCCACGACCATCGACAACAAACGAATCAGAAGTCGAAACCCAACAAACCACTACGCCGGAGGAAATCGAAACGACTGAGCCAACCGAAGTGACTGTCACTACAGAAGCTGCTGGGACAACCGTTAGACCATCAACTACAGCAGAAATAACAACCGAAGAAGAGGAGATTTCGACAAGTGGGGAAGTCGGACAAACGTCTAGTTCTAGGCCACGACCATCGACAACAAGCGAATCAGAAGTCGAAACCCAACAAACCACTACGCCGGAGAAAATCGAAACGACTGAGCCAACCAAGGTGACTGTCACTACAGAAGCTGCTGAGACAACTGTAAGACCATCAACTACAGAAGAAATAACAACCGAAGGAAATGAGATTTCGACACGTGGGGAAGTCGAACAAACGTCTAGTTCTGGGCCAGAACCAACCACAACTACCGAACCAGAAGTCGAAACACAGGACACCACTACACCGGGGGAAATCGAAACGACTGAGCCAACCAAGGTGACTGTCACTACAGAAGCTGCTGAGACAACTGTAAGACCATCAACTACAGAAGAAATAACAACCGAAGAAAATGAGATTTCGACAAGTGGGGAAGTCGAACAAACGTCTACTTCTGGGCCAGAACCAACCACAACTACCGAACCAGAAGTCGAAACACAGGAAACCACTACACGGGAGGAAATCGAAACGACTGAGCCAACCAAGGTGACTGTCACTACAGAAGCTGCTGAGACAACTGTAAGACCATCAACTACAGAAGAAATAACAACCGAAGAAAATGAGATTTCGACAAGTGGGGAAGTCGAACAAACGTCTAGTTTTGGGCCAGAACCATCGACAACTACCGAACCAGGAGTCGAAACACAGGAAACCACTACACCGAAGGAAATCGAAACGACTGAGCCAACCAAGGTGACTGTCACTACAAAAGCTGCTGAGACAACTGTAAGACCATCAACTACAGAAGAAATAACAACCGAAGAAGAGGAGATTTCGACAAGTGGGGAAGTCGGACAAACGTCTAGTTCTAGGCCACGACCATCGACAACAAGCGAATCAGAAGTCGAAACCCAACAAACCACTACACCGGAGGAAATTGAAACGACTGAGCGAACCAAGGAGACTGTCACTACAGGAGCTGCTGGGACAACTATACCAGAAATCACAACCGAAGAAGAAGAGATCTCGACAAGTGATGAAGTCGAGCAAACGTCTAGCTCTAGGCCAAGACCATCGACAACTACCGAACCAGAAGTCGAAACCCAACAAACCACTACGCCGGAGAGAATCGAAACGACTGAGCCAACCAAGGTGACTGTCTCTACAGAAGCTGCTGAGACAACTGTAAGACCATCAACTACAGAAGAAATAATAACCGAAGAAAATGAGATTTCGACAAGTGGGGAAGTCGAACAAACGTCTAGTTCTGGGCCAAAACCAACCACAACTACCGAACCAGAAGTCGAAACACAGGAAACCACTACACGGGAGGAAATCAAAACGACTGAGCCAACCAAGGTGACTGTCACTACAGAAGCTGCTGAGACAACTGTAAGACCATCAACTACAGAAGAGATAATGACAACCGAAGAAAAGGAGATTTCGACAAACGGGGAAGTCGAACAAACGTCTAGTTCTAGGCAACGACCATCGACAACAAGCGAATCAGAAGTCGAAACCCAACAAACCACTACGCCGGAGAAAATCGAAACGACTGAGCCAACCAAGGTTACTGTCACTACAGAAGCTGCTGAAACAACTTCACCAGAAATCACAACCGAAGAAGGAGAGATTTCGACAAGTGATGAAGTCGAGCAAACGTCTAGTTCTAGGCCAAGACCATCGACAACTACCGAACCAGAAGTCGAAACCCAACAAACCACTACACCGGAGGAAATCGAAACGACCGAAGAAGAACAGATTTCGACAAGTGATGAAGTCGAGCGAACGTCTAGTTCTAGGCCACGACCATCGACAACAAGCAAATCAGAAGTCGAAACCCAACAAACCACTACAACGGAAGGAATCGAAACGACTGAGCCAACCAAGGTGACTGTCACTACAGAAGCTGCTGAGACAACTATACCAGAAATCACAACCGAAGAAGAGATTTCGACAAGTGATGATGTCGAGCAAACGTCTAGTTCTAGACCAAGACCATCGACAACTACCGAACCAGAAGTCGAATCACAGGAAACCACTACACCGAAGGAAATCGAAACGACTGAGCCAACCAAGGTGACTGTCACTACAGAAGCTGCTGAGACAACTGTAAGACCATCAACTACAGAAGAAATAACAACCGAAGAAAAGGAGATTTCGACAAGTGAGGGAGTCGAACAAACGTCTAGTTCTAGGCCAAGACCATCGACAACTACCGAACCAGAAGTCGAAACACAGGAAACCACTACACCGGAGGAAATCGAAACGACTGAGCCAACCAAGGTGACTGTCACTACAGAAGCTGCTGAGACAACTGTAAGACCATCAACTACAGAAGAAATAACAACCGAAGAAGAGGAGATTTCGACAAGTGGGGAAGTCGGACAAACGTCTAGTTCTAGGCCACGACCATCGACAACAAGCGAATCAGAAGTCGAAACCCAACAAACCACTACACCGGAGGAAATTGAAACGACTGAGCGAACCAAGGAGACTGTCACTACAGGAGCTGCTGGGACAACTATACCAGAAATCACAACCGAAGAAGAAGAGATTTCGACAAGTGATGAAGTCGAGCAAACGTCTAGCTCTAGGCCAAGACCATCGACAACTACCGAACCAGAAGTCGAAACCCAACAAACCACTACGCCGGAGAGAATCGAAACGACTGAGCCAACCAAGGTGACTGTCTCTACAGAAGCTGCTGAGACAACTGTAAGACCATCAACTACAGAAGAAATAATAACCGAAGAAAATGAGATTTCGACAAGTGGGGAAGTCGAACAAACGTCTAGTTCTGGGCCAAAACCAACCACAACTACCGAACCAGAAGTCGAAACACAGGAATCCACTACACGGGAGGAAATCAAAACGACTGAGCCAACCAAGGTGACTGTCACTACAGAAGCTGCTGAGACAACTGTAAGACCATCAACTACAGAAGAGATAATGACAACCGAAGAAAAGGAGATTTCGACAAACGGGGAAGTCGAACAAACGTCTAGTTCTAGGCAACGACCATCGACAACAAGCGAATCAGAAGTCGAAACCCAACAAACCACTACGCCGGAGAAAATCGAAACGACTGAGCCAACCAAGGTTACTGTCACTACAGAAGCTGCTGAAACAACTTCACCAGAAATCACAACCGAAGAAGGAGAGATTTCGACAAGTGATGAAGTCGAGCAAACGTCTAGTTCTAGGCCAAGACCATCGACAACTACCGAACCAGAAGTCGAAACCCAACAAACCACTACACCGGAGGAAATCGAAACGACCGAAGAAGAACAGATTTCGACAAGTGATGAAGTCGAGCGAACGTCTAGTTCTAGGCCACGACCATCGACAACAAGCAAATCAGAAGTCGAAACCCAACAAACCACTACACCGGAAGGAATCGAAACGACTGAGCCAACCAAGGTGACTGTCACTACAGAAGCTGCTGAGACAACTATACCAGAAATCACAACCGAAGAAGAGATTTCGACAAGTGATGATGTCGAGCAAACGTCTAGTTCTAGACCAAGACCATCGACAACTACCGAACCTGAAGTCGAAACACAGGAAACCACTACACCGAAGGAAATCGAAACGACTGAGCCAACCAAGGTGACTGTCACTACAGAAGCTGCTGAGACAACTGTAAGACCATCAACTACAGAAGAAATAACAACCGAAGAAAAGGAGATTTCGACAAGTGAGGGAGTCGAACAAACGTCTAGTTCTAGGCCAAGACCATCGACAACTACCGAACCAGAAGTCGAAACACAGGAAACCACTACACCGGAGGAAATCGAAACGACTGAGCCAACCAAGGTGACTGTCACTACAGAAGCTGCTGAGACAACTGTAAGACCATCAACTACAGAAGAAATAACAACCGAAGAAAAGGAGATTTCGACAAGTGAGGGAGTCGAACAAACGTCTAGTTCTAGGCCAAGACCATCGACAACTACCGAACCAGAAGTCGAAACACAGGAAACCACTACACCGGAGGAAATCGAAACGACTGAGCCAACCAAGGTGACTGTCACTACAGAAGCTGCTGAGACAACTGTTAAACCATCAACTACAGCAGAAATCACAACCGATGAAGAGGAGATATCGACAAGTGGGGAAGTCGAACAAACGTCTAGCTCTGGGCCAAAACCATCGACAACTACCGAATCAGAAGGCGAAACACAGGAAACCACTACACTGGAGGGAATCGAAACGACTGAGCCAACCAACGTGACTGTCACTACAGGAGCTGCTGAGACAACTATACCAGAAATTACAACCGAAGAAGAAGAGGATATTTCGAAGAGTGATGAAGTCGAACAAACGTCTAGTTCTAGGCCACGACCATCGACAACAAGCGAATCAGAAGTCGAAACCCAACAAACCACTACACCGAAGGAAATTGAAACGACTGAGCGAACCAAGGAGACTGCCACTACAGAAGCTGCTGGAACAACTATACCAGAAATCACAACCGAAGAAGAAGAGATTTCGACAAGTGATGAAGTCGAGCAAACGTCTAGCTCTAGGCCAAGATCATCGACAACTACCGAACCAGAAGTCGAAACCCAACAGACCACTACGCCGGAGAGAATCAAAACGACCGAAGAAGAAGAGATTTCGACAAGTGATGGAGTCGAGCGAACGTCTAGTTCTAGGCCACGACCATCGACAACAAGCGAATCAGAAGTCGAAACCCAACAAACCACTACACCGGAAGGAATCGAAACGACTGAGCCAACCAAGGTGACTGTCACTACAGAAGCTGCTGAGACAACCGTGAGACCATCAACTACAGAAGAAATAACAACCGAAGAAAATGAGATTTCGACAAGTGGGGAAGTCGAACAAACGTCTAGTTCTGGGCCAAAACCAACCACAACTACCGAACCAGAAGTCGAAACACAGGAAACCACTACACGGGAGGAAATCAAAACGACTGAGCCAACCAAGGTTACTGTCACTACAGAAGCTGCTGAGACAACTTCACCAGAAATCACAACCGAAGAAGGAGAGATTTCGACAAGTGATGAAGTCGAGCAAACGTCTAGTTCTAGGCCAAGACCATCGACAACTACCGAACCAGAAGTCGAAACCCAACAAACCACTACACCGGAGGAAATCAAAACGACCGAAGAAGAGATTTCGACAAGTGATGGAGTCGAGCGAACGTCTAGTTCTAGGCCAAGACCATCGACAACTACCGAATCAGAAGTCGAAACTCAAAAAACCACTACACCAGAGGAAATCGAAACGACTGAGCCGATCAAGGTGACTGTCACTACAGAAGCTGTTGAGACAACTATACCAGAAATCACAACCGAAGAAGAAGAGATTTCGACAAGTGATGATGTCGAGCAAACGTCTAGTTCTAGACCAAGACCATCGACCACTATCGAACCAGAAGTCGAAACCCAACAAACCACTACACCGGAGGAAATCGAAACGACTGAGCCAAACAAGGTGACTGTCACTACAGAAGCTGCTGAAACAACTATACCAGAAATCACAACCGAAGAAGAAGAGATTTCGACAAGTGATGAAGTCGAGCAAACGTCTAGTTCTAGGCCACGACCATCGACAACTTCCGAACCAGAAGTCGAAACCCAACAAAACACTAAACCGGAGGAAATCGAAACGACTGAGCCAACCAAGGTGACTGTCACTACAGAGGCTGCTGAAACAACTATACCAGAAATCACAACCGAAGAAGAAGAGATTTCGACAAGTGATGAAGTCGAGCAAACGTCTACTTCTAGGCCACGACCATCGACAACAAGCGAATCAGAAGACGAAACCCAACAAACCACTACACCGGAGGAAATTGAAACGACTGAGCGAACCAAGGTGACTGTCACTACAGAAGCTGCTGAGACAACTATACCAGAAATCACAACCGAAGGAGAAGAGATTTCGACAAGTGATGAAGTCGAGCAAACGTCTAGCTCTAGGCCAAGACCATCGACAACTACCGAACCAGAAGTCGAAACCCAACAAACCACTACGCCGGAGAGAATCGAAACGACCGAGCCAACCAAGGTGACTGTCACTACAGAAGCTGCTGAGACAACTGTAAGACCATCAACTACAGAAGAAATAACAACCGAAGAAAATGAGATTTCGACAAGTGGGGAAGTCGAACAAACGTCTAGTTCTGGGCCAAAACCAACCACAACTACCGAACCAGAAGTCGAAACACAGGAAACCACTACACGGGAGGAAATCAAAACGACTGAGCCAACCAAGGTGACTGTCACTACAGAAGCTGCTGAGACAACTGTAAGACCATCAACTACAGAAGAAATAACAACCGAAGAAAAGGAGATTTCGACAAGTGGGGAAGTCGAACAAACGTCTAGTTCTAGGCCACGACCATCGACAACAAGCGAAACAGAAGTCGAAACCCAACAAACCACTACGCCGGAAAAAATCGAAACGACTGAGCCAACCAAGGTGACTGTCACTACAGAAGCTGCTAAAACAACTATACCAGAAATCACAACCGAAGAAGAAGAGATTTCGACAAGTGATGAAGTCGAGCAAACGTCTAGTTCTAGGCCACGACCATCGACGACAAGCGAATCAGAAGTCGAAACCCAACAAACCACTACACCGGAGGAAATTGAAACGACTGAGCCAACCAAGGTGACTGTCACTACAGAAGCTGCTGAGACAACTATACCAGAAATCACAACCGAAGAAGAAGAGATTTCGAAAAGTGATGAAGTCGAGCAATCGTCTAGCTCTAGGCCAAGACCATCGACAACTACCGAACCAGAAGTCGAAACCCAACAAACCACTACGCCGGAGAGAATCGAAACGACTGAGCCAACCAAGGTGACTGTCACTACAGAAGCTGCTGAGACAACTGTAAGATCATCAACTACAGAAGAATTAACAACCGAAGAAAAGGAGATTTCGACAAGTGGGGAAGCCGAACAAACGTCTAGTTCTGGGCCAAAACCATCGACAACTACCGAACCAGAAGTCGAAACACAGGAAACCACTACACGGGAGGAAATCGAAACGACTAAGCCAACTGAGGTGACTGTCACTACAGAAGCTGCTGAGACAACTGTAAGACCATCAACTACAGAAGAAATAATAACCGAAGAAAAGGAGATTTCGACAAGTGGGGAAGTCGAACAAACGTCTAGTTCTGGGCCAAAACCATCGACAACTACCGAACCAGAAGTCGAAACCCAACAAACCACTACACCTAAGGGAATCGAAACGTCTGAGCCAACCAAGGTGACTGTCACTACAGAAGCTGCTGAGACAACTGTAAGACCATCAACTACAGAAGAATTAACAACCGAAGAAAAGGAGATTTCGACAAGTGGGGAAGCCGAACAAACGTCTAGTTCTGGGCCAAAACCATCGACAACTACCGAACCAGAAGTCGAAACACGGGAAACCACTACACCGGAGGAAATCGAAACGACTGAGCCAACCAAGGTGACTGTCACTACAGAAGCTGCTGAGACAACTGTTAAACCATCAACTACAGCAGAAATCACAACCGATGAAGAGGAGATATCGACAAGTGGGGAAGTCGAACAAACGTCTAGCTCTGGGCCACAACCATCGACAACTACCGAATCAGATGGCGAAACACAGGAAACCACTACACGGGAGGAAATCGAAACGACTGAGCCAACCAACGTGACTGTCACTACAGGAGCTGCTGAGACAACTATACCAGAAATTACAACCGAAGAGGAAGAGGAGATTTCGAGGAGTGATGAAGTCGAAAAAACGTCTAGTTCTAGGCCACGACCATCGACAACAAGCGAATCAGAAGTCGAAACCCAACAAACCACTACACCGGAGGAAATTGAAACGACTGAGCGAACCAAGGAGACTGTCACTACAGAAGCTGCTGGGACAACTATACCAGAAATCACAACCGAAGAAGAAGAGATTTCGACAAGTGATGAAGTCGAGCAAACGTCTAGCTCTAGGCCAAGACCATCGACAACTACCGAACCAGAAGTCGAAACCCAACAAACCACTACGCCGGAGAGAATCGAAACGACTGAGCCAACCAAGGTGACTGTCTCTACAGAAGCTGCTGAGACAACTGTAAGACCATCAACTACAGAAGAAATAACAACCGAAGAAAATGAGATTTCGACAAGTGGGGAAGTCGAACAAACGTCTAGTTCTGGGCCAAAACCATCGACAACTACCGAACCAGAAGTCGAAACACAGGAAACCACTACACGGGAGGAAATCAAAACGACTGAGCCAACCAAGGTGACTGTCACTACAGAAGCTGCTGAGACAACTGTAAGACCATCAACTACAGAAGAAATAACAACCGAAGAAAAGGAGATTTC
Source organism: Zygogramma bicolorata (assembly GCA_032362365.1). Taxonomy (NCBI): domain Eukaryota; kingdom Metazoa; phylum Arthropoda; class Insecta; order Coleoptera; family Chrysomelidae; genus Zygogramma; species Zygogramma bicolorata. The sequence continues at coordinate 351,596 of JAVJAQ010003729.1, forward strand.
GACAAGTGGGGAAGTCGAACAAACGTCTAGTTCTGGGCCAAAACCATCGACAACTACCGAACCAGAAGTCGAAACCCAACAAACCAATACACCTAAGGAAATCGAAACGACTGAGGCAACCAAGGTGACTGTCACTACAGAAGCTGCTGGGACAACTGTAAGACCATCAACTACAGAAGAAATAACAACCGAAGAAAAGGAGATTTCGACAAGTGGGGAAGTCGAACAAACGTCTAGTTCTAGGCCACGACCATCGACAACAAGCGAATCAGAAGTCGAAACCCAACAAACCACTACACCGGAGGAAATTGAAACGACTGAGCGAACCAAGGTGACTGTCACTACAGAAGCTGCTGAGACAACTATACCAGAAATCACAACCGAAGAAGAAGAGATTTCGACAAGTGATGAAGTCGAGCAAACGTCTAGCTCTAGGCCAAGACCATCGACAACTACCGAACCAGAAGTCGAAATCCAACAAACCACTACGCCGGAGAGAATCGAAACGACCGAGCCAACCAAGGTGACTGTCACTACAGAAGCTGCTGAGACAACTGTAAGACCATCAACTACAGAAGAAATAACAACCGAAGAAAATGAGATTTCGACAAGTGGGGAAGTCGAACAGACGTTTAGTTCTGGGCCAAATCCATCGACAACTACCGAATCAGAAGTCGAAACACAGGAAACCACTACACCGGAGAAAATCGAAACGACTGAGCCAACCAAGGTGACTGTCACTACAGAAGCTGCTGAGACAACTGTAAGACCATCAACTACACAAGAAATAATAACAACCGAAGAAAAGGAGATTTCGACAAACGGGGAAGTCGAACAAACGTCTAGTTCTAGGCAAGGACCATCGACAACAAGCGAATCAGAAGTCGAAACCCAACAAACCACTACGCCGGAGAAAATCGAAACGACTGAGCCAACCAAGGTTACTGTCACTACAGAAGCTGCTGAGACAACTTCACCAGAAATCACAACCGAAGAAGGAGAGATTTCGACAAGTGATGAAGTCGAGCAAACGTCTAGTTCTAGGCCAAGACCATCGACAACTACCGAACCAGAAGTCGAAACCCAACAAACCACTACACCGGAGGAAATCGAAACGACCGAAGAAGAGGAGATTTCGACAAGTGATGAAGTCGAGCGAACGTCTAGTTCTAGGCCACGACTATCGACAACAAGCGAATCAGAAGTCAAAACCCAACAAACCACTACACCGGAAGGAATCGAAACGACTGAGCCAACCAAGGTGGCTGTCACTACAGAAGCTGCTGAGACAACTATACCAGAAATCACAACCGAAGAAGAGATTTCGACAAGTGATGATGTCGAGCAAACGTCTAGTTCTAGACCAAGACCATCGACAACTACCGGATCAGAAGTCGAAACCCAACAAACCACCACTCCGCAGGATATCGAAACGACTGAGCCAACAAAGGTGACTGTCACTACAGAAACTGCTAAGACAACCACACCAGGAATCACAACCGAAGAAGAAGAAGAAGAGATTTCGACAAGTGAGGGAGTCGAACAAACGTCTAGTTCTAGGCCAAGACCATCGACAACTACCGAATCAGAAGTCGAAACTCAAAAAACCACTACACCAGAGGAAATCGAAACGACTGAGCCGATCAAGGTGACTGTCACTACAGAAGCTGCTGAGACAACTGTAAGACCATCAACTACAGAAGAAATAACAACCGAAGAAAAGGAGATTTCGACAAGTGGGGAAGTCGAACAAACGTCTAGTTCTAGGCCACGACCATCGACAACAAGCGAATCAGAAGTCGAAACCCAACAAACCACTACACCGGAGGAAATTGAAACGACTGAGCGAACCAAGGTGACTGTCACTACAGAAGCTGCTGAGACAACTGTAAGACCATCAACTACAGAAGAAATAACAACCGAAGAAAATGAGATTTCGACAAGTGGGGAAGTCGAACAAACGTCTAGTTCTAGGCCACGACCATCGACAACAAGCGAATCAGAAGTCGAAACCCAACAAACCACTACGCCGGAAAAAATCGAAACGACTGAGCCAACCAAGGTGACTGTCACTACAGAAGCTGCTAAGACAACTATACCAGAAATCACAACCGAAGAAGAAGAGATTTCGACAAGTGATGATGTCGAGCGAACGTCTAGTTCTAGACCAAGACCATCGACAACTACCGAACCAGAAGTCGAAACCCAACAAACCACTAAACCGGAGAAAATCGAAACGACTGAGCCAACCAAGGTGACTGTCACTACAGAAGCTGCTGAAACAACTATACCAGAAATCACAACCGAAGAAGAAGAGATTTCGACAAGTGATGAAGTCGAGCAAACGTCTAGTTCTAGGCCACGACCATCGACAACTACCGAACCAGAAGTCGAAACCCAACAAACCACTACACCGGAGGAAATTGAAACGACTGAGCCAACCAAGGTGACTGTCACTACAGAAGCTGCTGAGACAACTATACCAGAAATCACAACCGAAGAAGAAGAGATTTCGAAAAGTGATGAAGTCGAGCAATCGTCTAGCTCTAGGCCAAGACCATCGACAACTACCGAACCAGAAGTCGAAATCCAACAAACCACTACGCCGGAGAGAATCAAAACGACTGAGCCAACCAAGGTGACTGTCACTACAGAAGCTGCTGAGACAACTGTAAGACCATCGACTACAGAAGAAATAACAACCGAAGAAAAGGAGATTTCGACAAGTGGGGAAGTCGAACAAACGTCTAGTTCTGGGCCAAAACCATCGACAACTACCGAACCAGAAGTCGAAACACAGGAAACCACTACACGGGAGGAAATCGAAACGACTAAGCCAACCAAGGTGACTGTCACTACAGAAGCTGCTGAGACAACTTCACCAGAAATTACAACCGAAGAAGGAGAGATTTCGACAAGTGATGAAGTCGAGCAAACGTCTAGTTCTAGGCCAAGACCATCGACAACTACCGAACCAGAAGTCGAAACCCAACAAACCACTACACCGCAGGAAATCGAAACGACCGAAGAAGAAGAGATTTCGACAAGTGATGAAGTCGAGCGAACGTCTAGTTCTAGGCCACGACCATCGACAACAAGCGAATCAGAAGTCGAAACCCAACAAACCACTACACCGGAAGGAATCGAAACGACTGAGCCAACCAAGGTGACTGTCACTACAGAAGCTGCTGAGACAACTATACCAGAAATCACAACCGAAGAAGAGATTTCGACAAGTGATGATGTCGAGCAAACGTCTAGTTCTAGACCAAGACCATCGACAACTACCGGATCAGAAGTCGAAACCCAACAAACCACCACTCCGCAGGATATCGAAACGACTGAGCCAACAAAGGTGACTGTCACTACAGGAACTGCTAAGACAACCACACCAGGAATCACAACCGAAGAAGAAGAAGAAGGGATTTCGACAAGTGAGGGAGTCGAACAAACGTCTAGTTCTAGGCCAAGACCATCGACAACTACCGAATCAGAAGTCGAAACTCAAAAAACCACTACACCAGAGGAAATCGAAACGACTGAGCCGATCAAGGTGACTGTCACTACAGAAGCTGCTGAGACAACTAAACCAGAAATCACAACCGAAGAAAAAGAGATTTCGACAAGTGATGAAGACGAGCAAACGTCTAGTTCTAGGCCGAGACCATCGACAACTACCGAACCAGAAGTCGAAACACGGGAAACCACTACATCGGAGGAAATCGAAACGACTGAGCCAACCAAGGTGACTGTCACTACAGAAGCTGCTGAGACAACTGTTAAACCATCAACTACAGCAGAAATCACAACCGATGAAGAGGAGATTTCGACAAGTGATGAAGACGAGCAAACGTCTAGTTCTGGGCCAAAACCATCGACAACTACCGAACCAGAAGTCGAAACACAGGAAACCACTACACCGGAGGAAATCGAAACGACTGAGCCAACCAAGGTGACTGTCACTACAGAAGCTGCTGAGACAACTGTAAGATCATCAACTACAGAAGAAATAACAACCGAAGAAAAGGAGATTTCGACAAGTGGGGAAGTCGAACAAACGTCTAGTTCTAGGCCACGACCATCGACAACAAGCGAATCAGAAGTCGAAACCCAACAAACCACTACACCGGAGGAAATTGAAACGACTGAGCGAACCAAGGTGACTGTCACTACAGAAGCTGCTGAGACAACTATACCAGAAATCACAACCGGAGAAGAAGAGATTTCGACAAGTGATGAAGTCGAGCAAACGTCTAGCTCTAGGCCAAGACCATCGACAACTACCGAACCAGAAGTCGAAACCCAACAGACCACTACGCCGGAGAGAATCGAAACGACTGAGCCAACCAAGGTGACTGTCACTACAGAAGCTGCTGAGACAACTGTAAGACCATCAACTACAGAAGAAATAACAACCGAAGAAAATGAGATTTCGACAAGTGGGGAAGTCGAACAAACGTCTAGTTCTGGGCCAAAACCAACCACAACTACCGAACCAGAAGTCGAAACACAGGAAACCACTACACGGGAGGAAATCAAAACGACTGAGCCAACCAAGGTGACTGTCACTACAGAAGCTGCTGAGACAACTGTAAGACCATCAACTACAGAAGAAATAACAACCGAAGAAAAGGAGATTTCGACAAGTGGGGAAGTCGAACAAACGTCTAGTTCTGGGCCAAAACCATCGACAACTACCGAACCAGAAGTCGAAACCCAACAAACCACTACACCTAAGGAAATCGAAACGACTGAGGCAACCAAGGTTACTGTCACTACAGAAGCTGCTGAGACAACTTCACCAGGAATCACAACCGAAGAAGGAGAGATTTCGACAAGTGATGAAGTCGAGCAAACGTCTAGTTCTAGGCCAAGACCATCGACAACTACCGAACCAGAAGTCGAAACCCAACAAACCACTACACCGGAGGAAATCGAAACGACCGAAGAAGAAGAGATTTCGACAAGTGATGAAGTCGAGCGAACGTCTAGTTCTAGGCCACGACCATCGACAACAAGCGAATCAGAAGTCGAAACCCAACAAACCACTTCACCGGAAGGAATCAAAACGACTGAGCCAACCAAGGTTACTGTCACTACAGAAGCTGCTGAGACAACTATACCAGAAATCACAACCGAAGAAGAGATTTCGACAAGTGATGATGTCGAGCAAACGTCTAGTTCTAGACCAAGACCATCGACAACTACCGGATCAGAAGTCGAAACCCAACAAACCACCACTCCGCAGGATATCGAAACGACTGAGCCAACAAAGGTGACTGTCACTACAGGAACTGCTAAGACAACCACACCAGGAATCACAACCGAAGAAGAAGGAGAGATTTCGACAAGTGAGGGAGTCGAACAAACGTCTAGTTCTAGGCCAAGACCATCGACAACTACCGAACCAGAAGTCGAAACACAGGAAACCACTACACGGGAGGAAATCGAAACGACTAAGCCAACCAAGGTGACTGTCACTACAGAAGCTGCTGAAACAACTTCACCAGAAATCACAACCGAAGAAGAAGAGATTTCGACAAGTGATGAGGACGTGCAAACGTCTAGTTCTAGGCCAAGACCGTCGACAACTACCGAACCAGAAGTTGAAACACAGGAAACAACTACACCGGAGGAAATCGAAACGACTAAGCCAACCAAGGTGACTGTCACTACAGAAGCTGCTGGGACAACTATACCAGAAATCACAACCGAAGAAGAAGAGATTTCGACAAGTGATGAAGTCGAGCAAACGTCTAGCTCTAGGCCAAGATCATCGACAACTACCGAACCAGAAGTCGAAACCCAACAGACCACTACGCCGGAGAGAATCAAAACGACCGAAGAAGAAGAGATTTCGACAAGTGATGGAGTCGAGCGAACGTCTAGTTCTAGGCCACGACCATCGATAACAAGCGAATCAGAAGTCGAAACCCAACAAACCACTACACCGGAAGGAATCGAAACGACTGAGCCAACCAAGGTGACTGTCACTACAGAAGCTGCTGAGACAACTGTAAGACCATCAACTACAGAAGAAATAACAACCGAAGAAAATGAGATTTCGACAAGTGGGGAAGTCGAACAAACGTCTAGTTCTGGGCCAAAACCAACCACAACTACCGAACCAGAAGTCGAAACACAGGAAACCACTACACGGGAGGAAATCAAAACGACTGAGCCAACCAAGGTTACTGTCACTACAGAAGCTGCTGAGACAACTTCACCAGAAATCACAACCGAAGAAGGAGAGATTTCGACAAGTGATGAAGTCGAGCAAACGTCTAGTTCTAGGCCAAGACCATCGACAACTACCGAACCAGAAGTCGAAACCCAACAAACCACTACACCGGAGGAAATCAAAACGACCGAAGAAGAAGAGATTTCGACAAGTGATGGAGTCGAGCGAACGTCTAGTTCTAGGCCACGACCATCGACAACAAGCGAATCAGAAGTCGAAACCCAACAAACCACTACACCGGAAGGAATCGAAACGACTGAGCCAACCAAGGTGACTGTCACTACAGAAGCTGCTGAGACAACTATACCAGAAATCACAACCGAAGAAGAGATTTCGACAAGTGATGATGTCGAGCAAACGTCTAGTTCTAGACCAAGACCATCGACAACTACCGGATCAGAAGTCGAAACCCAACAAACCACCACTCCGCAGGATATCGAAACGACTGAGCCAACAAAGGTGACTGTCACTACAGGAACTGCTAAGACAACCACACCAGGAATCACAACCGAAGAAGAAGAAGAAGAAGAGATTTCGACAAGTGAGGGAGTCGAACAAACGTCTAGTTCTAGGCCAAGACCATCGACAACTACCGAATCAGAAGTCGAAACTCAAAAAACCACTACACCAGAGGAAATCGAAACGACTGAGCCGATCAAGGTGACTGTCACTACAGAAGCTGCTGAGACAACTATACCAGAAATCACAACCGACGAAGAAGAGATTTCGACAAGTGATGAAGACGAGCAAACGTCTAGTTCTAGGCCAAGACCATCGATAACTACCGAACCAGAAGTCGAAACACAGGAAACCACTACACCGGAGGAAATCGAAACGACTGAGCCAACCAAGGTGACTGTCACTACAGAAGCTGCTGAGACAACTGTAAGACCATCAACTACAGAAGAAATAACAACCGAAGAAAGGGAGATTTCGACAAGTGGGGAAGCCGAACAAACGTCTAGTTCTGGGCCAAAACCATCGACAACTACCGAACCAGAAGTCGAAACACGGGAAACCACTACACCGGAGGAAATCGAAACGACTGAGCCAACCAAGGTGACTGTCACTACAGAAGCTGCTGAGACAACTGTTAAACCATCAACTACAGCAGAAATCACAACCGATGAAGAGGAGATATCGACAAGTGGGGAAGTCGAACAAACGTCTAGCTCTGAGCCAAAACCATCGACAACTACCGAATCAGAAGGCGAAACACAGGAAACCATTACACGGGAGGAAATCGAAACGACTGAGCCAACCAACGTGACTGTCACTACAGGAGCTGCTGAGACAACTATACCAGAAATTACAACCGAAGAAGAAGAGGAGATTTCGAGGAGTGATGAAGTCGAACAAACGTCTAGTTCTAGGCCACGACCATCGACAACTACCGAACCAGAAGTCGAAACACGGGAAACCACTACACCGGAGGAAATCGAAACGACTGAGCCAACCAAGGTGACTGTCACTACAGAAGCTGCTGAGACAACTGTTAAACCATCAACTACAGCAGAAATCACAACCGATGAAGAGGAGATTTCGACAAGTGATGAAGTCGAGCAAACGTCTAATCCTAGGCCAAGACCATCGACAACTACCGAACCAGAAGTCGAAACACAGGAAACCACTACACCGGAGGAAATCAAAACGACTGAGCCAACCAAGGTGACTGTCACTACAGAAGCTGCTGAGACAACTGTAAGACCATCATCTACAGAAGAAATAACAACCGAAGAAAAGGAGATTTCGACAAGTGGGGAAGTCGAACAAACGTCTAGTTCTGGGCCAGAACCATCGACAACTACCGAACCAGAAGTCGAAACCCAACAAACCACTACACCTAAGGAAATCGAAACGACTGAGGCAACCAAGGTGACTGTCACTACAGAAGCTGCTATGACAACTGTAAGACCATCAACTACAGAAGAAATCACAACCGAAGAAGAAGAGATTTCGACAAGTGATGAAGTCGAGCAAACGTCTAATTCTAGGCCAAGACCATCGACAACTACCGAACCAGAAGTCGAAACACAGGAAACCACTACACCGGAGGAAATCGAAACGACTGAGCCAACCAACGTGACTGTCACTACAGGAGCTGCTGAGACAACTATACCAGAAATTACAACTGAAGAAGAGGAGATTTCGAGGAGTGATGAAGTCGAACAAACGTCTAGTTCTAGGCCACGACCATCGACAACAAGCGAATCAGAAGTCGAAACCCAACAAACCACTACACCTAAGGGAATCGAAACGTCTGAACCAACCAAGGTGACTGTCACTACAGAAGCTGCTGAGACAACTGTAAGACCATCAACTACAGAAGAAATAACAACCGAAGAAAAGGAGATTTCGACAAGTGGGGAAGTCGAACAAACGTCTAGTTCTAGGCCACGACCATCGACAACTACCGAATCAGAAGTCGAAACTCAAAAAACCACTACACCAGAGGAAATCGAAACGACTGAGCCGATCAAGGTGACTGTCACTACAGAAGCTGCTGAGACAACTATACCAGAAATCACAATCGAAGAAGAAGAGATTTCGACAAGTGATGAAGACGAGCAAACGTCTAGTTCTAGGCCAAGACCATCGATAACTACCGAACCAGAAGTCGAAACACAGGAAACCACTACACCGGAGGAAATCGAAACGACTGAGCCAACCAAGGTGACTGTCACTACAGAAGCTGCTGAGACAACTGTAAGACCATCAACTACAGAAGAAATAACAACCGAAGAAAAGGAGATTTCGACAAGTGGGGAAGCCGAACAAACGTCTAGTTCTGGGCCAAAACCATCGACAACTACCGAACCAGAAGTCGAAACACGGGAAACCACTACACCGGAGGAAATCGAAACGACTGAGCCAACCAAGGTGACTGTCACTACAGAAGCTGCTGAGACAACTGTTAAACCATCAACTACAGCAGAAATCACAACCGATGAAGAGGAGATATCGACAAGTGGGGAAGTCGAACAAACGTCTAGCTCTGGGCCAAAACCATCGACAACTACCGAATCAGAAGGCGAAACACAGGAAACCACTACACGGGAGGAAATCGAAACGACTGAGCCAACCAACGTGACTGTCACTACAGGAGCTGCTGAGACAACTATACCAGAAATTACAACCGAAGAAGAAGAGGAGATTTCGAGAAGTGATGAAGTCGAACAAACGTCTAGTTCTAGGCCACGACCATCGACAACAAGCGAATCAGAAGTCGAAACCCAACAAACCACTACACCGGAAGGAATCGAAACGACTGAGCCAACCAAGGTGACTGTCACTACAGAAGCTGCTAAGACAACTATACCAGAAATCACAACCGAAGAAGAAGAGATTTCGACAAGTGATGATGTCGAGCAAACGTCTAGTTCTAGACCAAGACCATCGACAACTACCGAACCAGAAGTCGAAACCCAACAAACCACTACACCGGAGGAAATCGAAACGACCGAAGAAGAAGAGATTTCGACAAGTGATGAAGTCGAGCGAACGTCTAGTTCTAGGCCACGACCATCGACAACAAGCGAATCAGAAGTCGAAACCCAACAAACCACTACACCGGAAGGAATCGAAACGACTGAGCCAACCAAGGTGACTGTCACTACAGAAGCTGCTAAGACAACTATACCAGAAATCACAACCGAAGAAGAAGAGATTTCGACAAGTGATGATGTCGAGCAAACGTCTAGTTCTAGACCAAGACCATCGACAACTACCGAACCAGAAGTCGAAACCCAACAAACCACTACACCGGAGGAAATCGAAACGACTGAGCCAACCAAGGTGACTGTCACTACAGAAGCTGCTGAAACAACTATACCAGAAATCACAACCGAAGAAGAAGAGATTTCGACAAGTGATGAAGTCGAGCAAACGTCTAGTTCTAGGCCACGACCATCGACGACAAGCGAATCAGAAGTCGAAACCCAACAAACCACTACACCGGAGGAAATTGAAACGACTGAGCCAACCAAGGTGACTGTCACTACAGAAGCTGCTGAGACAACTATACCAGGAATCACAACCGAAGAAGTAGAGATTTCGAAAAGTGATGAAGTCGAGCAATCGTCTAGCTCTAGGCCAAGACCATCGACAACTACCGAACCAGAAGTCGAAACCCAACAACCCACTAAACCGGAGGAAATCGAAACGACTGAGCCAACCAAGGTGACTGTCACTACAGAGGCTGCTGAAACAACTATACTAGAAATCACAAGCGAAGAAGAAGAGATTTCGACAAGTGATGAAGTCGAGCAAACGTCTAGTTCTAGGCCACGACCATCGACGACAAGCGAATCAGAAGTCGAAACCCAACAAACCACTACACCGGAGGAAATTGAAACGACTGAGCCAACCAAGGTGACTGTCACTACAGAAGCTGCTGAGACAACTATACCAGGAATCACAACCGAAGAAGTAGAGATTTCGAAAAGTGATGAAGTCGAGCAATCGTCTAGCTCTAGGCCAAGACCATCGACAACTACCGAACCAGAAGTCGAAACCCAACAAACCACTACGCCGGAGAGAATCGAAACGACTGAGCCAACCAAGGTGACTGTCACTACAGGAGCTGCTGAGACAACTGTAAGACCATCAACTACAGAAGAAATAACAACCGAAGAAAAGGAGATTTCGACAAGTGGGGAAGTCGAACAAACGTCTAGTTCTGGGCCAAAACCATCGACAACTACCGAACCAGAAGTCGAAACACAGGAAACCACTACACGGGAGGAAATCGAAACGACTAAGCCAACCAAGGTGACTGTCACTACAGAAGCTGCTGAGACAACTTTACCAGAAATAACAACCGAAGAAGAAGAGATTTCAAGAAGTGATGAAGTCGAACAAACGTCTAGTTCTAGGCCACGACCATCGACAACAAGCGAATCAGAAGTCGAAACCCAACAAACCACTACGCCGGAGAAAATCGAAACGACTGAGCCAACCAAGGTGACTGTCACTACAGAAGCTGCTGAGACAACTATACCAGAAATCACAACCGAAGAAGAAGAGATTTCGATGAGTGATGGAGTCGAGCTAACGTCTAGTTCTAGGCCACGACCATCGACAACTACCGAACCAGAAGTCGAAACACAGGAAACCACTACACGGGAGGAAATCGAAAGGACTACGCCAACCAAGGTGACTGTCACTACAGAAGCTGCTGAAACAACTATACCAGAAATCACAACCGAAGAAGAGATTTCGACAAGTGATGAAGTCGAGCAAACGTCTAGTTCTAGGCCACGACCATCGACAACTACCGAACCAGAAGTCGAAACCCAACAAACCACTACACCGGAGGAAATCGAAACGACTGAGCCTACCAAGGTGACTGTCACTTCAGAGGCTGCTGAAACAACTATACCAGAAATCACAACCGAAGAAGAAGAGATTTCGACAAGTGATGAAGTCGAGCAAACGTCTAGTTCTAGGCCAAGACCATCGACAACTACCGAACCAGAAGTCGAAACCCAACAAACCACTACACCGGAGGAAATCGAAACGACTGAGCCAACCAAGGTGACTGTCACTACAGAAGCTGCTGAAACAACTATACCAGAAATCACAACCGAAGAAGAAGAGATTTCGACAAGTGATGAAGTCGAGCAAACGTCTAGTTCTAGGCCACGACCATCGACAACTACCGAATCAGAAGTCGAAACCCAACAAACCACTACGCCGGAGAAAATCGAAACGACTGAGCCAACCAAGGTGACTGTCACTACAGAAGCTGCTGAAACAACTATACCAGAAATCACAACCGAAGAAGAAGAGATTTCGACAAGTGATGAAGTCGAGCAAACGTCTAGTTCTAGGCCAAGACCATCGACAACTACCGAACCAGAAGTCGAAACCCAACAAACCACTACACCGGAGGAAATCGAAACGACTGAGCCAACCAAGGTGACTGTCACTACAGAAGCTGCTGAAACAACTATACCAGAAATCACAACCGAAGAAGAAGAGATTTCGACAAGTGATGATGTCGAGCAAACGTCTAGTTCTAGGCCACGACCATCGACAACTACCGAATCAGAAGTCGAAACCCAACAAACCACTACGCCGGAGAAAATCGAAACGACTGAGCCAACCAAGGTGACTGTCACTACAGAAGCTGCTGAAACAACTATACCAGAAATCACAACCGAAGAAGAAGAGATTTCGACAAGTGATGAAGTCGAGCAAACGTCTAGTTCTAGGCCACGACCATCGACAACAAGCGAATCAGAAGTCGAAACCCAACAAACCACTACACCGGAGGGAATCGAAACGACTAAGCCAATCAAGGTGACTGTCACTACGGAAGCTGCTGAGACAACTATACCAGAAATCACAACCGAAGAAGAAGAGATTTCGACAAGTGATGAAGTCGAGCGAACGTCTAGTTCTAGGCCACGACCATCGACAACAAGCGAATCAGAAGTCGAAACCCAACAAACCACTACACCGGAGGGAATCGAAACGACTAAGCCAATCAAGGTGACTGTCACTACGGAAGCTGCTGAGACAACTATACCAGAAATCACAACCGAAGAAGAGATTTCGACAAGTGATGAAGTCGAGCAAACGTCTAGTTCTAGACCAAGACCATCGACAACTACCGGATCAGAAGTCGAAACCCAACAAACCACCACTCCGCAGGATATCGAAACGACTGAGCCAACAAAGGTGACTGTCACTACAGGAACTGCTAAGACAACCACACCAGGAATCACAACCGAAGAAGAAGAAGAGATTTCGACAAGTGAGGGAGTCGAACAAACGTCTAGTTCTAGGCCAAGACCATCGACAACTACCGAATCAGAAGTCGAAACTCAAAAAACCACTACACCAGAGGAAATCGAAACGACTGAGCCGATCAAGGTGACTGTCACTACAGAAGCTGCTGTGACAACTGTTAGACCATCAACTACAGAAGAAATGATAACAACCGAAAAAAAGGAGATATCGACGAGTGGGGAAGTCGAACAAACGTCTAGTTCTGGGCCAAAACCATCGACAACTCTCGAACCAGAAGTCGAAACACAGGAAACCACTACACGGGAGGAAATCGAAACGACTACACCAACCAAGGTGACTGTCACTAGAGAAGCTGCTGAAACAACTATACCAGAAATCACAACCGAAGAAGAAGAGATTTCGACAAGTGATGAAGACGTGCCAACGTCTAGTTCTAGGCCAAGACCGTCGACAACTACCGAACCAGAAGTCGAAACCCAACAAACCACTACACCGGAGAAAATCGAAACGACTGAGCCAACCAAGGTGACTGTCACTACAGAAGCTGCTGAAACAACTATACCAGAAATCACAACCGAAGAAGAAGAGATTTCGACAAGTGATGAAGTCGAGCAAACGTCTAGTTCTAGGCCACGACCATCGACAACAAGCGAATCAGAAGTCGAAACCCAACAAACCACTACACCGGAGGGAATCGAAACGACTGAGCCAACCAAGGTGACTGTCACTACAGAAGCTGCTGAGACAACTATACCAGAAATCACAACCGAAGAAGAAGAGATTTCGACAAGTGATGAAGTCGAGCAAACGTCTAGTTCTAGGCCAAGACCATCGACAACTACCGAACCAGAAGTCGAAACCCAACAAACCACTACACCGGAGGAAATCGAAACGACTGAGCCAACCAAGGTGACTGTCACTACAGAAGCTGCTGAGACAACAATACCAGAAATCACAACCGAAGAAGAAGAGATTTCGACAAGTGATGAAGTCGAGCAAACGTCTAGTTCTAGGCCAAGACCATCGACAACTACCGAACCAGACAAACCCAACAAACCACTACACCGGAGGAAATCGAAACGACTGAGCCAACCAAGGTGACTGTCACTACAGAAGCTGCTGAAACAACTATACCAGAAATCACAACCAAGAAGAAAAATTCAAGTGAAAAAAAAAAAAAAATATACCAGAAATCACAACCGAAGAAGAAGAGATTTCGACAAGTGATGAAATCGAGCAAACGTCTAGTTCTAGGCCACGACCATCGACAACAAGCGAACCAGAAGTCGAAACCCAACAAACCACAACGCCGGAGAGAATCGAAACGACTGAGCCAACCAAGGTGACTGTCACTACAGAAGCTGCTGAGACAACTGTAAGACCATCAACTACAGAAGAAATAACAACCGAAGAAAAGGAGATTTCGACAAGTGGGGAAGTCGAACAAACGTCTAGTTCTGGGCCAAAACCATCGACAACTACCGAACCAGAAGTCGAAACACAGGAAACCACTACACGGGAGGAAATCGAAACGACTAAGCCAACCAAGGTGACTGTCACTACAGAAGCTGCTGAGACAACTATACCAGAAATCACAACCGAAGAAGAAGAGATTTCAAGAAGTGATGAAGTCGAACAAACGTCTAGTTCTAGGCCACGACCATCGACAACAAGCGAATCAGAAGTCGAAACCCAACAAACCACTACGCCGGAGAAAATCGAAACGACTGAGCCAACCAAGGTGACTGTCACTACAGAAGCTGCTGAGACAACTATACCAGAAATCACAACCGAAGAAGAAGAGATTTCGACGAGTGATGAAGTCGAGCAAACGTCTAGTTCTAGGCCACGACCATCGACAACTACCGAACCAGAAGTCGAAACGCAGAAAACCACTACACAAGAGGAAATCGAAACGACTAAGCCAACCAAGGTGACTGTCACTACAGAAGCTGCTGAGACAACTATACCAGAAATCACAACCGAAGAAGAAGAGATTTCGACAAGTGATGAAGTCGAGCAAACGTCTAGTTCTAGGCCACGACCATCGACAACTACCGAACCAGAAGTCGAAACCCAACAAACCACTACACCGGAGGAAATCGAAACGACTGAGCCAACCAAGGTGACTGTCACTACAGAAGCTGCTGAAACAACTATACCAGGAATCACAACCGAAGAAGAAGAGATTTCGACAAGTGATGAAGTCGAGCAAACGTCTAGTTCTAGGCCACGACCATCGACAACTACCGAACCAGAAGTCGAAACCCAACAAACCACTACACCGGAGGAAATCGAAACGACTGAGCCTACCAAGGTGACTGTCACTACAGAGGCTGCTGAGACAACTGTAAGACCATCAACTACAGAAGAAATAACAACCGAAGAAAAGGAGATTTCGACAAGTGGGGAAGTCGAACAAACGTCTAGTTCTGGGCCAAAACCATCGACAACTACCGAACCAGAAATCGAAACGCAGAAAACCACTACACAAGAGGAAATCGAAACGACTAAGCCAACCAAGGTGACTGTCACTACAGAAGCTGCTGAGACAACTATACCAGAAATCACAACCGAAGAAGAAGAGATTTCGACAAGTGATGAAGTCGAGCAAACGTCTAGTTCTAGGCCACGACCATCGACAACTACCGAACCAGAAGTCGAAACCCAACAAACCACTACACCGGAGGAAATCGAAACGACTGAGCCAACCAAGGTGACTGTCACTACAGAAGCTGCTGAAACAACTATACCAGGAATCACAACCGAAGAAGAAGAGATTTCGACAAGTGATGAAGTCGAGCAAACGTCTAGTTCTAGGCCACGACCATCGACAACTACCGAACCAGAAGTCGAAACCCAACAAACCACTACACCGGAGGAAATCGAAACGACTGAGCCTACCAAGGTGACTGTCACTTCAGAGGCTGCTGAAACAACTATACCAGAAATCACAACCGAAGAAGAAGAGATTTCGACAAGTGATGAAGTCGAGCAAACGTCTAGTTCTAGGCCACGACCATCGACAACAAGCGAATCAGAAGTCGAAACCCAACAAACCACTACACCGGAGGAAATTGAAACGACTGAGCCAACCAAGGTGACTGTCACTACAGAAGCTGCTGAGACAACTGTAAGACCATCAACTACAGAAGAAATAACAACCGAAGAAAAGGAGATTTCGACAAGTGGGGAAGTCGAACAAACGTCTAGTTCTGGGCCAAAACCATCGACAACTACCGAACCAGAAGTCGAAACACAGGAAACCACTACACGGGAGGAAATCGAAACGACTAAGCCAACCAAGGTGACTGTCACTACAGAAGCTGCTGAGACAACTTTACCAGAAATAACAACCGAAGAAGAAGAGATTTCAAGAAGTGATGAAGTCGAACAAACGTCTAGTTCTAGGCCACGACCATCGACAACAGGCGAATCAGAAGTCGAAAACCAACAAACCACTACGCCGGAAAAAATCGAAACGACTGAGCCAACCAAGGTGACTGTCACTACAGAAGCTGCTGAGACAACTTTACCAGAAATCACAACCGAAGAAGAGATTTCGACAAGTGATGAAGACGAGCAAACGTCTAGTTCCAGGCCAAGACCATCGACAACTACCGAACCAGAAGTCGAAACCCAACAAACCACCACACTGGAGGAAATCGAAACGACTGAGCCAACGAAGGTGACTGTCAATACAGAAGCTGCTGAAACAACTATACCAGAAATAACGACCGAAGAAGAAGAGATTTCGACAAGTGATGAAGTCGAGCAAACGTCTAGTTCTAGGCCACGACCATCGACAACAAGCGAATCAGAAGTCGAAACCCATCAAACCACTACACCGGAGGGAATCGAAACGACTGAGCCAACCAAGGTGACTGTCATTACAGAAGCTGCTGAAACAACTATACCAGAAATCACAACCGAAGAAGAAGATATTTCGACAAGTGATGAAGTCGAGCAAACGTCTAGTTCTAGGCCAAGACCATCGACAACTACCGAACCAGAAGTCGAAACCCAACAAACCACTACACCGGAGGAAATCGAAACGACTGAGCCAACCAAGGTGACTGTCACTACAGAAGCTGCTGAGACAACAATACCAGAAATCACAACCGAAGAAGAAGAGATTTCGACAAGTGATGAAGTCGAGCAAACGTCTAGTTCTAGGCCAAGACCATCGACAACTACCGAACCAGAAGTCGAAACCCAACAAACCACTACACCGGAGGAAATCGAAACGACTGAGCCAACCAAGGTGACTGTCACTACAGAAGCTGCTGAGACAACAATACCAGAAATCACAACCGAAGAAGAAGAGATTTCGACAAGTGATGAAGTCGAGCAAACGTCTAGTTCTAGGCCACGACCATCGACAACTACCGAACCAGAAGTCGAAACCCAACAAACCACTACACCGGAGGAAATCGAAACGACTGAGCCAACCAAGGTGACTGTCACTACAGAAGCTGCTGAAACAACTATACCAGGAATCACAACCGAAGAAGAAGAGATTTCGACAAGTGATGAAGTCGAGCAAACGTCTAGTTCCAGGCCACGACCATCGACAACTACCGAACCAGAAGTCGAAACCCAACAAACCACTACACCGGAGGAAATCGAAACGACTGAGCCTACCAAGGTGACTGTCACTACAGAAGCTGCTGAAACAACTATACCAGAAATCACAACCGAAGAAGAAGAGATTTCGACAAGTGATGAAGTCGAGCAAACGTCTAGTTCTAGGCCACGACCATCGACAACAAGCGAATCAGAAGTCGAAACCCATCAAACCACTACACCGGAGGGAATCGAAACGACTGAGCCAACCAAGGTGACTGTCACTACAGAAGCTGCTGAGACAACAATACCAGAAATCACAACCGAAGAAGAAGAGATTTCGACAAGTGATGAAGTCGAGCAAACGTCTAGTTCTAGGCCAAGACCATCGACAACTACCGAACCAGAAGTCGAAACCCAACAAACCACTACACCG
The DNA here is from genome assembly GCA_032362365.1 of Zygogramma bicolorata. Lineage (NCBI taxonomy): Eukaryota > Metazoa > Arthropoda > Insecta > Coleoptera > Chrysomelidae > Zygogramma > Zygogramma bicolorata. Next base: position 369,595 of record JAVJAQ010003729.1, read on the forward strand.
GAGGAAATCGAAACGACTGAGCCAACCAAGGTGACTGTCACTACAGAAGCTGCTGAAACAACTATACCAGGAATCACAACCGAAGAAGAAGAGATTTCGACAAGTGATGAAGTCGAGCAAACGTCTAGTTCTAGGCCACGACCATCGACAACTACCGAACCAGAAGTCGAAACCCAACAAACCACTACACGGGAGGAAATCGAAACGACTAAGCCAACCAAGGTGACTGTCATTACAGAAGCTGCTGAAACAACTATACCAGAAATCACAACCGAAGAAGAAGATATTTCGACAAGTGATGAAGTCGAGCAAACGTCTAGTTCTAGGCCAAGACCATCGACAACTACCGAACCAGAAGTCGAAACCCAACAAACCACTACACCGGAGGAAATCGAAACGACTGAGCCAACCAAGGTGACTGTCACTACAGAAGCTGCTGAGACAACAATACCAGAAATCACAACCGAAGAAGAAGAGATTTCGACAAGTGATGAAGTCGAGCAAACGTCTAGTTCTAGGCCAAGACCATCGACAACTACCGAACCAGAAGTCGAAACCCAACAAACCACTACACGGGAGGAAATCGAAACGACTAAGCCAACCAAGGTGACTGTCACTACAGAAGCTGCTGAGACAACTTTACCAGAAATAACAACCGAAGAAGAAGAGATTTCAAGAAGTGATGAAGTCGAACAAACGTCTAGTTCTAGGCCACGACCATCGACAACAGGCGAATCAGAAGTCGAAACCCAACAAACCACTACGCCGGAAAAAATCGAAACGACTGAGCCAACCAAGGTGACTGTCACTACAGAAGCTGCTGAGACAACTATACCAGAAATCACAACCGAAGAAGAGATTTCGACAAGTGATGAAGACGAGCAAACGTCTAGTTCCAGGCCAAGACCATCGACAACTACCGAACCAGAAGTCGAAACCCAACAAACCACCACACTGGAGGAAATCGAAACGACTGAGCCAACGAAGGTGACTGTCAATACAGAAGCTGCTGAAACAACTATACCAGAAATAACGACCGAAGAAGAAGAGATTTCGACAAGTGATGAAGTCGAGCAAACGTCTAGTTCTAGGCCACGACCATCGACAACTACCGAACCAGAAGTCGAAACCCAACAAACCACTACACCGGAGGAAATCGAAACGACTGAGCCAACCAAGGTGACTGTCACTACAGAAGCTGCTGAGACAACAATACCAGAAATCACAACCGAAGAAGAAGAGATTTCGACAAGTGATGAAGTCGAGCAAACGTCTAGTTCTAGGCCACGACCATCGACAACTACCGAACCAGAAGTCGAAACCCAACAAACCACTACACCGGAGGAAATCGAAACGACTGAGCCAACCAAGGTGACTGTCACTACAGAAGCTGCTGAAACAACTATACCAGGAATCACAACCGAAGAAGAAGAGATTTCGACAAGTGATGAAGTCGAGCAAACGTCTAGTTCTAGGCCACGACCATCGACAACTACCGAACCAGAAGTCGAAACCCAACAAACCACTACACCGGAGGAAATCGAAACGACTGAGCCTACCAAGGTGACTGTCACTACAGAAGCTGCTGAAACAACTATACCAGAAATCACAACCGAAGAAGAAGAGATTTCGACAAGTGATGAAGTCGAGCAAACGTCTAGTTCTAGGCCACGACCATCGACAACAAGCGAATCAGAAGTCGAAACCCATCAAACCACTACACCGGAGGGAATCGAAACGACTGAGCCAACCAAGGTGACTGTCATTACAGAAGCTGCTGAAACAACTATACCAGAAATCACAACCGAAGAAGGAGATATTTCGACAAGTGATGAAGCCGAACAAACGTCTATTTCTGGGCCAAAACCATCGACAACTACCGAACCACAAGTCGAAACACGGGAAACCACTACACCGGAGAAAATCGAAACGACTGAGCCAACCAAGGTGACTGTCACTACAGAAGCTGCTGAGACAACAATACCAGAAATCACAACCGAAGAAGAAGAGATTTCGACAAGTGATGAAGTCGAGCAAACGTCTAGTTCTAGGCCACGACCATCGACAACTACCGAACCAGAAGTCGAAACCCAACAAACCACTACACCGGAGGAAATCGAAACGACTGAGCCAACCAAGGTGACTGTCACTACAGAAGCTGCTGAAACAACTATACCAGGAATCACAACCGAAGAAGAAGAGATTTCGACAAGTGATGAAGTCGAGCAAACGTCTAGTTCTAGGCCACGACCATCGACAACTACCGAACCAGAAGTCGAAACCCAACAAACCACTACACCGGAGGAAATCGAAACGACTGAGCCTACCAAGGTGACTGTCACTTCAGAGGCTGCTGAAACAACTATACCAGAAATCACAACCGAAGAAGAAGAGATTTCGACAAGTGATGAAGTCGAGCAAACGTCTAGTTCTAGGCCACGACCATCGACAACAAGCGAATCAGAAGTCGAAACCCAACAAACCACTACACCGGAGGAAATTGAAACGACTGAGCCAACCAAGGTGACTGTCACTACAGAAGCTGCTGAGACAACTGTAAGACCATCAACTACAGAAGAAATAACAACCGAAGAAAAGGAGATTTCGACAAGTGGGGAAGTCGAACAAACGTCTAGTTCTGGGCCGAAACCATCGACAACTACCGAACCAGAAGTCGAAACACAGGAAACCACTACACGGGAGGAAATCGAAACGACTAAGCCAACCAAGGTGACTGTCACTACAGAAGCTGCTGAGACAACTTTACCAGAAATAACAACCGAAGAAGAAGAGATTTCAAGAAGTGATGAAGTCGAACAAACGTCTAGTTCTAGGCCACGACCATCGACAACAGGCGAATCAGAAGTCGAAACCCAACAAACCACTACGCCGGAGAAAATCGAAACGACTGAGCCAACCAAGGTGACTGTCACTACAGAAGCTGCTGAGACAACTATACCAGAAATCACAACCGAAGAAGAGATTTCGACAAGTGATGAAGACGAGCAAACGTCTAGTTCCAGGCCAAGACCATCGACAACTACCGAACCAGAAGTCGAAACCCAACAAACCACTAAACCGGAGGAAATCGAAACGACTGAGCCAACCAAGGTGACTGTCACTACAGAAGCTGCTGAAACAACTATACCAGAAATCACAACCGAAGAAGAAGAGATTTCGACAAGTGATGAAGTCGAGCAAACGTCTAGTTCTAGGCCACGACCATCGACAACTACCGAACCAGAAGTCGAAACACAGGAAACCACTACACGGGAGGAAATCGAAACGACTAAGCCAACCAAGGTGACTGTCACTACAGAAGCTGCTGAGACAACTATACCAGAAATCACAACCGAAGAAGAAGAGATTTCAAGAAGTGATGAAGTCGAACAAACGTCTAGTTCTAGGCCACGACCATCGACAACAAGCGAATCAGAAGTCGAAACCCAACAAACCACTACGCCGGAGAAAATCGGAACGACTGAGCCAACCAAGGTAACTGTCACTACAGAAGCTGCTGAGACAACTATACCAGAAATCACAACCGAAGAAGAAGAGATTTCGACGAGTGATGGAGTCGAGCAAACGTCTAGTTCTAAGCCACGACCATCGACAACTACCGAACCAGAAGTCGAAACGCAGAAAACCACTACACAAGAGGAAATCGAAACGACTAAGCCAACCAAGGTGACTGTCACTACAGAAGCTGCTGAGACAACTATACCAGAAATCACAACCGAAGAAGAAGAGATTTCGACAAGTGATGAAGTCGAGCAAACGTCTAGTTCTAGGCCACGACCATCGACAACTACCGAACCAGAAGTCGAAACCCAACAAACCACTACACCGGAGGAAATCGAAACGACTGAGCCAACCAAGGTGACTGTCACTACAGAAGCTGCTGAAACAACTATACCAGGAATCACAACCGAAGAAGAAGAGATTTCGACAAGTGATGAAGTCGAGCAAACGTCTAGTTCTAGGCCACGACCATCGACAACTACCGAACCAGAAGTCGAAACCCAACAAACCACTACACCGGAGGAAATCGAAACGACTGAGCCTACCAAGGTGACTGTCACTACAGAGGCTGCTGAAACAACTGTAAGACCATCAACTACAGAAGAAATAACAACCGAAGAAAAGGAGATTTCGACAAGTGGGGAAGTCGAACAAACGTCTAGTTCTGGGCCAAAACCATCGACAACTACCGAACCAGAAATCGAAACGCAGAAAACCACTACACAAGAGGAAATCGAAACGACTAAGCCAACCAAGGTGACTGTCACTACAGAAGCTGCTGAGACAACTATACCAGAAATCACAACCGAAGAAGAAGAGATTTCGACAAGTGATGAAGTCGAGCAAACGTCTAGTTCTAGGCCACGACCATCGACAACTACCGAACCAGAAGTCGAAACCCAACAAACCACTACACCGGAGGAAATCGAAACGACTGAGCCAACCAAGGTGACTGTCACTACAGAAGCTGCTGAAACAACTATACCAGGAATCACAACCGAAGAAGAAGAGATTTCGACAAGTGATGAAGTCGAGCAAACGTCTAGTTCTAGGCCACGACCATCGACAACTACCGAACCAGAAGTCGAAACCCAACAAACCACTACACCGGAGGAAATCGAAACGACTGAGCCTACCAAGGTGACTGTCACTTCAGAGGCTGCTGAAACAACTATACCAGAAATCACAACCGAAGAAGAAGAGATTTCGACAAGTGATGAAGTCGAGCAAACGTCTAGTTCTAGGCCACGACCATCGACAACAAGCGAATCAGAAGTCGAAACCCAACAAACCACTACACCGGAAGAAATTGAAACGACTGAGCCAACCAAGGTGACTGTCACTACAGAAGCTGCTGAGACAACTGTGAGACCATCAACTACAGAAGAAATAACAACCGAAGAAAAGGAGATTTCGACAAGTGGGGAAGTCGAACAAACGTCTAGTTCTGGGCCGGAACCATCGACAACTACTGAACCAGAAGTCGAAACACAGGAAACCACTACACGGGAGGAAATCGAAACGACTAAGCCAACCAAGGTGACTGTCACTGCAGAAGCTGCTGAGACAACTTTACCAGAAATAACAACCGAAGAAGAAGAGATTTCAAGAAGTGATGAAGTCGAACAAACGTCTAGTTCTAGGCCACGACCATCGACAACAGGCGAATCAGAAGTCGAAACCCAACAAACCACTACGCCGGAGAAAATCGAAACGACTGAGCCAACCAAGGTGACTGTCACTACAGAAGCTGCTGAGACAACTATACCAGAAATCACAACCGAAGAAGAGATTTCGACAAGTGATGAAGACGAGCAAACGTCTAGTTCCAGGCCAAGACCATCGACAACTACCGAACCAGAAGTCGAAACCCAACAAACCACCACACTGGAGGAAATCGAAACGACTGAGCCAACGAAGGTGACTGTCAATACAGAAGCTGCTGAAACAACTATACCAGAAATAACGACCGAAGAAGAAGAGATTTCGACAAGTGATGAAGTCGAGCAAACGTCTAGTTCTAGGCCACGACCATCGACAACAAGCGAATCAGAAGTCGAAACCCATCAAACCACTACACCGGAGGGAATCGAAACGACTGAGCCAACCAAGGTGACTGTCATTACAGAAGCTGCTGAAACAACTATACCAGAAATCACAACCGAAGAAGAAGATATTTCGACAAGTGATGAAGTCGAGCAAACGTCTAGTTCTAGGCCAAGACCATCGACAACTACCGAACCAGAAGTCGAAACCCAACAAACCACTACACCGGAGGAAATCGAAACGACTGAGCCAACCAAGGTGACTGTCACTACAGAAGCTGCTGAGACAACAATACCAGAAATCACAACCGAAGAAGAAGAGATTTCGACAAGTGATGAAGTCGAGCAAACGTCTAGTTCTAGGCCACGACCATCGACAACTACCGAACCAGAAGTCGAAACCCAACAAACCACTACACCGGAGGAAATCGAAACGACTGAGCCAACCAAGGTGACTGTCACTACAGAAGCTGCTGAAACAACTATACCAGAAATCACAACCGAAGAAGAAGAGATTTCGACAAGTGATGAAGTCGAGCAAACGTCTAGTTCTAGGCCACGACCATCGACAACTACCGAACCAGAAGTCGAAACCCAACAAACCACTACACCGGAGGAAATCGAAACGACTGTGCCTACCAAGGTGACTGTCACTACAGAAGCTGCTGAAACAACTATACCAGGAATCACAACCGAAGAAGAAGAGATTTCGACAAGTGATGAAGTCGAGCAAACGTCTAGTTCTAGGCCACGACCATCGACAACAAGCGAATCAGAAGTCGAAACCCATCAAACCACTACACCGGAGGGAATCGAAACGACTGAGCCAACCAAGGTGACTGTCACTACAGAAGCTGCTGAGACAACAATACCAGAAATCACAACCGAAGAAGAAGAGATTTCGACAAGTGATGAAGTCGAGCAAACGTCTAGTTCTAGGCCAAGACCATCGACAACTACCGAACCAGAAGTCGAAACCCAACAAACCACTACACCGGAGGAAATCGAAACGACTGAGCCAACCAAGGTGACTGTCACTACAGAAGCTGCTGAAACAACTATACCAGGAATCACAACCGAAGAAGAAGAGATTTCGACAAGTGATGAAGTCGAGCAAACGTCTAGTTCTAGGCCACGACCATCGACAACTACCGAACCAGAAGTCGAAACCCAACAAACCACTACACGGGAGGAAATCGAAACGACTAAGCCAACCAAGGTGACTGTCATTACAGAAGCTGCTGAAACAACTATACCAGAAATCACAACCGAAGAAGAAGATATTTCGACAAGTGATGAAGTCGAGCAAACGTCTAGTTCTAGGCCAAGACCATCGACAACTACCGAACCAGAAGTCGAAACCCAACAAACCACTACACCGGAGGAAATCGAAACGACTGAGCCAACCAAGGTGACTGTCACTACAGAAGCTGCTGAGACAACAATACCAGAAATCACAACCGAAGAAGAAGAGATTTCGACAAGTGATGAAGTCGAGCAAACGTCTAGTTCTAGGCCAAGACCATCGACAACTACCGAACCAGAAGTCGAAACCCAACAAACCACTACACGGGAGGAAATCGAAACGACTAAGCCAACCAAGGTGACTGTCACTACAGAAGCTGCTGAGACAACTTTACCAGAAATAACAACCGAAGAAGAAGAGATTTCAAGAAGTGATGAAGTCGAACAAACGTCTAGTTCTAGGCCACGACCATCGACAACTACCGAACCAGAAGTCGAAACACGGGAAACCACTACACCGGAGAAAATCGAAACGACTGAGCCAACCAAGGTGACTGTCACTACAGAAGCTGCTGAGACAACAATACCAGAAATCACAACCGAAGAAGAAGAGATTTCGACAAGTGATGAAGTCGAGCAAACGTCTAGTTCTAGGCCACGACCATCGACAACTACCGAACCAGAAGTCGAAACCCAACAAACCACTACACCGGAGGAAATCGAAACGACTGAGCCAACCAAGGTGACTGTCACTACAGAAGCTGCTGAAACAACTATACCAGGAATCACAACCGAAGAAGAAGAGATTTCGACAAGTGATGAAGTCGAGCAAACGTCTAGTTCTAGGCCACGACCATCGACAACTACCGAACCAGAAGTCGAAACCCAACAAACCACTACACCGGAGGAAGTCGAAACGACTGAGCCTACCAAGGTGACTGTCACTTCAGAGGCTGCTGAAACAACTATACCAGAAATCACAACCGAAGAAGAAGAGATTTCGACAAGTGATGAAGTCGAGCAAACGTCTAGTTCTAGGCCACGACCATCGACAACAAGCGAATCAGAAGTCGAAACCCAACAAACCACTACACCGGAGGAAATTGAAACGACTGAGCCAACCAAGGTGACTGTCACTACAGAAGCTGCTGAGACAACTGTAAGACCATCAACTACAGAAGAAATAACAACCGAAGAAAAGGAGATTTCGACAAGTGGGGAAGTCGAACAAACGTCTAGTTCTGGGCCGAAACCATCGACAACTACCGAACCAGAAGTCGAAACACAGGAAACCACTACACGGGAGGAAATCGAAACGACTAAGCCAACCAAGGTGACTGTCACTACAGAAGCTGCTGAGACAACTTTACCAGAAATAACAACCGAAGAAGAAGAGATTTCAAGAAGTGATGAAGTCGAACAAACGTCTAGTTCTAGGCCACGACCATCGACAACAGGCGAATCAGAAGTCGAAACCCAACAAACCACTACGCCGAAGAAAATCGAAACGACTGAGCCAACCAAGGTGACTGTCACTACAGAAGCTGCTGAGACAACTATACCAGAAATCACAACCGAAGAAGAGATTTCGACAAGTGATGAAGACGAGCAAACGTCTAGTTCCAGGCCAAGACCATCGACAACTACCGAACCAGAAGTCGAAACCCAACAAACCACTAAACCGGAGGAAATCGAAACGACTGAGCCAACCAAGGTGACTGTCACTACAGAAGCTGCTGAAACAACTATACCAGAAATCACAACCGAAGAAGAAGAGATTTCGACAAGTGATGAAGTCGAGCAAACGTCTAGTTCTAGGCCACGACCATCGACAACTACCGAACCAGAAGTCGAAACCCAACAAACCACTACGCCGGAGAAAATCGAAACGACTGAGCCAACCAAGGTGACTGTCACTACAGAAGCTGCTGAGACAACTATACCAGAAATCACAACCGAAGAAGAAGAGATTTCGACAAGTGATGATGTCGAGCAAACGTCTAGTTCTAGACCAAGACCATCGACAACTACCGAACCAGAAGTCGAAACCCAACAAACCACTAAACCGGAGGAAATCGAAACGACTGAGCCAACCAAGGTGACTGTCACTACAGAAGCTGCTGAAACAACTATACCAGAAATCACAACCGAAGAAGAAGAGATTTCGACAAGTGATGAAGTCGAGCAAACGTCTAGTTCTAGGCCACGACCATCGACAACTACCGAACCAGAAGTCGAAACCCAACAAACCACTACACCGGAGGAAATTGAAACGACTGAGCCAACCAAGGTGACTGTCACTACAGAAGCTGCTGAGACAACTATACCAGAAATCACAACCGAAGAAGAAGAGATTTCGACGAGTGATGGAGTCGAGCAAACGTCTAGTTCCAGGCCAAGACCATCGACAACTACCGAACCAGAAGTCGAAACCCAACAAACCACCACACTGGAGGAAATCGAAACGACTGAGCCAACCAAGGTGACTGTCAATACAGAAGCTGCTGAAACAACTATACCAGAAATAACGACCGAAGAAGAAGAGATTTCGACAAGTGATGAAGTCGAGCAAACGTCTAGTTCTAGGCCACGACCATCGACAACAAGCGAATCAGAAGTCGAAACCCATCAAACCACTACACCGGAGGGAATCGAAACGACTGAGCCAACCAAGGTGACTGTCATTACAGAAGCTGCTGAAACAACTATACCAGAAATCACAACCGAAGAAGAAGATATTTCGACAAGTGATGAAGTCGAGCAAACGTCTAGTTCTAGGCCAAGACCATCGACAACTACCGAACCAGAAGTCGAATCCCAACAAACCACTACACCGGAGGAAATCGAAACGACTGAGCCAACCAAGGTGACTGTCATTACAGAAGCTGCTGAAACAACTATACCAGAAATCACAACCGAAGAAGAAGATATTTCGACAAGTGATGAAGTCGAGCAAACGTCTAGTTCTAGGCCAAGACCATCGACAACTACCGAACCAGAAGTCGAAACCCAACAAACCACTACACCGGAGGAAATCGAAACGACTGAGCCAACCAAGGTGACTGTCACTACAGAAGCTGCTGAGACAACAATACCAGAAATCACAACCGAAGAAGAAGAGATTTCGACAAGTGATGAAGTCGAGCATACGTCTAGTTCTAGGCCAAGACCATCGACAACTACCGAACCAGAAGTCGAAACCCAACAAACCACTACACCGGAGGAAATCGAAACGACTGAGCCAACCAAGGTGACTGTCACTACAGAAGCTGCTGAAACAACTATACCAGAAATCACAACCGAAGAAGAAGAGATTTCGACAAGTGATGAAGTCGAGCAAACGTCTAGTTCTAGGCCAAGACCATCGACAACTACCGAACCAGAAGTCGAAACCCAACAAACCACTACACCGGAGGAAATCGAAACGACTGAGCCAACCAAGGTGACTGTCACTTCAGAGGCTGCTGAAACAACTATACCAGAAATCACAACCGAAGAAGAAGAGATTTCGACAAGTGATGAAGTCGAGCAAACGTCTAGTTCTAGGCCACGACCATCGACAACAAGCGAATCAGAAGTCGAAACCCAACAAACCACTACACCAGAGGGAATCGAAACGACTAAGCCAACCAAGGTATTTGTCACTACAGAAGCTGCTGAGACAACTATACCAGAAATCACAACCGAAGAAGAGATTTCGACAAGTGATGAAGTCGAGCAAACGGCCAGTTCTAGACCAAGACCATCGACAACTACCGAATCAGAAGTCGAAACTCGAAAAACCACTACACCAGAGGAAATCGAAACGACTGAGCCGATCAAGGTGACTGTCACTACAGAAGCTGCTGTGACAACTGTTAGACCATCAACTACAGCAAAAATCACAACCGAGGAAGAGGAGATTTCGACAAGTGAGGGAGCCGAAGAGACTAATTCGAGGCAAACACCATCGACAACTACCGAATCAGAAGTCGGATCCCGAAAGACCACTACGTCAGAGGGTTCTGAATTTCCTGAAGCTGCAGAAGCAACAGTCACCACAGAAGCCAATCAGTCGCCTGTGGTATCAATTGAACCAGAAACTCTAACCGAATCAGAGGAGTTTTCGACTACAGAATCGGAAGACGAGAAGGAAAACATTTCTACGCCAGAGGAATCTCAAACCACTGAAGGTACTGGCCTTATAACAGTCACTGATTCAGAAGTCACCCCTGGTATGTCCAATGAGACTCATTCAACGCTCGAACCAGACTTTATTTGCCCTCATCATGGAAAGTTTGCAGATCCGAAAAATTGCAGCAATTATTTCTTATGCTCACCGACACTCCATAGAAATTTGCCGATATCAATGTCATGTCCACCTGGTATGTTATTCGATAGATTCAAAGAAATGTGTACCCGTGAATCAGTACGATGTCCATACGATAATGAATTGAGTTGCACTTCAGAAGGATTTTTTGCCGATCCCGTATATTGTGAAATGTATTATATTTGTACATGGAATAATGAAACGAGTGAATTTGTTTTAACTAACATGATATGCTCGGACGGATTTTCCTTCGATGAAGAAATTGTTAGATGTGTCGAATCAACCACGTGTTATGCCCAATCATCCACAGATGTAACAGAATCCACCAATCTAACTGAGGTTACAATATCTCCGTCACCCGAGATATTCACTTGCACAGATGTAGGCAAATTTCGTGATCCTGTAGATTGTTCTCGATATCACATCTGTGTCAGGGGAGTGCATTCAATAATTGATGTAAGTTCGGATTGCCCCGAAGGAGAATTGTATGACAGTTACAATCAAGTGTGCACTTCCGATCCTGTTCAGTGTCCAGGCGAAGCTCAGTTATCTTGCGTCGCAGAAGGCATTTTCCCTCACCCCACTGACTGTAACAGATACTTCTCTTGCCGATGGAATTCTTTGGAAGGAAAATATGACTTGAAGCAGTTCAGATGTCCTATTTACAACTCCTTCGATGCTGAATTGAGCATCTGCATTGCCTCTTCCACTTGTATGGAGAGGAACAACTCATTCTCTTGCCCAGATGTTGGAAAATATCCGGTTGAATATAATTGCAAAGAATATTACGAATGTAAGTTGTACAATGGAAATATGATAAAAACGGTGAAAACATGTGGACTATTCAGACTGTTTGATCGAGATCAGAAGAGATGTCGAAGAGAGTGCTTTGTAACCAACTGTTTGGCACAAGTAATTTAATGAATATTGTCGACTGAATATTGTTGTTGGGTTGTTGTAACTTATTTTTTATCAATTTTTAAATTAGAGGATACTCTTCACTAGTGAATGCTAATGTACAATCGAATACCCATCAACTTGTCAACTTCTATTATTTAAAGTGTTCTCTCTTTTCTATTGTTGAAATGAGGACTTAATTTGTAATTCATTTCTATAATGCGTTCTCGTCATATTGTATATGAAATACTAATAAAGATTATTAGTTTTGATAACATATTTTGAGACTATTTTTCTGAGATGAAAGTAATGATAAGATAATATATATTTTTTTATCGGATTCATATTCTGTAGTTTTATTATTGAAAATGATGAATGCTTGGAAGTACTTACATTTCCAACAATGAATTGAACCATAACAGTGAGCAAGTTATTGAACTAAAAAGAGATCATAGATGTGATCTATTCAATTTAAAATCTTGTTTTGATCTCTCTCTCTCTCTCTCTTGAACTATACCTGGAGAATAAACTTTATTTTGACAAAGATATCGGCGCTGTGACTGCTTCATTTCTCCCGTTGGAAATGTGGGGAAAAAACAGAAATTTTGCTGAAGCGCGTCTATCATATCCACTATAGTTTTCCAAACTGTAATATATATATATATATATATATATATATATATATATATATATATATATATATAGTGCATCTTAAAAATCTCCCTCGTCATGACTCCTGAAGGGACAAGATGTCAAAGTCGAAAAAATATCACAAAAAGCACTAGTCGCCAAGAGCAATGACTTATGCCACCTTGCTGCAGAGGTCTTTCAATGACCTATTCAATACTGGTTCATTTTTGACAATCACTGTAGCCCTCCTGAGCTGTAAGAGAGGGAGAGTTTTAACGATTCATTTTCATATCTTTTTCCTCTTCTAATCAATATGGACAGACATAAATTAGCGAACACTCACTATTGATAGGTGAATATCATCAATAGAGGTTCGATTCATTCACAAATTCCAAATCCACATTTTGTGTGCAAAATACATTTGAGGTGTCCATATTAACGTTCATATGAGTCCCTTCGACCAAAAACAGTTGGGGTTACATTGGGTGCAGAAAAGGGGGGTTAAGAATGACAGTGGACTTCAGAATCAAGGAAATATTGCCTTCTTCTTCAAAATCCTTTGTCGGCAATGTCAGTATTTTCGATGAATTTGCGGAAATATTATATACCAAGGCAAGAAGTGGATCATTTCCCACGAGAGAAAAAATTGCTTACCAAAGCTGAAAGCCATGTTGAAACTTCGCAATGGGAGGGAATCAGTAGTACCTTGAAATATCTAGCATTTGCTGGCAACTATTTACAGCAACTAATTGTAGTGTTTGCTAGAAAAAATAGGAGTAAAGCTTACAGTATAGAATAAACGATGAGAATGGAACCTTTGGTGTGAAACTCGACGACGCGCGTTTCGCTAAAAAGGTTAGAATATTGTATGTATTTATTGGCCATAGTCGGAGAGCTATTTAAATCCGTCCCAAGGAGCACTTTGCACCCATAAGAAATGGAATGGTAGGAAAATCTAGTGTTGTCCAACATTCTCAAGATAATGACCACAACTTTTGTGAAAGCAATCTGAAACTGATTGAACATGTGCATGACACAAGGCTACTCGATGCATGTGAGAGTCTAGAAATAGCGAAATGTGAAAATACCATGAATGGCGACAAAAGACTTGTTCTTTTTAGCCCGCTTTTCAGTTATTCAGGAATAAATTTGAACAATAAGTGGTTACAGAATAATCAGTAGTAACAGACGAAGTCCATATCGTACCAAAAAACTATGCTGGTAGTGGCTGTACCACCTCCAGATCGGTGAGTATATATAGAGCTGAACCTAGTCTTAGATTCAGTATCAAGCATTTGCACTACCGTGAAAATCGGTAAGACGCCCTAGAGCGCTTCGGCACCCAAAATGATTAGCCGACCCTTGCCTGCACAAGGCTCTGTCTTCTGGGCACACTCGTAAGAGTGGTCAGCAAAGGAATATATGAATATAAAAAAATAATATGTATTTATTGTAGAATTAGAAGAAAATTGGAAAAAAAGTGGTAATTATTTGATTTTCTCATCGATCAATGGTCACAGCTTAATAGAAGCCACTTTTTTGTTATTTACAGTAATCTCCCATGAAAAGATGATCATTCCATATGAAAAAACACTGATTAAAAAAAATCACGAATATACCAACTGAGTGTCCCGTCTGAAGAATCAAAGGCGGGGTTATTTCCTGTGAATCTCGAAATACAACAGAAAATTATCAACCACAAAAATTTTATTTTGATACAAGCAAAGAGACAAAAAAGTTAGAGGAGCGTGCCTGAATCGATTCACTCGGTATAAGTAATTCAAAAATAAATATTCGAACAAAGTAAATGAGAAAATTGGGACGTCTTTTGGACATGTTGAGATTGCTACGCTTGAAAAAATTCTGGTACCGCTCTGGTCAGGCATTTGAGTAAGTTGTTCAATTTTCTCCTGGGTATGGCAATATGTAGGGCATAACAAGCGTATAGTGCAAGTAGTTTTATTTTCGTGCTTGTGATGTGTACTTTATGTAAATAATAGGATAAGTTCAGTTGAATTTCAAATCAGCCACTTTTCATAACACCAATTCGCATTCGAATAGACAAAATACATTCCCACTGAACAATAAAAAATATTGAGAGAATATTTTTCAAAGAATATATTTTATTATTCCGTATTATGAAAAAAAGATCGACCCATGAGTGTTAAGTTTTGATACAAATGAATCAATCATAATGAAGGAGAAATGTTTTTATTTATTATTGATATTCATCGCGAGAGACGTGTTACATGGCTTTGTTTATTCAACAATAGTACATAAATATATGTAGTTGGGTCACAAGAAAAGTTGGCTAACGTGTTAGAATATGAATGTTTTGTTGGTAGTGATGGCAAATGAACTGAGGTTGGCATTCGTAATCTCAATGGTGAGTTTTCGTGTAAATATCGCCCAGTTTTTACGTTGTGTTCGCAGTTATATTATTATAAGAGATACGGTAATTATATTATCAATAAAGTCGCATGCAACAAAATGGCACTAGGGTAACATGTAGGTTAGGTAGGTGAAATGTTATTCCTATGATAAAATTTCCCATTTTTTTTAAATTCAGCCTAATGTGTCCATTTCTCTTTTCAATTTCAATATGCATCACTTCTTACTATTCGGAAAAAATAGCATCCTACAATGAATGCCTAAAAAAAAAAATTCTCTGGTATTTGTGAAAATGACACTTACGAACCGCAAATGAGGTTTCAAAGAATAATAACATATAAAATGATTTTCAATAACAATCCCTCGAAATATGGTAAGTGGGCAAACTTCAAAAAGTTCTTTTTCTGAATAGGACTGTTTTGAATATTCAGGAAGTTGAGTATTTTTGGGGAGAGAATGAGGTTTGAGGAACTATTTTTCATCTTTTTTCTCATATGAAAGAAGTGAAATGGAAAAAATAATTCCCAAAAATAAAGAAAGTGTGTATCTGAAACATCTTCTTCCCTGCCTACGTAGCACGACCGGCACTGAGTCACATAGAAATCACTTTTTCCTGCTCAATTTGTATACCTAGCATACGAAAATTGAATCATATTGATAGCATGCATTGAAAATATTAAAACGATGCAGCAAAATAAGGATTTGTTTGTATGAAAATCTTAGCCACCAGGATAATTTTTCATTCAAGCCCAGGAAAGATCAAAGATCTTGTTTCAGAGTGAATTATCTCTTGAGCTTCTCAGTAGGCAAAGAGAATAAATTATGGAACCCTTCCACGAGATAAACCAAACATTTCAGAAATATTCATTTTGTGACTATTCTGTCATTAATGAATTTACGTTTTGGTGACATATTCATTCTCGTGACAACCAAACCAGCCATCGTTATGATACTTCGCTTTTTCCTCATCCCAATAAAAAAATGAAATTACAAAACTCCTGTGAATGAAGTTGAATGAAAAAAATACTGTTTTTTGACAGATACGTGTATATCATTCGAATACGTTTAGTAAACTAGGTCCATCAAGTATATGATAGTGATAACTGGTCATTAAAGGTTTTCATCTTCATTCTACTCTTATGAAAGTCCTAGTGAACATATTTTCCGAAGTCCAGCAGATTTGAGTACCCTTTCGTGCTCCCAGATAGGCTGTAATCCGGCAGGTGCCGAATAAAATATTCGAGCTCAGTTGTTTTCACCATAGTAGCAGCTCGATAGTGAAATCATCGAAGTGCGAAACCGACACCACTTCAGTAGTACCCACAATATTGTCATTGTTGGTGGTAATAATAAGATCAATAAGAGATGCTGAATTGAAAGTGATTCTCGTGGGAGCCTCAATAGTTTGAGACAAACCAAAAGCGTCGAGCATTGTCGTTAATTTTTTATTCGCACTAGAGTGACTTTTCAACATATCGATGTTCAAGTCTCCCAAACAGAAAACTTCATCGTACTCAGGAATGAAATTCGATAAATTGGTCTCTAGTTCATTGAGAAACTCTTGGACAGAGAAATCGGGGAGTCTGTACACAAAGCCAACACATAAATTGATCTTATTTACTTTGAAACTCACCCATATTTGTTCAATGCCATCCGAAGTCGGAATCAATGTGAACTGGATATTTTTTTTTATGTAAAGAGCTACTCCACCACCACGTCCTCGCTGACGGTCTTTTCTGATCATTATATAGCCTTCAATATCACAGAATCCACTATCAACTCCTGAATTGAGCCAGGTTTCACTTAACCCTAAAACTGTATATTTCATATTTTCAATGTGATCTCTAACATGATTAATTTTGTGTTGCAGTGATCTAATATTCAAATGAGCTAGTCTCATTGGTTCGAGCATTATTTGCTTGGGATGCCCAACACGTTTATTGACAGAAACAAAATATACTACAACTCAGGGTTGAGTATTATGAAAAAAAAAAGGAATTCAATCAAATTTTTCTGGGTCTGAGATTTTTTTTGCTGTTGGTATCTCTTTCTCCGATGATTCTCCTCTGTCCCGTTTTTTGACTTCCTCTTGCGCAGTAATTTTTCTTTCTTCAGATATCAATTCTTCGTAGGTATATACCACCCCATCCACTATCAGAGACGTACCTCTGATTTTCACGGTGAGTCCCTCAGCCCGGAGCTCCTTCTGTCGTGCTACCAGAATCTTTTTTTTTGCGTAGTCCTCTGGTATTAAGTCCTGAGAAATGACCAGTTTTGTACCCTTCAATTTTCCAACGTTGTTCAAAACTTCCGATCTCACTCTTCCGGAAACTAATTCCAGCAAGACAGGCCTGGCTTTGTCTGGGTTTTTTTCCCCAATTCTATAAGCCTCTCTGATGTCTTTATCTTCTAAAGTGATATTTAAGTCATGGTTGAAGATTTCTTGAACCGTATGATAAATATTCTCGTTATTTTCTTCCAATCCGTAAACAACAAGATTGAACCTCCTTGTTCTACGATCTATAGCTTGGGATTTCAATTCCAGTGCTCTGAACTTATCTTTCAGATCATCAACTGTACTGGTTATGTTTTCTAACTGTGACTGGACTACGATCTTGAAGGTTTTTAGTTCATCACGTAAATCGATACCCTGTTGGGCAATATGTGTGTTCTGCTGCTTTATTTCAGCGATATCTTGGATCAGTTTCTGCAATAATGTTGAAACTTCCTGAGACTGCACCGTACATCCATACTAAATTCCACTCATCATACCCAGAATGTGCTCTTGTTAGAATACACTGTAAACTTTCAAAGAATATGCCCCATTGATTTTTGTCAATCTCTAATCTATATAATCTGTCAGTCTGTGATGGTCAAACTGTTGAAAGTTGGTTTTTATTACATTTTTTCTCAATACCTTCGGGTAAGTAGCAAGCAGAACTATTATTTTGAATATTATATCTTCATGAGTTTCGTACCTCAAGCGGTGTTTTTATGTGTAACAAATTCAAGGCAGTCTGTAAAAATACTTCCGTCCAAATTATTGTTGAACGCAACGTTCGCAATTTTCGAGTTTTACATGAAGTACCTGTTTCAATGATGAATTTGTCAATATCGAGTATGCAATTTCAAATGAAAAAAACTCTCTTCCAAAATATTCATTCAAACTGATGAAAAATATCAAGAGTTAAAATACATCCACTATACTTGATACTATTTGATTGAATTTTTTTTATATATATATCCGGTCACAAAAAAATACTTTTCCACACTATCAATAGGCGCTCAATGGCATTCATTCATTGTTCTGATTTTTCCACCACATATCTCCCCAGCAGGACTGTTGTATCCTGTCTTCGTGCAGTTTTATATGCATAGAGATAACAACGTGGACATAACAACTAATAGAAGAAAACAACAGTTCTGAAATATTATAATTTTATGAGTGTACATAGCAGATCTTGTGAGGAATTATAAACCAGCGCAAAATTCAAAATGTCTCCAACCAATGACATTTTTAAAGTCGATGAACTAATTGAATGTAACAGTGAACGGAAATAAATTATATATACTCGTTATACAAACTTCACTTGTTCCTTTCGTCCAAGGTTTTTCAATCATTCTTTTATTCATCGAAGTTGGCTGACTGGCTGACTTAATGAAGTTGACAAGTCACTACCAAAGCACATACGAGGGCTGCGACTAGGTGAATATTCGCCTTCCAGGGCGGGAAAGTATTTCACCCTGTTATGCATACGAAACTTTCAAAAGACGAATAGTCTGATCATACAATTTTTTCAACAAATTATGCACTTCGTCAACGCAACTTCATTATTTTCCACCACAAATATTATACAACATATGACAAGCAGCATATTGAATTTTTCTTATCGAGACACTAAGTTATTGAGATCCCAGCAAAAACTTCAACTCATTTGCACGACTTCAAAAAACTATTGGAATTTAAAAAAAAACGATACGCCCTCTGCCGAACAGTTTCAAACAATGTCAAAGTATTTTCAAAGTGGTGCTTATCAGTTGAAGTCTAAATTTCTAATTTTTCGACCTGCTTCATATCAATTATGAACCGTACAACCTATGAGTCACTACGAGAGTCACTATCTACAATTTAGAAACTAGACTATAGTGTATGAATAGAAAAGTCGAGGGGTGTTTCACTTCAGTAAAATTTGTACACCAACTCAGGATTTCAAGTGGGTATTCCAGAATTTCTCAAAGGAACATCAGAGGGCCATTTCTGGATTTCAACATGGGTTTCAATACGATTTCTACTGGATTTTGTACACAGGATTTCCGATCTGAAACACCCCTCGAGAAAAGTGGGGTTAACATCCACAATACATTTCACATTTCAATCGTATTCCAAATACCTCTGGAATATTACATGTGAATTCGTCAAATCTATAAATCACGTAGGTTCTGTTGCAATTGCGGTAAAATTATGTTGTACCGCTACTCAAACATTAAAAATTTTTTTTTGCCACGTTACAAATTTCTGAACTGCTGATTACGAATCTGAAGTGAAAAAGTGGCGCTCTCCTTTCATTCCTAAGTTTTGGCCCTCAAAGATTAGAAAAAGGCTATTCATTCGTAACTTCTTCGCACCAAAAAACGATTCGGATGCATACGCACTCGCATACGCATAACAACTTTACACCGTACCCCTCTTTTTCACCATTTTTCCGCACAAAATACCTTCTTCCCATCAAAAATTGAAAATTTTTTTCCACCGTTTTATGGTGAATAACTTTTTTATCAATCGGCATATTATATCACACCTGTCGACATTCGTATGCCAGAGATAATTTTTCACCAAACAATTATAATAAATACTTTAATGGACCTGAAAACGAATGAGGCTTGATGATCTGATGGAATTCCAGCAATTTTTCTGAAAGCATGTGCCCCCGAATTGACACCAGTACTTTGCGAATTATTCAACCTTTCATATAACTTAGGGATTTTACCTAAGTCCTGGAGGACAGCAAGAGTTCAGCCAGTTCCTAAAAAAGGAAATAAAACTTCACCTTGTAATTACAGACCAACTGCATTGCTTTCTATCATTTCCAAAGTCATGGAAAAAACAATCAATATGAAGCTTATCAAATATCTAGAGAAATCAGGAATAATTAATGATCGACAATACAGGTTTCGCCATCAACGATCGACCAGTGACTTATTGGCTTATGTTTCTCATATTTGGCAGCATTCAATCGAAAAATTCGGAGAAACGATAGCTGTTGCACTCGATATTTCAAAAGCGTTTGATCGAGTTTGGCATCGGGTTCTCCTTTTTAAACTGCCGTCTTATGATTCGTCTTCTCAGTTGTGTGCTTTTTTGAAGAGTTTCTTGTCTGATAGGTCTCTGTATGTGGTTGTTGATGGGATATCATCTGATATTCTTTCAAAAAATGCAGGTGTTCCACAGGGTTCACTTCTGGCGCCCACTTTGTTTCTGCTTCATTTCAATGATTTGCTCGAGTATATTTTGTTCAGTACATAGTTTTGCGTACGACCGAGCGTACGACAGTACTCTTCATACTAGTTTCTCTTCCATAGTCCCCATACCAGCTCGAGAAACAAAAATTCGAAGAAACATTCACGTCTATAAAATTAACGATGACTTGGTGAAAATAATAGAATGAGGTAACATGAGTTTGGTGGAATTTAATGCTAGAGAAACCCAGGCATGTCTCTTCTCAAGGAAAGCCGATCTATCATCATCTAGTATTCAGATGTCAGGAGTAACTATTCCTACGAAGTCAAGTATCTCGATGCTAGGAATTACGATCAGTGATAATCTCTCATAGGAAAACCATGTGAGATCGATCGCTAAAAGTGCTTCCCAGCAACTTGGATTTCTATTTCGTGCGAAAAAATACTTCCTGTCGAGCCTCTCTCGCTCAGGGATCTTCTTTCAATAGAACAGCTGAGCTTTGGAACTCCTTGCCGAAAGAAGTTTTTCCTGAGGCTTACAAACTTCAAGAATTCAAAGTGAATGTTAATTCGTATCTCCTGTCCCCTGATTCATGCAGTGTTCTCTGAACATTACAGGGCTTCCCTTTCGTGTGAATCTGCATATAAAAAATATTTTTGTCATTTCAGGACGTCCCTGATTCTATCTAAAATTTCATCTAAATTTGTGTGGACACCCTACTCGACGGATATTGATAATGTATGGCATTTTTTGAATCCATGTACCCCGCTTCACCATCACCGACAGAACTACTAATTATTACAAACCTGAATTAATTTTTATACCCTAAATCCGCATTTCTGGTAAAAAATACACTATTCATTTCTACCTAATTTCATTATAATTTTTCTCAGTTTCCCACATAACCCTCCAACTCGCTTGAATTGAAATATAAATAAAACATAATGAAAACGTTTGTTTTTTCTAATCGTCTTGGGTATTTCCGTTCCAATTTTATATTTAGGTAGGTATTGAGGATGTTTAAATAAGGTGTGAAAGAAAAACGCTTGTTTTCCGATTATATTTGATATATTGTGCAAAATAAAGGAAATCTTGAAGGCTTGAATTGAGATAACTTCCGAATGAAGAGAGAGCGCCGTGTTTTGACATCGGATTGAAAATTTAAGAATAATTTTTCTATCTATTACTAGTCATGCTTGACGAAACGTATCGAAATACCTACCTATTTGATAACTTATCAAGAAGAAAAATGTATCGGATTACTTACACAAATCCAGAGATGTTGAATACCTAGTATCAAATGAGTTTGTTAGATTCGTGAAGCATCAGATCACCGCAATTTAAGTAAAACAAGTCTTTCAAAAGCTGTCCTGCTCCTTGTTGATAGTAATCCTAGTCACAAAAATAGCTGAGTCACTCGGAAAAGTCATTAGCTAGGTAGGTATTCGATTCAACACCACAAAACATGCACCCCGATTTCACTTTTTCATGTTATAACCTCACTTTTCACTTTCCTCAAAGAGCGAAGTTGCCTGTTTGTGGTTCGTGCTGCTTATTAGGCATTCCAGATAATTGTCAAAAATGTCAAATTAATCTAAATGAGCCAATACGGCGGTATCTGCCCCCAGGAACTTTCGTTTGCTTCCTTTTTATAAGTGTGTCATTGGTTATAACTGGTATTTGCCCCCCAGACATAACCTGATCTGGAATGCTTAATAGGCTGTTCAATGTTTCAGATATTCGCATGGAAGTCCTCAATTGACGAAATAAATAGATCTGATTAAGCCAAAAATTGAATGGGTTAGGTAGGATTGATGTTTCTTTTATAGGCATTATAACTAATGGATTGGCTCTGACTTTGTCTCCTTCACAGATTTTTAACGGATTAGAATTTCTGCCATAAAAAGATCTTTAGTTTCTCTTGCTACCTTTTGCGAGTGTTCCATTCGTGATTTCATTTCGTTGTAATAGTAATCGTAACTATAAAACAATTCGGGGGATTCCGTAAGGGAAGTAGGTTTGTTGCCTTATGATCATGTAATTAGCTCGAATGCGGTATAACCCGTGGTTGTATGTGAAGTGATATTGAAAACAAGTTGCGTATGCTTTGAGAATCTGGTCGAATTCAATAAGCTGAGATTGAAATTGCATGATTCAATTTGTGATATTCAAAGCTGGAATGTAGCTCATTAATAATTCGTTTGTATACTTCTGGTTTCTGGTGGAGTGTAGAAATCATTGTTTTTGAAAATGCTGAACAATTCGAATTTATTTGAAATATTTCAGTGCCGTGTAATTTTATTGCATACGGCCAAGAAGTTGCTGATTGAATAGAAATTGGAAACTCCAGTTGTATTATTCTCTTTTCGCATGTTTTTGGAATTTCGTTCGTAAGCACCAAAATACCTGATTCGCATCCGCCTTGAAGATGGAACAAAAGAATATGTTTTGTTCACAGATATAAGTGTTTAGAATGGGAGATTTGCATAAAGATATTATTCATCATTGAGAAATATTGTTTGACCTCATCGATAGTCAGTAGAAGTTTCTGAGGTACAATAAAAGGTATATTCACTTTCCGTTATTCTTGTGGGAAAACTCGAAAATTTCACAATGTCATATAAGCGTGAATCCACTAGTGGGATCAATAGTATGACAGCAACTCTATTCTTATAATGATACACATTCGTTTTCAGTGATTTATATAAAACATAGGTATTGTCTGTCAAAAGGCTGACTGGAAAGTTTAGTTCATCTGTGAAATTTGAAGATTTGATAATTATTTTATTAACCTAAGTGGATTTATTACTAATGGGTGAACTATATCTAACAAATTTGTCTGTTGTTCCTTGAAATTTGTATGAATTGAATATATAATGGTAATCATGTCATTATTTTCCAGAGTTACCTGTAATTTGTTATCTATTTTACTCTGATTATTATTAAAGTTACTGAGAGGATTCTGAAATTCAACCACTTTTGACTGCAATATTCTGATATTTTGTTCAAATTGGTGCACCGTTTTGTTTGCAGAGTGTGTTGTACCTTGAACGACAGATGTTTGCTCTTTCAATAAGTAGTAATGAGGTCTTGATTCGTTTTAATTCTTTCTATTTGGCTATCATAATATTCAGCATCTTCGTTGTCTAAAGTACCGAAGAGTGTCTTAGATGTGGAGCCAACAAAATTAAATAATTCGCTTTTTGAAATTTGTCTACATTGCTTTAAACACCAAACATTTCCATAATTGATTTATCAAGGTTTTAGAATATTCTACTAGCAGTATGGCAAATCAAGATAAACGAATTGCATTCAGAGTAGTAAGTCTCTATGTGACTGCACAGCTAGAGAACAGAGTTTCTAAAATTCCTTTTGTAAAATAAAATTGATTTGAACTCTTTACAGGGCCAATTCAAGAAATGTCAACAATTTCCATAAATACTCTGAATACGTGCTAGACATTGTTTATTGGTATTTTCAGGAAGATTGTGATGCAGGAAACTTTGATGCGAAAGCTACTCATTTGGAGTGTTTGGATATCTGTAACAGAGAGTAGCAGAATGCTAGTCTGCCTTGCTATTAAATATTTTCAAGCGATTGAAATGAACCTTTGTAGGCTTTGGTTTATTCATGATAGTACAATTTGTGTCTGAATCTATTGATATGGCCTCGTATGGCCCTAAGAACTGGGGTTATGATTTTTCACTTCTACCAGGAATAATATGTTCATTTTTCAATAATACTTTGTCTCCTTCAGAGCTTTTTAATGGATAAGAATTTCTGCCATAATAAGATTTAGTTGTATCTTTGTTTTAATATCGTTTCTCTTGATAGCTCAAACGAGTGTTGCATTAGTGATTTCATTTCGTTGTAATAGTCATGGTAACTATATAATAATTCGGGGGATTTGGTAAGGAAGGTAGGTATTGTTGCCTTATGACCATATATTAGCTCGAACGAGGTATAACCCGTGGATGTATGCGGAGTGATATTTTAAACAAAAGTTGCATATGGCATGAACTCATCCCAATTGTTCATATCTTTGTTTATATAGTTTCATATATATTCCTCTAGAGTTCGGTGGGACCTTTCCACACTGCCATTGCCCTGTGGATGGTAACTGAAGCATTGGATTTGTTTCATTTGCAATAATCGACATTTTTCTTTGAATATATCACTATGGAAATTTGAATCTTGATCGGTAACTGATGAAACTGGTGTTCCGTATCGACAAATCATTTCCGTTGTTGAATTGTGGGCTGTTTGAATTGGAGTGGAAATGGCAATAGCATATTTGGCAACATCATCTTGAAATGTTAGTATTTATTGAACTGTTCGGTTTGATTTGAAGTCCCAACGATATCTAGGAATATTTTGTACAAAGGGTCGATTAGATGTTGTTGTTATAGTCATGTGGGTTTAGTTTTTTGACTTTCAGTTTTTTGACACGTTTCGCAAGAACGGATAAGCTTTTCAATATCCTTGTATATAATATGTCATCTATAGATACCGTAACATGATCCTTGCAGATTCGATTTGCGATGTTCATTAGAAAATTCCCTACTTGAAACTTGATAGTCCTCGTAAGGGGCGCGTTTCTTACATCGATTTGGTTTATTGTGTGAATTCTCGACAAACAGTCGGCATTTGTATTTTGGATACCGCGTTTGAAAACAATTTCGTAATCATATTCCTCCAGTTTTAACCAAAGGCGAGTAAGACGGGATGAAGGATCAGCGTGAGAAAAAAGAAAGGTGAGCGGTTTGTGATCATGGACGATTTCGAACTTTTCTCTAAACAAATATGGTCGATAATGTTGTATGGACCATGTAACGCTTACAAGCTCGCGTTTTATAGTCGAGTAATTTTGTACGGCCTTGTTTAGTGTGCGTCTTGCTTACGCTACCGGTAAGTCAGATCCAATTTCACCTTGAGAAAGCACTGTTGTGAAAAAAAATTCCTCATCGAAATCAGGATACTGAAGGATAGGCGGACTGATGAGAGTTTCCTTTAATTTTTCAAAAGCTCCATCGCAAAGAGGAGTCCATCGAAATGGATAATTTCTCTTCAGAAGGTTATTCAAGAAATAAGCTAATTTTGCAAAATTCGTTATGAGTCGGCGATAGTAGGACGTAAGGCCCAAGAATGATTTCAAGTTTCTGGTGTTGGAAATTTTTTTATAGCCACAATCTTATCAGAGTCGAGTTTTATTCCGTTTTCGGTAATGACGTGGCATAGATGGCTGAAGTTTTGGTTTAAATTGGCGCAATCGATTGGGAACATCCCGCAAATTACAGTTATGACCCTTCAAAGATTTTCAGAAAACGACAATATCGTCTAAGTCTAAGTGAACAAAACATTTAACACCTTGAATACATCTCAGAACATTTGACATTAAACGAGAGAATAAAAAATGGGCTGTTTCGTAATCCGGAGGGAAGTTTTCTGTTCTGATAATGGCCATAGAAAGAAAATGCTATGCACGCCTCATTCTCTTCACTTGGAGGAATCTGGTGGAATCCACTAGATAAATCTAGAACCGAAAGATATTTTGATTTTCGTAGACATCTATGATTTCCGTAATATTTGGCAAAGGATAGGCACCTGACTCAGTTATGTTATTTAATTTCCGGTAATCTACCAATATTTGCCACGGTTTATAACCATCTTCATCGGTTTTCTCTGGAATTATCAGAATGGGAGAAATATTAGGTGAATGACTGGGTTCTATTATGTCTTGATCAAAGAGATTTTGTATTTGTTGTTTGATTTCTCCTTTTTGATCCTCGGAAAGTTGATAGGGTTTGACATAGATTGGTGTTTTCGATTTCAACGGAATAGAATACGTAATTACATCCATACACGTTAATTTATCACCTTATAAATGAAAAAGCCCATTGTTATTTTGACAAATATCTAAGATTGACTCCCGTCCCTCGGAACTCATCTGCGATGTATCGATTTGTGACTCTAGATGAGATATCCTGCTTTTATCTGAATTATTTATGAAATCATTTACGTTATAGTTTTCGAAATCATCGAATTCTAGTTCTGGGGTATTGAAGGTTTGGGTTTCTTCTCTAGAGTTCATTAGGCTTATAGTGCAAATACCATTTTGTTTAACAATGCAATTATCCTGGTTCAACTTCTTGAGCCAGAGTTTTGGTTGCGTGAAATCAGCATGGACTTTTGTTATGAATTCGGATCTTGAAGGTACAGCGATTTTGAGCAGACTTGTCATTTGGTATGTGAATATTTGGTTACAGACTGGTATAGTGGGAAGTAAAGTTTCATAATGTATTTTTGCTTTGAACTTGGGGAAGAAATATTCTCCTGGGATGTCTTGATTTGAAAAATAAAACTCGTCCGGGTCCATGAGAAATGTGTATAATACTTATGTCTTTTATACTTTGAGTATGGACTACTACCTTCGTACTTATGTCTTTTGACAAAATTTCATATCGCCATAACTGAGACCAATAAAACTAACACATTCACGTTTTATTTCTTCAATTTTATTTGTTTTGTTTGCATAAATGAGGCAACAGTCATCGACTTCTGAGGGTTTAGGAATGGTGAAATCTGATCCAGTAACTAACAACAAATTTGCGGACCATGTACGCCATAGTTGTAATGGATTATTTACGAATGAGTTTGTACTTTTTTATGTGATAGTAAATATTTCGAAATTTCATATGTATTCATTTGTTTCTAATTCATTTTTATTGTATAATTGTTCTTCCAATGCACCGATATGGTTATTACTGGGAGAATGCTCTGAGATACATTGTGTTTTATTCAATTAGCGGATTTGATGTCTCGGGCTGGGGTCATGTCGCCATTGGATTATCTCGGCCCTTGATTGTTTCCCTGATGATAGTCCGAGTGCTGAATTTTCTACAATTAGAAATATTAGAGTTTTTTTCAAGAATTGTTGTAAATCGTTTTCTCCATTCATCTATCAAATGTCCAGGTTTTTGCAATATCGGCACTCCAAACGAATATTATAAACGTTAGCTTCCGTTTCGATAGGGATTTGGGTAGGACGTGGATAGGAAGGAAAAATAGTATTTGAATAGCATTGTTCGGAATTGTGATTGTTTTTGCCACATTTGAAACACTAGAGTTTTTTTTTGTTCTTCACTCTGAAAAAGGTAATTTGGTTGAAACTTGTTTTTGGTTTTGAAATTTCTTTCTTCTTCGCAAGCATTTGTGAAGTCGTCAAATATACTTGCCTTTATAACTAACCGAAATGGACTTCTGAGCTTTCAATGATGATTTTTTGTTTGAATTTTCTACAGTTACTCTCGCATTCTGTCCTTTACTAGCAAGACAAGCGTCATTTAGGTCTATAGTTAGTTTTCCTATTCTATTCGCAAATGCTCGGACATCCTCGTGCACTTTATAAATCGGTATGAATTTGAGCAATGGTTTGAAACCAAGTTCCAAATTGAGTATACTCACGACGAACCGATCGCTGATTTCCGCAATGGTTTTCGGGTGATAACTGACAACATTTCGAGGTATGATCGGCTATAAAGACTCAAATCCCGTATGGTTGAGAAAGCAGGTGCTTCTGATGATTTCCCATGGTGGGGGAAAGGGGTGCTACCAATGAGGTGTGCTAATTGAATCCAGTGGGAGATGTATTGGCACGACTTCCCCCTTCGTCGAGCCAAAGTTGGTTCATCTTTCGAATGGAGTATTTTCTCACATTTCGGATTTTTCGCTGGGATGACTGTATGCATCTTTGTTGAGAATATAGGCAGCTGCCTTTAGTGCTTTTTTCATGTATCCCCAATTTCAGACCTATTAATAGGTACTGTTTGGTTTGCTCAAACCCAATTTCGTAGTTTTTCAATCATTTTGGTTATATATGAGGGGGTATGGGGGGTATGGAAAATTTTGTTTACTTCCAAGCAATTATCACCGAAAATAAACAAATTCTGAGAAAGGAGATCTTTTGACATTGAAAACAATTAAAGGATAAGCTTTATGTTTATAGTAGTAAATGTTGTTTATTCTTTGCTTAAATGTGGTTCACAATGTTTTTTGCTGAGTTGTATTGGTTCGGACTTCCATTGTATATATGATCAACTCTCGACTGAAAAAAAAATGAGATTGAGAGAATGTGAATCAAAACAACTCATTGTCAATAATGGAATTGAATTACATGGTTTTGAATAAAATGTATAACTGTCATACTTTGAAAATGGATGACCAGAAATTGTTCTGAAAGCAATAATTAAGCGAAAAATTGAGACGTATATGGGCACTCAGTCTGAACAAAGGAATTGAAATGCATTTTGGCAAATGAAAATAATTCAATTGATCACGAATTTACTTTGAGAATAAAGTATAAATTGTTAAATCAAACGAAATTTCGAACGGACAAATGTTTTTACAACTTTTTGATGGCTTGTATCTGCAATCGTCTGATGACAGACATCACCCAATCCAATAATATTTTTGCTACAGGTTTTAATAACCACTAACGTTCAGCAAAAAATATTTATAGTATTCCATACCAGAAGCCATCGATAACGATAGAAGTCCTTCAGAAAGTGAGAGTCATGTGTTTGGTCGCTACGAATCGCCATTTCCAGAGATGTTCGTTGCATACACCTTCAGGCTTCTTTTGATATCGAAGGGTTAAACTAGTTTATCACTTTTCAAACAGAAAACTGAAAATTCGCAGGGTTAAGAACTTGGGTAGCTCCTTCAGTCTATTGATCTACTTTTATGATTTTCAGAGAGTATTATACTCGGTATCTGTTAAAGTAAAGTAAGACTTCTGTTTCGTAAGGAACAGATCATTCGAAATGTTTTGTGTTCGCAAGTCCAGCCGAGTGTCACTGGGGATACCTATGGCGTGTTGAAACAGCTGTCTGCCATTGGATTTGTGAATGCAATCATTTCGAATATAAAAATTCTAATTTCTGTGGAGGGTGGCAACTTCCTCTGCAAGTAGACCGAAGACGATACTCGTTCGCGACGAGTCATTTGTTGCGGCTTTGGCGTTCGATGCGCCCACTGTAAGAAGTCTTCTCTACTTGGTGTAATGGGAGTTCAAGTCTCTGGTCGCCGTCAAGCAGGTAGCGTTTCGTTTCAGAGGTTTACAGCCAGTATGGATAAAACAGCTCTCTATTATTTCTTGAGACCATATATTGCTCCTGGAAATCACTCAACAGCCAGCCACTGTTACATGCGTAACAATATGAATCAATCAAGATTCAGTTTTCCATCCATATGTGAGATAGCATCTGTTCAGGTACATTACAAAAAATGTTGTGATGTTTCCAAAAATTCAATTTATTCCCTCGAAAAAGATGTGCTACTGAACAACTTGCAAAGTAGGTGAGACTAGTCGGGTTTGAAAAGCCTAACAACTTGCAAAGGAGGTGAGACTGGTCGGGTACGAAGAAACTGGACAACCTGCAAACGAGGTGAAGCAGTTCGGGTTCGAAAAACAAATCGTTCAGTGAATGAATGGATACCCTTCACACCCCAATTCGTTTCTCTTCAATGTTGCACACCCCGTATACCCCCATTCGTTTTTTTTGTATTGCCACACCCTTGCATACCTCGTATACCCTACACGGCCATCATTATTATTACCTATTTTCATGTTTTTTTATAATCGAATCGCTTATGTGCACTCTTTGAAACAGATAGCGATAGGCGGCTAGTAAATACGAGACCGCCGAGTAACCTTGAAAAAAAAGACAAAATTTGCATAATGAACCTTCATAAGAAATATCACGCGATTTTGGCTCGGAACTCCTACAGCCCTCTTACCCATATGCTGATGAATGAATATAATGAAATTTTTTGAATGACGATTCCAGTGACCGAAATTAGATAAACCAATATGAAGTTTTTTGTTGCAGATAATGCTGATGACATCAGCTGTGCCGGTGGCAGAAGAATCCGGAGGTCTGACACATTTTCTACAAGTGCTAAGTCCCAGTGGCAATACTTTTTCGATGCCCAACGAAGATTCCGATGACCCTGAAACTTACCGACAAAAAAAGGCCAAACAAGGATACATATCCATATGCTGGACCGAGACTCTCATCGTAACAGAAGATAAGAAATCAAAAAACAAAACTGTTTCGAAGGCCTACTCGATTATTCTTGATTCAGCTTCAAGTTCAGAAGAAAATGCAGACAAAAGGGGAAATACATCATGCTACAAAGTCGAAGGAGAAGATGATACGAAAAGAGAGAGGATATTCAACTTCACGACCATAAAGGAAACAGAAGTTTTCTCCATAAAAGAACATAAGACGTTATTTTGTGGCGCCGGTCCTGTTCTTTCTGAGCACTTTATAGTATGGCCAAAGCTCAAGAGAAAGCAAATTGAAGTCAGTATCAGTCCAATGGCTTCAACAAATTTGAGAGCTTGTAATACAGATGCGGTAAATGATTCGATAGTTTCAGAACCCGGACAATCTTCTGAGTCTGTGAGTGACGAATTAGGTACTAACAGACCATCAGTGAACTTTGATCTGCCAAATATCCAAGAATATTCGGAAAGTGTCTTGAAACAGATCGAAGACAACATTTCCTCAACGAATATGGAGTTGGCATTGAACTCAACATCTCTAACAAAATCAGCTGATTCTTTAGCTGAATTGGAAAGAACATCAATAAATCCTTCGGGATTCGAAACAGAGAAGAATACAGAATCTGGAATCGATAGGAGTTCACCACGGAAAATTGACATCTCTGGAAAGACTCTTACCAATTTTTCTCCAGCCCCAGAAACTTCACCTGATAATATAACAAAACATCCAACAGTTGATAATGTAAAAGGTTCAGAGTCACGGTTGCAGTTTCCCAAAGGTAATACTAAGCAGAAAGGGCATCGAGAAACAATTAGAAGTTTAGCATATCCTTCCACTAAGGCTTTAACGAATGGCCCAGTATTTCCACAACTGAATGTTGGCCAGATTCCCGGAAACATTTCGATCAAACCACTCGATGCTTCTGAATCACTTGGTTCCAAATCTAAATCTCGGAAGAATACAAAAGGAGATCAAAGAACGACAAGTGGAAGAAAACATTACCTTTTGACGACAGAAAATTCAGCTGGACTAACTACAGATCAAGAAGAAGCTGAAACTAAGGAGATGATGAATACCTTACTCAGTCGAAACATAAATTGTACTTCTGAGAATAGATCTGACATTTGCAATGAAATAATGGGCAAAAGCGGTCTGCTAATGGAATTCAGAAACAATTCAAGTTCAACTTTAGCAAACTTGTTTTTTCCAAACAACACCATCTTTCATATTTTTCGTGATGCTGACAATCATTCATATTTCGTGAAAGTAAAAGTTGTTTTGGAGTTGAAGGAGTTCAATTCGAATGGCAAGATAGAAGACGAAAAAGGAACATCCTTGAAAATGGAGGAAGAGAGCAAATACGAGATCCGAATTACCCAGGGTTGATTTTCAACCCAGTCCTGTTCAAGATTATTCCATTATTATTACCTAAAAGGTAGGTAAAATTAATTCATGCTTCATACTTGTATTATCGTTTACCTGTTAAATATTATTCGTTTTTTTATTCAGGGCGTCGGAAATAATTGGAACCTTCCTACGTGAATAATTCTCTAAGTTTTTTCGTCAATATCTTCTTGATAAAAGACAACTAGAAGAGGTTCCAGTACACAGATATCCATCCAAAGTGTTGAAAATGCCATATATCAATATATAATTGTCCGATTATTCAACTATAACGCCACAAAGTGTTATTAACTCACAGGTGATCCACTTGGCCGGAATTTCGAGTACTTCGAACTGAGTTCACACAATTATCAACATAGCATCAGATCCTGATGATGATCTATATGATGCAAATACGACATGTCGTAGAATTCTGTTCCTATGTGTGGAGGTCAGCAGCGAAACATCGAAATGACCCAAACCAATGATTTTTATAAAAAAATCAATTAGAAAATGGGTTCATCGAGAGTTTCACTAAACATTATGCCTCTTCAATGTTAATTGAGGAACCATTTGTAAGAAAATGTGAATTTTTCTAGTTTTGCGTAGCTGAAAGTCTGAGTGGAGTATTAATATGACTTTATTCGAGAAAACTATGAATTCGAAGTCATGAAAAAGAAAAGGAGTATCCAGCCGTTTTTTTGTATGGAAGAAATGTAAACTGAGCCATCAAAAAATGTTTATTGTTGCATCAAGTCTTTGTTCGTAGATAAGTTAGGAGTATAATTCGAAAGCCAACAATGTAATTGATAATATGCGCATTCCAGATAAGAATATGCAGAGAAAACCTCCAATGAGCTTGACGTAGAAACTGGCGGGTATAGCTCACATTCTTTCTGATCCAAAATATCTTAATAATTTTTAATAATGCTAAATACGAACGGAACCATTATAATTGCTTTGATATTGGTAAGTGATATTTTCAAATCATTCCAAATCATCCATTTTCAAAATATTGGTTATAAATAGTAGATTATACCACGAGTCAATAATGATAACTATTATTTTCGAGGAATTTTTACGAACCGAGCCACGTCATCTGCGAGGGAGTAATATTCCAAGAGAATAATATTCATTATTGCGAGAAGTATACTCTACTTTATTTACGACTCATTTATTAATCATGAATAAATGATTCTTCAGTTTCATTCATCTCAATACAAATAGACATATACTACCCAAGCGTTTGACACTGGCACTTTGGAGTTTGGTTAGGTATATCGTTTCCATGGTAATATTCAATTCGAGAAATTTTGTGATAGGACTGAAAGAAGGAATAAAGACTATTACTTTCGATTCCTGGTCATTATTTCCTGAGGAAATGATATATGGCATTTGCAGAAACCATTAATATAATACTTAAATTATGTATTAGTCGTAAATGAAAAATCATTATATGAGGTATGAGTTCTTCAATACTTCGCCTGAAATTGATGAATCAATGAAATACATGAATGACCCGCTAGAGATCAATAATTTTTATGAACCATTGAACTGAATTCGTGTATCACAATATGACTGGTATTCAGTCCCAATTATCAAAAATAGAACAGGAATATGGGTCGAGTCATTCTTAATATGGCAGGTGAAGTGTATGTGTAAAGATTCCATGAGAGTCAGTTCAAATAATAATAGTATATCACGTAACGGGGAGGATGAGTTGCCTATTACAGCCAAAAATTGTGAACACGAGGCGTTAGCAGAGTGCGGTAATTCACGAGTGCACGTAATTGGCCATATGGGATATGTAACATTCAACCTCATTCAACATTCAAAACCATCGTTTTGAAAAAGAAATTGTGGAAGCGGCCGACATTAATGTAGAATACAGGTGTATTCTAAATAAGTCATTACCTAATAGCTGTCAAATACGTAATGAACGGTTCAAAATAGTGGAAGTGGACAAAACTGATTATCAATGTTAGTCCCTAACTCTGAGATATGATCTCAGAGTTATGGCTTCGGCTGGGATCGATGTAACTATACAGTGCGCACGTAAAGATCGATTTAACATTACTAGAATCCCCGTGAGTAGTCTCTTCAGACTTTGTATCACACATGGGCACTGATTTGACTGAAGGAGTGATGGAAATTATTAAAAAAAGTTTTGGTATCATGCCATGATTTTTTTCATGGGGACTCTATAATCAAAGAAAGAGATTATGGAAATATTCATATGAAACTGTTAGACATTTCCCATGAGCATAATAACCACGCACTGACACTAACGACTACTACCATATCTTCTTTATCATCTTCACTTGATTCCAAGGTGGATATTCGTATATCAGACTAAAATGATTTTAAAAAAAATCTTATGGTATTTAGATTCGAAGATTACAAAGCTGTTCAAACGCGGCGGTTTCTCTTCAATAAATGTATTGTTATATTTGTGGAAGGTCGTTGACATTGAAAGACTGCTCGACTCCAACAGGCTTTATTTTGCTTGGTCGCTTCCTACAAGAGGATCGTGCTCTTGTGCACTCTAGCGACAAGACGACTATCATGACGTCTCCAATTTCATACAATTTGTTGCAAGTTATTAGTACACTTCGAAATTATAAATTGTATATATTAGTTTGGAATTTTGAACATGATTGTGACATGCACAAGGTTATCTTTATATCTATGCTTACTACTAATACATGTGTAATATATTTTTTGCATTTTTACTTTTCATATATACATATACGAACATATTATATATTCTATTATTTTTGTTTCATTTTTTATTCGTTCTACAATTAAATGAAATTGCGTTAACGAATAATTATAGCCTGAAACAAAAATTCAATGAGAACAGAATCTCGTAAAACATACAATTATTCATTTTGACATTACTTCTCATCTGATACTCAACAATAGCTTTTTGTACTTTGATTTTTTATTTTAGGACAATAGGCTTTTTCAATTCCTCTCCCATGTCGAGTGATTATGCTTTCAGTGTATAATAATGTTTTATTGATATTTTCAAAATCATGTCCATTCACATAACCATAATTACTGATTTTTTTACTTGCAGCTCTCAAGTGAATTTTGTTTCTCCTAAAGATTGTGATCGTTTTCAGTATTTTTATACAACTTAGAACCTATCATTATATACTTTTTTCTAGTCCCACCTGTAAATATGCTGATTTCTTTATAGTTCACTAAACGGATAAGAAGGCGATTTCAGTCAACTGAATGGATATTATTTCATATGCACACAATGTAGGTTATGAATTCCACCTATCACAGAGAACAAAATACCTGGTTACTGGGGACACCCTTGTAGAAACGTCACAATTATGATCTGTTTACCTACAAAGACGAAATTCAAGTTGTTTCATTTAGGTATAAATTAATGTACTTATATTCGAAATATTCTGTTTTATTGAGTCAAGTTTAAATTGTCACAATTGATGTCCTATTGTGGAGTTGAAGGACTTACATCTACTCTTCACACCTACCAATATTCAACTGAAATTATACAGTCCATGGGGCCTAGTGGTTGAAGTGCTAGCCCTCTGACACGATCTATTTTTTTGTGACGGGTTCGAGTCTCATCCAAAACCGACTTTTTTTGTCTTTTTTTTTAATCTGACATTACTAATTTGATATGTATCGTTCAATATTGAATTGAATAAAGTTGCTTTCTCTACTCCTTATCTGTAATTGACTATCAATATGAAACTCAAAAAGGAGTTGTGAAATATTAACCTGGTCGAAAAAAAAATCAACTATTCATCTCGAATGGATATTGGCCATATCGCTCTCGAACGTTTGAGCACTCGCCTACGGCATCGTTCCCAAACTTCGTTCTTGTGCGATATGGCCACCATATCCACTCTTGTTGTACAAATTACTATTATTATACTATTACCAGCACCTTATTTTTCGATATGAATATTCTGAACATAAACGTGATCATTAATATTCAGTTTTGGGAGAGGTTTAGTTTTTTATCCTAATGGTATTTTGCACGGTGATTTTTGTTATTGAAATTTTGTTTTGCTATTCAATTTTGGTTTCAATCTCTCACCAATTACAGGTAGAGCTCCAAGCATTATCCTGCTATTCAGCAGTTGTGTTATGTAACTAAGTATTGCTAGTTCTAAAAGGACGAAATAAATATCAGTGTCATCATGGAAACAGTTTTTCAGAAAATTCTTCACGGAATTGATCGCTCGTTCAACAAGGCCATTCGATTGTTGATGATGCGGACTAGTAATGTTTGAAATTCCAATCTGTGAGAAGTTTTCCTGTAATGCAAAGCATGGACCATAACCTGAATATAATTAGTTGAAAATTCAAGGAAATCGTTGCTACAATGCAGAAGACTGATATATTTCACACCTCTTAGTTTATAGGTTATTCCATTCGGAGTTGGCATATAAAAGTGTTCCCGCCTGATAGCGCCTGATAGCAAAATACAGATGCTTGGGATCTATGCATATTCTCAAATTCTGTTTGGTTTTTGGACCATTGAATTGACCAATTCTATAGTTTCGGTACATTTTTTATAACGTAATTCTTTCCAATTCCACTTATTTGGACTGAGCCATTTTTGTAACTTGTATGTAACCTTCCTAGATGAATGTATTACAAGAAAGACCTTTGGATCGATAACAATATGATGTACCCCTAGCTAGTACCTCGGAACACATCACTGTATTCTATAAAAATATCAGAAGCTATGCTTTTTTCAATATCATCAATATTATTTTCCATAATCATTTGTCATTTTATAATAGTTGCTGAGCCCAGAATAGCACCTTTATTCGTTTTGTCAAATGGAATTTTATGTATTCATTCAAAATATTGGTTTTGATACCTCCAAAAAAATGACTGCAACCGTCAGAGCTCTCATCATTGAAGTCATCTACATGGATAATTTCAAGTTTCACGATGTGAATATCCTTGAATGATGATTAAATTTCGCACACACTTGGTTCCCTTTGCAGGGCACTTCCCAAAAACGCGAGTTGAACCTCACCTTAAGGAGCTGTTTTTCCTTTTTTTTTACTTTCGACTTGCTATTTGACTTTGGCCGTATCCACGGGTATGTTGATGATGATAAGGGTAACGTGAATATGTCGTATATTATGCTTGCGCATTTGGTGCTTGGCCAGTTGTGAGTGTTCTGCTTCTGTCAAATTCGTCAGTGTACGACATTTTGGATTCACCTTACGATGTCAACCTCCCCATTCAAAATTTGCTGAATCCGTTTTTCTGCTTGTTCCGATGTTATACAGTAAAATACTGCAGCAGAAAGAGTCAAATTAGGTTTTCGTGTCAATCGAATTTTCACAGAAGCGTCAGATAACGCAAGAATAAGCCGATTTTTGCTCAAACTGTCTGTTAGGGTGCCGAAACCCCAAGATGTACTCATTGTTTGTAGGATGTTCATATATTCTTCTTTGCTCTCTCCTGATTCTCTATCCCTTGAGAAGAATAAGTGCTTTTCATGTTTCGTTATTCTGTAAGATGAAATAAGAATCTTATTGTTTCAGTACGTTTTTACGATGGTTATTTCCGTGTGTGAACAAATGTGGTTGGTATATCTCTCGAACATTCTCGATGAATCGCGATAACAGACGATGGGAGTGGTTTTCTTCGAATCACATAGGCATAGGGGTACCTACAGAACCATGGGTGAAGAGAAGAAGTTTTTTACTCAGTGTAGTTTAATGTTAGTAGTAACAGACATGCTGATGGATTTTTTTATACAATGTGATGCTGTAGAATGCAAGCAACTATCATACATTCACTCGTATAGGTAGCCATTCATTATACCCCTCAGAAAAGAAAATTCTGAGGTGCATTATCAAATGAACGGAAATTCATGAATGGTTTAGTAGAAACGCTTCAAGTTTTTTTTTCGAAGACATTGTCCACCTATCTTTTTCCCTACGAATAATGGGTAAAATATTTTTGATAATACGGTAAACTGAATTTGGAAATCAACCTATCTATCTATCTATCCATCAATCTATCTATCGATCTAAATATGATTCTTTCATGAATATGATGCTTCTTTCGAACAATTTATCTATTACAAACTTTCTGTGTACACAGTATAGGTTCGATAATGAAGCAATAAGATACATATATTTTGTTTGTAAAGCTTGGGCTTGCGAATGAACAAAATACTGCAGATTCTCAGTATTCATTAGCACATAGTCTGTGGACCATATCGTTAACAAAGTAGTATGTGCTGTGGGAACGAGAACATTCCGTCCGTCACCTCATAGACTTTGATAATGCCCACCACAGCTGTAGGCGAAACGTCAGGAGTGAAAACCTGTGGACCACGACAAACAAACCAGAAAAACACCCCACAATCAAATCTGTTGTATTCACAAAAAGGTGAGAATGAATGAAAAGCCTTGAAATCAGTATGTTATGCCAGTTAGGCGATCCGAATTCTCAGTTATACGAAATTTGGCATATAGAGGAAACGGTACCACTGGTGCAATCTCAAGACTGCAACTGTTTATGATGAAAGGAATGCTAATCTTCAACAATATAAACGTTCAACTGATGAATTAGTTTAAATTGTCAATTGCTATCGAATACATAAAGCTAGTGAGGGATCCACGAATTAGTTGGGAGTTGAGAAGGGATATCTTGAACAAATAGTTTTTGATGACATCAAAGGAAAACTGAAATCAATTATAAAACCTAAAAACATTCAATAGTTGAAAAAATATATATAAGGCTTGCCCAATGCTTGAAGCATCAAATGTTATCATAAGTGTTTCATTGAGAATGTAATGTCTGTACCCATTGCTATTTTATTAGATAATTACTTAGTCAACAGTCAATAGTAGTCAATGCTACACTACTGATACTAAGACTAATACTACAGATTGTCTAGTAAATTGGAATTAATAACTTTTTTTTCGCAGATATGCGTCCTTCTGTTCGAGACGACATCTCTTGATTGCAACTCAACCGGAAGGTTCTCCTACAATGATATAACAAACAACAGAACATTCTACATTTGTGCTTACTTCAATGGCAATTATATATTGACCAACTTCACCTGCCCCATCAGCAAGAGTTTCAATGCAAGTTTAGGAATTTGTGAATAAGCAAATGGAGTTGAATATTTCATTGTGCAAATAAAGTAAAGATTAGTAACAGAAAAATTATTATTTTTGAATGGGTTTTTCCGTTAACCAGCTTACATTTCCCAACTAGGTCTTACCTTTCAACATAGTACGGTCGACGATGCGGAGTTAAGTCTATTCAAATTGCCCGGTCTTGGACAAACTCCTACTCATAGTCAAGATGAACAACACTTGACCACAGATACTCTACTATAAGTACTTGAAAAATTGAATTGAACTGGCCGATGAAAATCCATATTAACAAAAATATATTACAGTTTCCTGTATGTTTTTCACTTACAATGGGTTAAAAAAACTCTACTATACCTACTAGCCATCTCTATCCCCTGAATAATTGACGATGTACAGCTTATCCAATCCATCTTGGCATAGAACTAATAACATATATGCCCAGCAATCTTTGTGAAGTAGGTATATTTAGATGAAAAAACACCTATTATATGTGTTCCCTGGGTTAAAATTCATTCCTAGAAGTGTTTTTTTCTCTCGTTATAGTCCACACTGCCAGTGTGCAACTGGAAGAGTATCTGAGTTTGTGCCACGATGGATTGGACAAGCTCTATTTATTTAATCTTTTCCGATGCCAACTTCGTCGTAAAATACACGTGGCACAGTGGGGTAGATCATAAACAATGTTGAAAAAAAATTGAAAAGATGAATAATGGTTTCAAGAAATGTTCTTCAATTGTATATCTATGAAATCGACAGTTAATGGAAACATTGGGCCATGTTATAGCATTTGACTTGTAGACAATTTCAAACTCATGATTAAACTCGAGTAGTGGATATGAACCTGACAAGTTTTCATTTCGATAATGGCTGCGTCTAACAGAATACAGCGGATAAAGCCGCTTCACAAAATTTGACAATACACCATGGAAAACTGTCAAATTTTGTGTAACAGTTTTAAGCGCTGTAAGTTGTTAGACGCGGCCAATGAGTTCTTTTCATATCTAGTGCAGAGCAACGTTGGTATATATGAACGTTGGTGCAGAGAACATGACCCCAACTGAACTCATCACAAAAATCCCCTTATTCGAATTCCGTGTAATATATGTGACAGTATATATGCGACAATATTCCACTCTAGAGGAAGGGAGAATATTTAGCCATTTCAAATTCCTCCCCAATCACCATGGTTGAAATACCGAAAATAACATATGATCACGCATTCATGGTCACACACTATTCGACAGGCTGGCAGATCATTACTTAACTTCTCCCAATTTATCAATGAAATACAGGTTCGTAATAAATGCAGCTCAGATAAATCTCGCGTTTGTTCCAGCTTATATTCAGGTATAGTGTGGTGTAAAAGAATTCAATTCCACCTCGAAAAAAATGTATACATACCCCTAGGTAGTGTTCTCGGATCAATGCCAACCACAATGTCAACCACAAGTTTCAGGCAAAGCACCATCCAGAGCTACAGTCTGACGCGGAGGACATATGGATTTCTGTCGATGTCAGTTGTGAAAAGAAAATTTATTTGGGGTGTGTTTACCTACCCCCAGGTGACACCATTTCATTCAATAACTTTTATAGTAAAATAGGTCAAAATGAAGACATATTTCAAAATAATATTGTTATCATATTAGGTGATTTTAACATGTCTAATATAAAATGGATACCCATAAACAATGAATTATACTTGGAGCCTCGAAATGTTGAACAGAAATATGTTGAACTGATAGACTACTTCTCTTATCTTCAACTCATGCAATTCAATGCAATTTAGAATAGAAACAATAAACTTTTAGATCTCGTGTTATCAAACGAAAATTACATTAAATCCGTTGAACATTCCGATGACCCACTGGTGCCAGAGGACTCTCAGCACCACCCTTCATTACATATTAGATTTGTGTATGATAGGTTGAAACCCTTGAGAAAATCACTTGAAACTTTCAAGAACTCCACCAAAACAAATTTTGACAAAATACATGAGCTGTTGAGTAATACCGATTGGGAGAGAATATTTCATAACTTAGGGGTTGATGATGCGGTTGCTGTTTTCTACAGGGAATTGAATAAAATTATTGATGAAAATGTTCCGGTCAGAAGATCATACAGCAGATTTCCTTCATATTTCAAAAGAGAAACCATTAAAATAATAAAACAGAAAAAATACTACCACAAAAAATTT
Organism: Zygogramma bicolorata; assembly: GCA_032362365.1. Taxonomy (NCBI): domain Eukaryota; kingdom Metazoa; phylum Arthropoda; class Insecta; order Coleoptera; family Chrysomelidae; genus Zygogramma; species Zygogramma bicolorata. The sequence goes on from JAVJAQ010003729.1 coordinate 410,866, forward strand.
AAGATATATCAAAACCAACATGACTATACCCTTTTTGAAGATTTGAGAAAACGATCAAAAGATTTGATACGGCAGGATTACTGTGACTACATAAACATAATTGAATCGGAAATACCAAACAATAACACAAAGTTTTGGAAATTTTTATCTAACAAAAAGAAAACAACTGTGTGCATCCCCAATAAGGTAATTTACAACAACTCTTCCGCCAACAATGGCAGCGACATGTGTAATTTATTTGCAGATTTTTTTCAATCCGTATATACTCAACCAAAAACTCTTACTTCATCCTCATCAAATACTTTAACACAAGTCACAAAAGTTAGTATAACTACTACTCTTCGGGCTTGAAGGCCGTCGTTCTTCGGAATTTCTTCCTGACGTTTCGCTAGCGCGAGTGGCCAGCTTCTTCAGAGGGTTATTCATCTCCGATGACTCCCTCTGAAGAAGCTGGCCACTCGCGCTAGCGAAACGTCAGGAAGAAATTCCGAAGAACGACGGCCTTCAAGCCCGAAGAGTAGTAGTTATACTAATAACCTCGGCCGCGAAAGCCTTAACCATTTTGTCACAAAAGTTACCCAAAACCAAGTACTTGATTTGATCAACACACTAGACATTACTAAATGTCCTGGTCCAGATAATATTCCTCCATCATTTATTAAAAAATGCGCGTTACACCTAAGCAAACCCCTTACAATTATCTACAATCTATCACTCGCATCTACATTTCCTAAATTGTGGAAAACAGCTCATGTAGCCCCTATTCACAAATCAGGTGACAAATCAAATGTTAAAAATTATAGACCCATCAGCAAGCTATCCATATTCGGTAAACTTTTGGAGAAAATAATTTATGATCTTTTATTATACGAAGTAAAAAATGCTATCATCGAACAACAACATGTTTTTTTTCCGAAAAGATCCATAGAAACCAATTTTACTGTCTACTCTGAGTACATAAGAGAAAATATGGACAATGGTATACAGATTGATGCGTTATACACCGACCTCAGTAAAGCGTTCGACAGAGTAGATCACCCTACCCTGATAGACAAACTTGCTGAGGTGGGTGTAAGTGAAAATTTATCAGAATGGATTCAGTCGTATATAACAAATCGCAAACAAAAAGTTACAATAAATGGATTTGAATCTAGATCTTTTCCTTGCCCTTCAGGGGTACCTCAAGGCAGCCACTTGGGTCCCTTACTGTTCATCATATATATAAACGATGTCATCAAATGTTTCGAAAATTCCAAATTTCTAGTGTATGCAGATGACCTTAAAATATTCCACAGGATAAGGGATCAAAGTGACTGCAGAGCCCTCCAGAACGACTTGAACACATTTTCTATGTTTTGTGAAAAAAATGCACTTTCCCTTAATCTGGAAAAATGTCATACCATAAGCTTCACAAATAATTATAAAAATAAAATAAATTACCAGTATACAATCAAGCAGAAACCAATTGAGAAAGATAACGAGATAAGAGATTTGGGAATTATAATAGATGACAAACTCAACTTCAAAGCACACATAAATAAAATTGCAAACGAAACAAATAAAATGATGGGATTCCTCATCAGGAACAGCAAAGATTTTAAAAACCCCAAAACACTAATTTCATTATTCAATGCTGATATCCACAGTAAATTGAGTTTTTGCTCTATAATTTGGAACCCAATATATGCAATATATATCAACAGACTGGAAAAAATCCAAAACAAATTCTTAAAATTCCTGGGATACAAAACCAATTTCCCTGTACAAGATAGCAACTATGACATCATCAGGAAAAAATTCAATATTCTCCGACTGGCTGATAGAAGATCTCTCGGTGACGTATTATTCATAACTAAAATCATCAAAAACCAAATTGACTCGCAAGAATTACTGTCACAATTGCAATTCAATGTTCCACCAAGGAGCCTTCGGAGAAAGGAATTTTTCAATTACACGAAAAAAAAGACAAATATTGGTACAAACTCTCCTCTTATAAGATCACAAAAAGAATTCAATCTATGTATGCAAAAAATCGATGTAGACATATTTTCCAAAAACTACTTATCACTAAAAAAACTAATCAAATCTTCATATTTTTAACTTTGCCACAGCATGTTTGACCGGCATGTCGGTCACTTTCAATTTCAATTTCAAGAATATAAATTTTAAGATACTCAAGATACTTGTGTGTATATGTATGTCGTATTTGTATGTAAAATACTTTATTCATTTTTTCTTATTTTAACGATAATGTCATCCAGTATAACCCTATGTAAATTTGTGATAATCT